>JASTUX010000006.1:183915-726196 GCA_031125595.1 Saccharomycopsis capsularis
GCGAGATTGTCGATGGCGCCACTTCTTTGGTCGGTGGTGTGGTTACTGACGTTGTCGATGAATCCGGTAATCTCCTTAACAAAAGAGAAGCCGAAGCTTCTACTGTTGCTCCATCTGTTGAATCTAGTAACGGTGGTTTTAGACCATTAGGTTTGGACAGTGGCGTTGGTGGTATCCTTGTCGGCCAACTTTTCGCTGTTTTGGCTGTCAGTCTTTACTTCTTTTAATTATTTTAAACAATTTTTCTTTCTTTGTTAATTATATTATTTCCTTTTTGTTCTATTTCATTGCTTTTATTTGTTGCTCCAAATACCTTTCCAACATTAGGCGCCGTTACATGATAGACGCTATATTTACATTTCAAATTCTTCCTTTGCTTCCATTTTATTCTTGATAATCAGTTTACTTGTTATTTCAGGGATTCATTGTTAATTTAATAAAATCTATAAGTTTTAAAAATTTGTAAAGTGTTTAATTTAGTATCTTGATGGTTCTTTTTTCAAAACAACAAGACAAATCAGATCCTCCCTCTTTTTTATTTCCACATGTTGGGATGCCATCTGAATCATCATGAGTATGATATGCCTTATCACACCATACTAACATTATTATACAGGAAGCCCAGATCTCATCTAAAGGTTCAAATCCTACATGAAGATTGAAGAGTTTTGGTTTCTACATGAAAGGTACATATGTATCCAAATCATAAGTCAAGGATAACATAATCATATTTTCCTATAAATATGTGCTCGGATCTTTTCATTTTATCTTATAACCAAGGCAGCCGTCTTTATTCTATGCATGTGGCATGAATTTGCTAAACGCAGGCACACGAACAACAAATACTTTCTTTACAAGCTTACATATAATTCTACATAAAGACCAATGTATAACGGATAGCGCATGACTTTTGTTTTATTAGAGTACTGTAAACCATAAAAAACTGAAAAAATTAAAATAAAAAAAGCCAGCTTTGAGCCACTAATAGGGCTAAAGAAAGCGAAATATTTTTATTAGGAGCACTTAGATTCATTAATCAAGAACAAGCTCTACTCATCTTCTTCAATGTCACCAAGTTCCCAGCATCCTTTTCTGCCGGATTTGGCCTGTGCTTCTAATTGAAGCAACTCATCGTACTCTTTTTTCAAGGCAGGATCAGCAATTTTGAGCTTCTTGTCGACAATGGCCCAACCATTTTCGACTAATTCTTTGTTAACTGAATAGGTTGGGTCTTTGGCAGCCTTTTCAGGGTCGTACAAAGTAAATTCCATGTCGACGCCTGAAGCAGGGCTGTTTTTGTTTTCCAAGGCAATAATCTTCTTTTCTATAATCAATTCATCTAAAAAATCAATGGCGTCATCAAGGTAGTTGGTTGGCTTAGATGGTGGCAAGTGAACCAAAGAGAGGCTGCCGACATGGCCCTGAGCAGGGAATTTGGCCAACGAGAATTGTGGTGGCAATTGGCGAAAGGCGCCAATAGAAACACGGTCAACATTACCAAAGTCAACGTGCTGAACCTTGTATTTTCTGGTAAGCTTGTCGTAGTTGAGAACTCTGCCTCTGTAGTACTTTCCGTTTCTGGAGTATGCTGCAGAAACTAACTCGCCTTTCTTTGGAGCGTGATCCAATTCCTTTGGATAAGAGGAGACGGAATCTTGTTTGACCTTATCGCCAGATGCTTTAATTGGTTGATTCATGTGGAATTCGTGAAATTCTTTCATAAATGGGACCAATCTGTCACTTTGTTCGTTAATGATTTGAAAAGAAACTAAACCTTCATCCGAGATATCGTTGACTTCAATATCGTAGTATTTTTTGGAGATGGAAGTAGTGGCAACAGTGTTACTAAGATTTTCGACGACTTTATCTTCCTCTTCAGGATTGTAATCGTGCCAGATACCCAATTTTTGCTTTTGGGCTTCTTCTTGGGCGTCCCAAAGTTGGTCAGCAAACTTGGTTTGGTCAATTGAGTAGTCGTGAATCTCATAAAAACCTTGGTTCAACAAGTTGAACTGTAATGGTAAGCTCTGGCCTTGCAAATAAAGGTTACCAATGAAACCACCAACCCTATCGACATTATAAATGTCTATGGTGACATCTCTTTGCAACGTTTTCTTAGTTATGTAGTCTAAGGCAGCTTTATGCAAAGATGATTCTTTTGAGCCTTTGTTAGACAAACCTCCAAGAACTAATACCAATTTGACCCCCTCCTTTGGCAACACCAATCTGAATCTATTTGGAGAGGAAACAAAATCTACAACAGCAGGAATTTTGGATCTTCCAGTGAAGGTGGCCAAGAAAGTTTTGGCACGGCCGGCTGTTTCACTGGCATCGACAATTCTTTCAGCAGGAGGCAATTTTCCATGAATACCAACCTTCTTCTCGATGGCGGTTTTCTCGATTTCAATTAAAGAGTCCCAGTTTGGACTTCTATCTTCGTCACCTCTTCTGTGTCTGATGACACTAGCCCAGCCAGCTCTCACAATTTGCTCGGCCAAATCACTGCCATCGTTCAAGTTGATTGTTATTAATGGTCTCTCATCAAACTGGTCTGATTTTGGACGGACGCCGTTGACAGTTATAGTAAGGCGCTTACCAATAATCTTCTTTCTTACAAATTCTTTAGCCAATGGCACGAATGGAGCTTGGGCTGCATCAGAATTTCTTGGAGCACGCAAGGAAGATAATTGACAAATGTATTCTTGATCGCCATCTTTGGTTCTCACGACGACAGTGTCGGCAGAGATAATTCTAGCAATAGTCACATTCAACTCAGACCCAACATTGAAGATAGCTTTTTGGTTGGTTGGCTTCTTGACAGCCGTATTTTTCCAAATACCTTTTTGACTGACCTTGGATAATCTCTCACTAGCTCTCAAAAGTGACATTTGTTTAGCGCCGACAAGGGTGGATTGCCAGTCAACAACTTCAGCGAACCCGTTTTCTAAGATTTTTTCAGAAATATTACCCGCTGGGTGAATGATTTTACCTATGAGAACATTGTTGGCAGATTCACCCAAAATGGAGACCTTGATGTCACGCAAAAGCAATCTTTGCTCCACAAAGTATCTTGCCTCATTACCGAACGGTTCGCTCTCCACAGGAGTAGCAGTAGATCCGGTAGAAGCAGCCCTTGGAGATCTAATACCTGCAATCAAAACTGGAGCAACAACGTGTTTCTGCTTAGAGATCAAAAACCTAACCAAAAGCCTGTCACCGCTGATGACCTTTTCGACAATTGCATTGATTGGGTTGGTCTTTGATGACTCTATTTCATCGTGGAAAAGCTCGTTGGTGACATTCACCTTATTGACGTGAGCCCACAAACCAACATTACCAGACTTGGACTCGTCTTCAATGCTCTTCAAATCATAGTAATAGTCTTCGTCGGCTGGATCATTGGTCTCCTTAACTTTAACCGCGCCATTTTTCAAGAGGTACTCGATCAAACTGTCAAAGATCGGGGCTTTGATATCTCCAAACTCTCTCTTCGTGCCGCCCAAACCTGGCAAGGCGTAAAAAACTTTGAACTTGATAACTTTGTTAACCAAGAGCTTTCTCAATACTTCCCTAGCTTGGAAAGAGTAGACTTCGTTCAATGAAAGTTTTGGAGCCTGCACGTATGCCAATGAGAGCTGACGCTCCGCTGGTGGGGTAGGAGAATTGTGGGTTGCCGGCACCAAGATCAAAGTGTCGGCAGAAAGAACGGATTTGACTTTAGCAGTGTAATAGACAGAGCTCATGTTACCCAGTGAATGATATGAATGGATAGATAAGCAATGGACTGAAATTATGTCCAGGCTACACTAGGCAATTAAACATTGCCGGGATGAAAAATCGAGATCTGAACAGATCGGCATTAACCGTGGATGTCGACATCACAAAATACCAACGCACATAACCAGCATAAGCAGTAGAAATAGAATTTTTTCGAAAACATGCAAGCATTCTGAGAAACACAAACATTACTATATCTCGATGCGTGACAAAGAAATTAACGTATCAATAAGACACTAATAAAAAAGCAATGCGAAAAAAAATGCAATTTATAAATAAAGAAAAAGGAGTTGAAATTTGAATAGAACTAAACGAGTGTATGAATTGTGTAGAAAACGCGCAATTAAAAAGCATTGTAAAAATATTCTCCTAAAAGTGCAATACTGAAGAGACCTTTGAAAGAGTTAAAGGTTAGGAACGCTTATGATAGAGCGGTTATTGTTAGCGTTGTTTCTTGGGACATCTCTGCCGCGGTGAATGAATCTTGAGACAAAGCTCCGTGAATCATCTCCGCTGCAATTCATTTCTTCAATAGTATGTCTGATGCGCGTGAGCCATAACTTGGCAACGAAAAGACCCATAAAAATGGCGAATATAATAACGCCAAGGATACCAAACCACCAACTCAAACCTGAAGCCTCCTGACCAGGCACAATCACATTCATACCAAAGAGACCAGTGATCACGTTGAGAGGGACCAAAATTGTACCAATGACTGTAACTTTGGACAACATTTCAGTGATTGTGTGGTTGGAGTTGAAAGACTCGACTTGAAGCTGCGTGAGGTAGTTGGTATGCGAGCGTGACAAAATCTTTTCATACGACGTTAAGGTCATATTCATGGTGATAATATGGTCCTGAATATCACACAAAAATAAAGCAATTTCCGCTCTTGGTTGAATGGTGTCACCAAGTTCAGCAGTCAATGGAGTACTATTTGAAGGTGTGATCCTCTTATTACCCAAACTTTCGGAATTATTGCCATTGTTCATTTCCGCGCCCGAATTCGCAGCTAAAATAGTATTATTCAGAGACAGTAAATTCAACTGGGTACGGTTTTCAGCCATAATGACACCATTATTACTGTTTTCCCCATTGGTTTCATTTAAAGAGCCTGTGTTTGCTTTGTAATCATGACATCTTTTAAACAACATTTTCAAAACATCAGCTTTACAGCTGAGGAGTCTAATAAGAGTCATGACTTTTCTTCTGGAGTCACCGATTCTGTGCAACATTGTACTGAAGCTGGCATCTCGGATGACAAATACAGTCGTTTCAATAGCACTAGTCTCATAGTCAATTGCATCAATGACAGGGGAAAAAGTATCAGTGATGTTATCGATTAAAGCGTAACAAATCCAGTCCGGACTTAAAGGAATGTACCCTTTCAACTGTCGTATCCGTCTTCTCACGTTTATGCAATGAACCACAGGAGCAAATTGAAAGGTCAAAATACCAGATTTGAAAACCACCATGTAAAAGTTTATTGGCTCTAAAAACTCGTCAGACTCTGTATCTGAGTCAAAACTGTGAAAAGTAATGAAGTAATAGTCCTTGAAAAACTCAACCTTTTCGCGCTTTTCGCACATTCTGATATCTTCGGTAGTCAAAGGGTGAATTCCAAAAGCTTTAGATAGAATTTTGATTTCGTCATCAGTAGCACAGCAGCAGTTGAACCACCACACAAAATTCTGATCTTCAGTACTGAATAAATCTTTGATAGATTGGCCTGGTTTGACCAAAGAAGGCAAATCGGGAGCATGAATAGTGCTCTCGCTTGCCGAAGTAAACAATGAAAATCTGTTAGGTACCTGTATATTGTCATTGGCATTATTTTCAGGCTTTTTGCTTATTTCGTTCTCATTCCCTATCCTGGCCTCTTGTGAAACAACATTAATAGTTGGAAGAATTTCCTTGTGCTCCGCAGACGAGGCATCAGAGATGCTTTCATTGTTCCGAGCGTTCCCGTTTCCTTGTTCAGCACTAAAGTCATGTAGGCTTATAGTGCTCTTAGCGGCCCCTGAATGCTGAAGCCATTTTGGTATATATTTCATAGCCGCCTTGGATAATTTTCTGTTCCCATTTGAAATAAATTTCAGCTTGCGGTTTTTTGTCTTAAATGCAACATTGCTGCCATCAGAATAGTCATAATGGTCACATACAGGGGAATCACCTGCGTACTTTGCACTCCCTTTTACCAACCCTCTGTTTTCTTCTCTCTGGTTATCGATAAACTGCTGTAGCTCCTCAAAACCGATACCGTCCAAACGGTTGTGCTCTACATCCATAGGAAAGCAGACATCCTCCTCAGTGTCTGTCCCATTATCGGAGTCTTCGCTGCCGTCATCAGATTCACTTGGTATTGAGTTTGGCATAGTGCTTCTCGTGAGCTGGCGAACCATATGATTATTAAACAGAGCACCTGAGGAAGGCCTCCCGACGTTTATGCCACTGTTAATTCTCGTAACAGAGATACCATTATTAGCGCCGTGGTTAACGCTGTAATGGCGGCTAGGCTCAATAGAAGCCCTAAGGTTCTGGCCATCTTGCCCGCTTTTCTTAGTGTGCTCGTTGACGTTGCTAATGCTGTTCATTTTGCGAATATCGCGCTTAAGCTGCGTCTATCAGTATTATTTGATTATGCGATTGTGGTTAATCTCATCTGACTAGCGCCGCGCTGTTGTTCAGCATTGCTGGTGTTCATATGCTGCCGGAGCCAATAAGCTGCTCATATAGTAGCGCGTTTGAAACAAGAAAATTTTTATAAGTTGTAAGTTTGAAAAGGCTTGGCATGGTGGGATATTCTTTCCGGGAAACTGCCCTTAATGGTAACTTTGGATAGTAATCCCTTTTCACGCTACCAAGACATATTTTTCCGGCGTTCAGCGGCCTCCTATTTCTCTTTTGTCTTTTTTTGTGTTGTAGCGCCCAATTAGGAAACAAGTCTTGCACATAGGTCACATGCTTTATTTTCGGCACTGCGCATCCTCCAGAGTGCATTAAGGGATCCTAACGGTGTTGTTGCAATCCAACTGTTCTGCTGGCCGCAACCAATGAGAAAGGATATTTCTTGTCGTATATTATACTTTAATCGACATACCAACGCTTTGGCTCTCTGAAGAAAAGTATCTGTTGCCCGGAAATGCAGAGAAGATACTATGCAGTTCATAGGAGGAGTCCATTGTTCAAGCACTAAGCAATGCAATACTATTCTTATGCTAACCAGCTAGATAACTCATTGACTACTGGCCAGTTATGAAAAACAAGTCACAAAAGTATTACATAAATTGGAAATCAGGATTCACATCCATATATACGCATCAACAACTCAATATGTCCCCTCTTAGTTCTTACTATGCAGTATATACAGTTGGGAGTTCAATCTCTATTTTTGTTATTATTTTTTATTCTTATTTTATCTTTATTCTAACCCAGTGATTTTATTCCTGAAAATTTACTTAATAAATATTGCTTTATTTTACATCAATATCACTATCTAGTACTCGAAATAATTCGGCAAGTTCGACTTGTTTTTTAACAGATTTATATGCGCTAAAGGATCTTCCAGAGCTCTTCGCTTCTATATTCTTTATCTGGAAAAGTCGAACTTGCCGAATTATTTCGAGTACTAGATAGTGATATTGATGTAATATAAGGCAATGTTTATTAGGAAACCTCCCAGGACTAAACTCGCTGATTATAGTTTGGATATAGTTATGGGTTGGATCGGGAACATCTTTCCCAGCTTTCTAATAAGAGTGCATTTCTTGACATTAGTGTGTGGATTCCCCTAGCTGGGCTGCATGGAATCTTTGATGCTCATGGGCAATGGGTAGTTTTGTCCAGAGACCCAAATCTTTAGTATATTGTACAATGTGCGACAGAACATATTAAGAAGAGTGCCTCCAGTATACGGCTGCAAGCGTGCAATCACTTTGTCCAGCATAGCACAAAAAATACTTGGGAATAAAAGGCATGCCTCTGTGAATCCTTTTCGCTATGTATTCTTGGTGTGTACCCACCGGCCCATGGACGGCGATGGCGACGACCTTGTGGGCCACAGCTGGACCCCAATGTCTTTTTACGGGACCACTTACTGTTTTTGTCCTACTAAGCGCACTGAAGGTTGCTGCGGTGCTAACGGAGTGGAGCGTTCGAGCGTCCCCCGACACTCCATATGGAAGACCTTACGTGGAGATCTCACGCAACTCGGATCGACATCCAAAAGGAAAAAATGCAAACGTGATAGCGCAACGCAACGGCAGCCTCTATAAAGACCGGTTCCGCACATTTTTGAGGACCATCTGATTGTAGAAAAGTCTTAAGCCAAAGCACCGTAAACTCTTGCCAAACCCTCCATGTCTAACAGAAACAAGCTTTCGCCCTTCGAGAAGGCTGTCATTGGCTCCGCTGCCTCTGTGATTGCCAACACCGTCGTCTATCCCCTTGACATCACAAAGACCTTGATCCAGTCGCAGCACAACTTGTCCCACTATTCTAAGGACGAGGTTGCCAAGAACCCAAACTTGTACTTGAACAGCATCGATTGTTTGAAGAAGCTTTTCCTCAAGCATGGTCTTCAGGGCTGGTACTATGGCATTGTGCCCTCTTTGAGCTCAACGGCTGCTTCCAACTTTGCCTACTTCTTCTTCTATGCGCTTGTCCACAAAATCTACGACATCCGTTACCCTAAAAGAGTCAAATCCACTGCGGTAGAGCTCGGGTTAGGGGCGGTTGCTGGTGCTCTCGGCCAGATCATCATCATGCCGATATCCACTGTTTCCACAAAGCAGCAAACTGAAATTGCATCTGACCAAGAAGAAGACGACGAAGAAAAAGAAAACGGCGGAGAAAAGCAGAAGGAACAAAAACAAGGCCAGTCGAATGGAAAGAAAAGCAAAGTCAATGCCCCTTCGTTCATAGAAACTGCTGAAAAAATCCTCAAAAATGACGGTTTATCCGGTCTCTGGAGCGGTCTCAAGGTGAGCTTAGTACTAACTGCCAACCCGTCAATCACCTACGGCACATTTGAAAGATTGCGTTCCTTGTTGTTCAGTAGTAGTACAAACTTATCTGCCATCCAATCGTTCTCTTTGGGTGTCTTGTCAAAACTTCTTGCCACCGTGATCACCATGCCTTTGATTGTCTCCAAAGTGATGATCCAAAAGAAATCTACCATCGTCACCGAGAAAGTGGTGGATCCCGTAACAGGAATGGAAAAGTTTGTCAAGACTCGCAAAGATTTCAAGACTTTCCAGGAATGCCTCGCCCACGTTTTTAAGACTGACGGGTTCTTTGGCTTGTGGAGAGGCTTGCTCCCTCAGATATCCAAAGCTGTGGTGGTCCAAGGTTTCTTGTTCATGTTCAAAGAGCAATTGGAAGTTCTCTTCATCACTTTGCTCAAGTACATCAAGTTGCAAAGAAGAAGAAAGCATCTTGCTTGAATACTAAATTTTAATATATATATTCGAACTCTGATTTAAGCCTTGATAAGTGCGGGCGCACATTCCAGTGCAAGCTTTGGAATCTCGTCGCGCTTTGTAAGGGTTGGTCTCTATATATTTTCCCTCCAGGCGGCATATAATCCCGATTCGGTATATATATCACCTGATATTTTCGTTTACAAACAGTAATAGCCGATGCGATTGCCTCCTTGGGCGATCGGAGCATCATTGAGAAAAACAAAAACAAGGACCTTCGTAGAAACACGCACGCCATACAAAACACGGAGCTCAATCTCATCCGCATATACGTTTTCAGACTCACTTAACTTGGTAGTATCAAAATAAAGGCTCAATTGCCATATGACCCCACCTCCACATTGCGACATATCACACAGCACGATGAACTTCCTTCAGTCGCTAGTAATCTACATATACTCCTTTGTTTCTGCCGTCCTTCTCCAGACATACAAGATCTCGCTATACCTCTACATCAACTATCCGACCATCTCCTCGGCGCTTGGCACCGTCGTCTTCATCTACTTGGGGTACATTCTCCTTAGGCTGCTCATACGGCTTCTAGTGTCATCTATCCTCTCATTCCTTAGGTTCCTCATCGTGGCATCCCTCGTCATTGCTGGCGCCTGGTGCTACCTCCGCGGCGCCCAAAACTTCTTCAAGGACGTGCAGTTTGTCATCAGGTTGTTTCTGTCCAGCATCAACGACGTCAAGAGCGATACCAATGAGTTTGTCCACGAGTTGAACCAGGACGGGTACATCCACGGCAACAAGCCTTACGAGTACGGCTCTGAGGGCGAGTTCAGCATATACTTGAACGATCTCACTAGGCACTTGCGGTTTGAGGACTTGCACCGGTTAGTGGAACTATTCGGTTTGAATTTGGTGCAGTTCTACAGGTTGACCGCCGAGAACTTTTACAGGGTCACCACCAGCGATTTTATCAGAAACCATTACAATGGATTGTACCGGGAATTTAATGCGCAGTATAGGGAGTTATGATACCTAAAGAAGCGCCTTTATTTTGTTGTTGAATTTTTGTTATATATAATGTACGATAGTTTTATTTTATTATTCGGTTCACAGTTAAAGGCAAAATTGGCTGTGGATTGTTAAACAAAAAAAGTGAAACTCTAGTAGGTAATTACGGAAGCTGTCTACAACCAGAAAATTTGATTGTACATCGAGACCAAAGGAAAAATCTGTCTAAATAAAACAATTTAATTAAAACGAAAACGATGAAGAAAGACCAAAAATAGAGGGACAAAAACGGATTTAATTATAGAACAAAAACAAAATTAGCGATTATTGTATGGCAAAAATAAGAAAAATCTGGTTACGAAAAAGCACAAAATAAAACTTTTCTGGAATCACGTAGTAGCATCGTCAACCAGCATGACTCCATATAACTCGCCATTGATTTTCACATTATCAAAGTCTTTGTAATGCTTTTTTTCATGCACAGCTTTCTGAGTATGATTCTTGTCAGCGCAAAATGTACAGACTGCACTCTTCGGTGATACGTCAGTCTCCCACCAATCACTTCTACTTATAATGTTGCAGTAATGGCTACCATCGTTTTTGTTAGAACACTGAGGGACATCGTTATCAATCCCTGAGAAGTGCGACATTGTATCGTTCATACTATACGACACTGGCGTATAGCCATTATCGTTATCAAGCAAGGCAGACCCTTCCTGTTCGCCGCCCTCATTTGAGTTAAACTTAGCGAGTCTAATCTTGTTAGCAGTTATCTTTTCTTTAATTTTCATCTTGTGCACTTCTTCTTTGATCAACGCGTTTTCGTAGTATCTTAAAGCAGGTCCAGTGAATTTGCCTTCCCATTGCATAAAACCCTCAACATATAACTGGATAAGTGCCAGAGGTTTGAAATCGTTTTGCTGTTTGTCTTTTTCAAGCCATACTGCCTTTTCGCGGAACGGGAAGAGCTTATGTTTCAAAATTGCTTCTTGCTGGTCGTGGTGGGAGCAAACAATCACTGGTTGCGGAACGCCAACAGCACCTGAATTTACTACCTTCACAACATTTCTAAATTTTTCTCCTTCAAAGACGTTGCTATATCCTTGGTGCTCCAACTCAGAAATAAGTCGGAAGCCAAGAAAGTAATTTGCAGAATCTTGTGCACAGGTGGCGTGAACATTGGAATCACATAATAAGCACTTTTTCAATGAGCCACTCTTGATGTTGCAAATATCGCAGAACTTAAATTCATTCTTTACCAAGCACACAGGCATATTGATTATACCTTGCATCGTTTTGGCATCTTCGAATTTAATATCTGGACTAAAAAGTGAGCACAAAACGTGAGACCACTTGAAATTTGTTGTTCTTTTTAATGCGTCTGGAAAAGCTGTAGGACCACCAACAATCGCAGAGTCGTGATCGATTTCCTTAGAATAGCATAAACTACAACCGTAATATGTGCTTCCAATAGGATGGAGGTCATTAGAACACGAGTCGCAACACCATTCCTTGGTGTACATCTTGACGTCCGGTTCAACACTAATACCATAACATGTGCTGTGAACATTCAATCCACAATTAGAGCATATCAAAATTTCGTTAATGTCAGAATCTTCACATGAGCGACACACACAACATGGTCGCTTATCAGGTGGAAAGAGACCATTGGCACTGATAATATGTTTCATTCCCGGTGATTCTTTAGAGTTTGAGGATTTCGTTTTCACTGACAAAGGAATGACATAGTCATCCTTAGGATCTGGCAAAGCATTATCAAACTCGTGACTCTTTGGATCAAAGTTCTCGAAATTATATGTATAGTGTTGGTTATACAAATATTTAATAGCGGGCTCAACACTTGTTTCTTTTGGCGCAATATCTCTAACACTATTTTTCTTTTCGCCTGAGCCGTTAGTGCTATTGCTTTGCAGGTTTGAACGTTTAATATTGATTGTAAGCGACTCTTTTTCTTTTTTAACTTGAGTCGGTTTCTTTTGGCTTGAAGTTGATGCATCAGAGATGGCCATATCGCCCGACTGGTCTTCCTTTTTGGCTTTAGTTTCTTTTGAAATCCCAGCCTTGGACTTTGGCTGTTTGACAGTCACTTTGAAGGATGGAGTTTTGGTATCAACCCCAGTAATAACAGCGTTTGTTGTCGTTCCGTTCTTTACACTCTTTTGCTTCTTAACGACAACAGTCTCATCAGGTGAAGGAGATGAGGACTTTCTTTTAGTGACATTGAAGGTTCTCGCCACTTTAGCCTTTTCTTTCTCTTCTAAGATTCTGGTAGCATCCTGAGCCAACTCATGTTCCACTTTCTTCTTCCATATAGCATTGCCTTTTTGGTTAATCTTCCTTGATACTTCAAGCGGATCTTCCCAAATAACGGCATAAAGCCTCCATAATCTAGCACATCTAAAACACAAGCCAATAACGGTTTCTTTAGGATCAGCTGGAGCAATGAGGTGACCTGGAGCTCTAAACCATTTGAACGATTTGGTGTTTTTGCAATGTTTACACTCATATTGACGGCGCTGTTTGAAAGATGATTCTTTGTCGTAACTAGAATCATCGTCGGCATCAGCAATAGAGTCAACATACTCATTACTCTTGTTCTTTTTGACTTTCTTGTTTTTTCTGCCCTCAAAGTTGTCCCAAATTAAGTGACCATTAGGCGTTTTTTTCCATAAGTAATAAAATCTAACAACCATAGCAAAAGATTGAGTTCCAACGTGGCGATGCACAGGTAACAACTCACTGCCATACATTTTTACGCCTTCTTCAAATCTTTTGACTTCATCGTCAGAGAACGTTGGCTCCTTCAACAGCTGTCTGGTGAAGCCTTTAATCATCAGAAAACTTTCTTCAAAATCAAAGTTGGTATCTAAAAGCGTCTTGAAGATTGCGTCTAAAAAGTTTGGTGTGTTTGGGAATATTTTCAATTCTTTGGCAATCGGACGGCATTTTTTAAAAACAAAGAAGTCAATCTGGTTGTCTAGTTCTTTGTTGTTCACAGGTTGTTTCCACATTAGCGTGGATGAAGTACCATCATCAAGACCTCTTTCCAAATAGCCGTATGGTCTTGGTTTGAGCCAAAGAGGAAGCTCTTTTGGTGGAGTTTGTTTAAATTCTTCAGGAAGATCCAATTTTTTTACGCTAGTGCTGCTTGGTGACTCCGACAATGGGTTTTCAGAATTGCTATCCGTTTCCTTTGACTTTTCAGAGTCTTTATCTTTTGAACTTTTCTTCTTGTATTTTGCCTTTTTTCTACCACCGGAACTGGCTTCGGTCTCATCACGATCATAGTAGACTTCAGCGTGTCCTAACCAGTCGCTAATGTTGGCTTGGTGTTTAGTGCCAAGTCTGGAAGAAGCTCTAGGATAAGGTCTATCTTCTACATCCAAGGCATCTTCTAGTCTAGCATGCATACCCAAATATCTGTATGGCCATTCTTCCTTCGCTCTTCTCTGTTCAAGAGTTAAGTCCTTGTCATGCTCAAGGAATTCTATAGCCAATTTTTCAAACATAGGTATCTGGGGCGGGGACGACTCCTTTTTTAGGTTCAATTCCTCTTCGTCTTCTTCCATTTTATCTAGACTGACTTCTGATTCCTGTGATGACATGGGCTGTCTTTGTTTTTTATTGAGCTTTTTGCGCTTCAAGTTGTCAATATGAATTCTTCTCATCTCGTCGTCAGCCTCTTTAGTACACTTAGCGCAGCTCCAACTGTAGCCTCTTGAGGGTTTTTTCAACAAAGGAGGAGAAAGGCAAAGCATGTGGTACCAGTCATTGCATTTAGCACACTCGACTGAATCGGACATGGAGCACCACTGGTTACACTTAACACAGTTCTTAGGCGTAACCAAGAGGTCGTCGCCTCTCCCTGCTTCCACAAACACATAGCCAAATCTTTTCCGAAGAGCTTTTTGGTAGTTTTCGGGTAGATTGGTCAATTTTCGTGTTGGTAGCAAATCATAGTATTTGATCATGTATCTGTCAAAAAGCTTCTCAAACCAAAAATGAGCCGGCTTGCATCTGTAGGCAGACAAATCGTCAATCTCGTCTCTGTGCTTGACTATGGCTTTGCCCCTGAAACTGGTGATTGGACATAAGTCAGTGTGCATAGTTGCATACAATAATCTGGAATCGCTGGACAGGCGTAGTATGTCTCTTGGGCGGTAATACCAGTTGACTTTGATTTGGTAGTTCTCGACCGCATCAAAATTGGCGTTGGACTTGAGGTTTCTCTTTTTGAAAAAACCCATAATCCGGGCAATATAGTAGGGTTCGTTTGCAGGCTCCAGCACCATGTATATGTGGTCCCCTTTGGATATTATGGTCCCGTCCCTGTTCTTGATCGCGGTTTTTGCGCCGTCCACAAAGGTGGTCTCGGGTAGATTGAGTAGCAACGGAAACTTTTCATTTCGGGCAAGCGGAGGCTGCCAGTTATTAGGAATATCGGACCGGATGAACGTCACACCAGACTCTTTGGAAGGGGTGGCGCGACCAGAGCCATTGCTGCCGGCAGCCCCTCCGTTGGAGGACTTTGTCACTACCTTCACGGACGCCACAGGGTCAGCAGCGCCCGCAGGAGGCTCCACGGACACGGAGTCCCTGTTTGTGCGGGTGCTCGCGATCTTGAGGCCGGTGCCGTCGGCATCTTCAGTATGGTCCACCTCAGTGTAGGTGGTTATTTTCTGGGCGGCTTTTCTCTTAGGCCTTGCGGTTGCCATCCTCACAGACATCCACTGTCAGGCGCGGGTATGTAGCGATAGCGACGAGTGAAACTGCGGCTAAAGCAGAAAAGCAGTGAGTTCCTCTTGTATAGCAGCGGCAGAGGAGACAGTGCGACAAGCTAGCAGTTCTCTAGCAACGAAGGGCACATCAACAGGCGCTAGGCAGAGAAGTGCTATGGGTTCGCGCGTTCCAGCGGGCGATACTGGAGCCTACACGAGGATGTTGAGCGTCTGCCGGCGAAAACCTTTCCATTACATTTTGAAAATGGCACCGCACACGCAGCCCTCGGGCTCGCAACTTCTGCATAGGGCTTAGCTAAGCAGCACCCTTCCCGCGCTTTTCAACATCGCCGTCTACAGTCTAGTTCGTACGCATGGCATATAAGTTATCTATATTTCATCTATAACACACAATTTAACAGTAACATTCTCATACTCTCTGTTTCTTCTTACCGTGGTAGTAGCCACTGTCGTCCTTGGCAAGTTTGCGCTTCTCGCGCACCCTGCTGTGCTTCCGGAGCTTTCTTTTGGCGGCCGCCTCTGGGTTCGTCACCTTCATCTGCGATCTCTTCACCTTTCTCTCGACACGTCTGTCAGCAATAACCTTTCTGACCTTAGCAAACATCCGCGTGTACTCCGACAAGCCTAGTTTACCCTCCAAAATCTTCAAGCACTCAGCAGTGAGCTCGTGAAGCTCCATTTTGTCTTTATCTTCTGGGCCAATCTGGTCTTCCTCCGTGTAGTTGAAAAGCGACAATATAATTGGCTCTGCAACCTGGGCAGTTTGCAACATCTCGACAGACAAAACTTGCACTACCATGGCAGCGAGCTTGATGGCCGACTTCTTGGAGTTGATAAAGTCGTAGCTTCTGTAGTCGTTTCTGGTAATTGCACCGATTTTACTAACGAGCCACTCGACAGCAAAATCAAAAGAGCGTTTTTGAGTTGCCTTGCCTTCTTCTGATTCTTCTTCTTCGTTGTTTTCATCTTCTTCATCCTCTGAAACATCATCCTTCGCTTTCTTGACAATGTATGCTGTATCGTTCTTGTTCCAGTACATCACGATAAAAACCAAGTTCTTGACAATCTGGTTCCCGAGCGCCGGAGTGATTTTCGGAGCATTCAATTGTCTCGCCAGTCTGTAAGCAATAGTTTGAATGTCGTACTGGTCCAAAAATGAGACTGCCTGAATGTTGGACAACAAGATGCCAACCAACCTGCTGGCACTAAGTCTGACCCAAGAGTGCGGATAAAGCAAAAGACTGATAATGTGTCTCCAAATTTTTTCAAATTGCTTGTCCTTGACGGCACTGTCTTTCTTGATTGAAACAATCTTGGTGAAAGCGGCAAGAGCAGCATAAATAAGCTCCCATTCATCCTCTTCGTTGTCTTCGTATTCGTCTTCGTCACGCTCTGCTTCTAGTATGCCGTTCAATCTTGACATGAACAACTGGTCAAGTTGAGCATTAACATCCAAGCCGACCGCTCCAAGGTAAAGCTTGTAGATTTGCAAACCGCATCTCAACAACAAGCTGTTGCTAGACTGCTTAATCCATGAAATTAAATAAGCTTCGTTCGCATGGTTCTTCTCTGGGCCCAATTTTTTCATCATGTCGCTTAAAATCCCAGCGGCGCTTTCACGGCACTTGAGGGAGTTGTCAGTGACAGCAATATTACTCAAAGCGACAAAAAACGAAGCAGAAATTTTGTTGAGCAACTCTGGAGTAGCTTTAATCATGATCGACTTGATCAATTCCATGACCGAAAGTCTACCTGACTCAGCAGGATAACTCAAGTTACCAATCAATGAGGAAAACTCTTTCTCCAATTTACCTTTACCTTGATCGTATTCCATCAAGAACTGGAAGTATGAGCTTCTAGCCATGTTTCTGACTTCCCTGGCGTGATTAGTGACCATAATCTTGGACACTTTTTCCATTACGTCATAAACTTCAGGGGCCATAATATGCTGTGACAAGACTGCCTTCAAAAAGTTGAATGCTAAACCTTGCCTGTTTGGATCCTCCAAGTCAGGTAATAATTTGGTCAAAATGTAACTAATGGCGGATGTTTTCAAATCAATTTCGTCATTCTTATGTCTCACAATCGAAGACAAGAATCTCAAACAAGACTGGGCCAAGTCAGAATTTGTGGTTGGACAGTTTCTAAATATCTGCAACACACGTCTAGCGCAAACAGACAAAATTTTTTGCGCGTCTTCGTCCATCGGCAAAAGCAACATAATGTTCAAAACTTTAAGAGACGCAATAAGCAAACCCTCATTGTCAGACTTCAAACTTCTTTCCATCAACGGAATGAATCCCTTCAAGTTTCCAAAAGTAACCAATGGTTCGTTGTGCGACAAAATAACACGAAGCAATTCCAAAGAAAACTTTCTCAAAGTGTTTGAGTACTGAGAAAACTCCATTTGGGTTTTGATTGGCTTAGCGTCTAACTGAATCAAAAAGTATTGCTCACTTTCAGTTGGAGCGTTCTTGCTAGATTTTTTATAGTTAGAGAGCAACTCCTTGGAGTCAGTGAAAATCTCGTAACATAACATCAAGGCAAGTTTCGAAGATGATTCTTCGTTGTGATTCAAACCGAGAGAAAATCTTCTCAAAAGCTCATCCAATCGGTTCTGCGTTCTCAAACTGATGGTTTCGCTCAACAACAATTTTATTGGTCTCAACAAAAGATTGAACTCAGATAAGGAAATGTAACGAGAGAGAATCTCAGCAGTGTCAAAACTCTTGTTATGCTTGACCTCTTTTGTCTTCGAGGAATATCCTTCAGCATCCTTTTCTTGAGCAGCAGCACCAAAGACATCCTCCATAATTATATCCATAATTAAGTCAGCACATTCATCTAAGTCACCGTGGTCAAGTTTACCGTCCAAACACACTAACAAGTAGTGGACAGTGAAACTTAAAATGTGAAGTTGTGGACCCAATTTTAAGGCTGACTTCAATTCCTTGATGACGAAACGGATGTACTTGGTACCCAAGGTCACAGTAATTTTTCCAAGGGACTTTCTAACAGAGTCACGCAACTCTTCGGATCTGGATCTCAAAACTTGGGAAACTTTGGTCAATACAGCTGGTAATTCTGCAGCCCTCGTGTCCTCGGATAAACACAAGATCAAAGAGATCATGGCCTCAGAAATGGAAACTCTGTAGACCGCGGTGTCTTCATCTCTAGTGCCCAAAACCTGGGAAAGTTGAGGGAATAAGTTATTGATAATAAAGCTGTCAATATCGTCTTGCAGCTGGGTCAAACCTTTAATGACTGCCTTGTCATGATCAACAATACCAGCTTCTTCTTCCCCATCTGTGGCAATGGCATTCCGGCATTTGATAGAAACCTGCAACGCTCTTGTGGTGGAGACAACTAAATGAACAATGTCACGGAAAAAAGCAGCCTTGTGCTTTAAGTACGAAACAAATCTTTTTACCACAGCTTTGTACTGATTCCAAGTGACATAACGGACTAAAATTCCGATAGCGTCAATAGAGTCATTAGACAAGTTTCTAAGGTTCTCGTTAGAACAGTAAACGTATCTTTCCACGATTGGAACCAAGTAGTGGAAGATATTATTGGCACTGATTTGAGGAGCGAGGCCAGCTAATCTTCTAACAGCTCTTGAGATTCTGTGAACTTGAATGTGGTTGATGTTTAAAAAGAAATTGGCTTCTTCGTCGCCACCGAAAAACAACACCTTCATATCGGAGAGTTCAGTATAGTACTTCGAATGTTCAATAACGTGCGCTAATAATGAAACGTACTCCTTTTGAACCCTAGAATCATCGTGTCTGATGCCAACTCTCAAGTTCGGTAAAACTATATCCTTTAAGGTGTGAATGTATGGAAAAGCTTCTTCTTGGGAACTTTGCAAGGATGTGCAGTCAACAAATCTGCTCAATACCAATCGAGAGTTTGATCTGATAGCCACTTCAGGGTCGTTCATGTAAAAGAGATTATTGTAGACGATAGGCAACCACTGGATCGAACTTAACTCCTTATATTTTGACTCATTAATCACATTGTAAGCGTCAATTCTCTGCTCAAAATCAGGCTCACCAATTCTTTTGATGCTGACAGAGTTCAACTGGCCCAACAAAACAGCCACTTCAGTGACTTCATTCAACTTTTCGCCAATTGCAATGAAAACATCCACAAGCACAGAACGGAGTTTAGCGTCAGGGTAGAGTCTTAAAGACTTGGAACAAATAGTGTACACTGTTTTTACGTCGGCAAAGTTTGTAACGTTAGTTTCCTTGTATAATTTAGAAACTGCTTCCATCATAATGATTTTCGTTCTCACGTCCAAATTTTGAGTTTTGCCGCTAGAAGATTTGTCAAGGGCACTGACCAAAGTATCAATAAAAATCTTGGAGTTTCTGTCACCTTTGATAGAGTCTTTCTCTAACAACAACAAAATGAGACTGACCACCTTGTAGAACACGTCCTTAGTCAACTTAATTTCATTAATAACTTGCGGTAAAGCAACCAAGCAACTTTGGTTGACTAATTCGAAAACAGTCTTCATCTTTTCATCAATGCTTGCAGAATCAACAATGTTAATGCAGAAATCAATAATCTCTGAAATAACAGCATTTTTGCAATTTGGATTCTCAAATAGTTCCAAAAGAGAATGGACTGATTGATAGTTATCAGTATATAAAAATTCATTGAGCTCAGGATATTTTGACCAGGAAATGATCAACCTCATCAATGAGGAAGGTGACTGCAAGTTTTCAGAGCTGAATTTGTCAAACCTAGGCTTCACAATCAAATCGTAAATTATGTCCTTGTATGAAACCCAGCTAAAGTCATCGTCCTCAGGGATGTTCTCGCTTTGCAACAAGGTGAATAAACCGCTTAAGTTTCTCAAACCAATTTGTCTGACGCTTTTTGAAGTTTTTACCAAGATATCGTTTTCAGCTGAGAGACTGTCGATCGCATATTGAGCAACACTCAAGGAGTAAATCAACGGAGAAAGGGCATATTCCAAGGCTTTTGGGAACTTAGCTTTGAACTCATTGACAACATCAGAAAGCAAGTGGGCAAAACCGTTCAACTCTCTCATGAGACGTTGAGTGATATTGACGTTCGACAACAAGTTGCTCTGTAGAATAGTAGCGCTTTCAGCTTTCAACTGTTTGTAATCAGTAAAAATATGACCATAATTGATTCTCTCAAAACCCAATTGCAAAAACTCAATAACATAGTTTTCAGGCAATCTGGTAAGCAATTTCATAATAGAGTTTTTCTTTGTCTGCTTCGAGTTACTGGTAGCTCTGACTTTAGCTTTACCGAACAAAATTCTCAAAATGACAGACATCACTTCGTTTAAGTCTTCGGCTTGGTTATCGGCGAAGAATGTCACAAGCTCATCTTTGAACGTACTGTCATCGATGATGTTATTCAAGTTATCTGAAAATTTTCTAATACCTGCAACTTTGTAGGCAAGAATCACTTGAAGAGCGGCCTTTTGGGTGCCGGCACTCTTGGAGCAAAGAAGTTCCAAACCGTGCTGGTAAACTTCCTGTGACTTGTAAATGTTCTTGATGTTCTTAAATTTACCAAACAACTCCACAAGCATGTTTGTTTCCTTGATATTCCAGTTTAAAGCTTGGGCGTCCTTTTGTATAGCTTCCACATCGTCGCCATAAACTTCAGTGACTTCATTGTCCGAAAGCAACGCTGGCACCAAATATCTAGCTTTCTTTTCACCTAACGAAGGGGCTCTCAACAACAAATTGAGAGATTGGTATCTCATAAAACTGGAGTGGGATGCATCAGTACTTTTTTCAATGGCATGTTCGACAAAGTACTTATCCAAATTGAAGTAGTTGCTGAAAGTGCCATCAAAATATCTAAAGGAATCGCTGATTCTGTGATCCAATAATTCAAATTCAACATCACTGATGCCAAAGGAGTCAATTTCAACATCAGATAAGAGACCAGGGTCATTCTTGGCGTAATCGTAAAACAAAAAGTAGTTGATCAAGCTCCAAATTTCCAGTTCGGACTTGCTGATAAACTTTCCCGCACTTTCAAATATAACGTCCCATACCGGCTTGAACTTGTTACTCAAAAATCCAAACAACCATCTGATTACAACCTGCTCAACATCTCTCTCGATGCTATCTTCCTTGGCGTATTGCGCGGCTAACTGTCTGACTTTCAAAGCCAAGTCTCTGCCGTTTTGCAAGGTTAATGGAAGATCTTCAATGGTTTGCACCTTGTTAACCAAGTCAGAAACATCCTTGCCGGCCTTGGTCGAAATCATAGCAATGCATCGCAAGGCGCTGGACCTCGTGTTGTGGGATGGTAGGACCAAGGCGCTAGTTAACACAGTGATTATTTGTTGACTTCTTAAAGAGACAAAATTTATGGATTTTTCGGAAGACAATGGCAATGATATCAAGAACTCCAAAAATCCTGCAAGAAATGTGCTACTTTTTAAAAAGACGTTGTCACTCAATACCCACTCAGCTCCAGCAGGTTCGGTATAGTTGAAGCTTTTATAAACGGTCTTGAGAATTAAATGACGATCGTCGTCTAAGAGCTGTTGCCTCGATAATGACTGAATTATGTTGCCACATAATTCAACAGCAAATGGTGATGCTTCCTGTTCACCTTTAAGTAGCTTAGTAAAAAGCGTGAGCAAAACTTTGTAATCAGTAAAGTTCTTACTGTAAGTCAACAACAAAAGTCTCCAATACACATCCAATAGAACTGTATCGTTGAAAATCTCTTTTTCTGATATATCTTTGAGCCCTTGAATCAAATCGTTATAGAATGCTGGAGTAATAGTGACAACCAACTTATTACCAGAACTTCCGTTACTTGGTCTTCCATTGGAGATAACATCTGGATTAATGTGACTTAAAAAGGAACTAATCTGTTTTTGATTGCTTTGCCAATTTTTGATGATGAAATCTGACGTAATCTTTGAGCCAAAAATTAATAACTTTTCCTTTTGTACAATAAGAGATGATTCAATAAAACCCATAAACCACTTGCCGCCGTCTAAGCTGAGCATTGAGTTAAAGATAAATGAGTGAAATTTGGCCAAGTACTCCATAGGAGCATTTCTTAATGTTATCGTAAAGTAATAGGCAACCATTTCGTACACTGATACCTTATATTGCTGCTGCTGAATTCGTTTTACCAAATCTTCGGTCACGGTCTCAAATATAGCCCATTTGGTACACTTTTTTCCCGCTTCAGAAAAAGCCAATGTAGAAAGAATCTCTAACATAGCTATAATATTTTCTTCCTTGCTAAAAAAGCTAGTATCTCCTTCATTTATCAAAGTATTCAAATGGCCAATTGAGGTTTCATAGATTATTGAAACGTTATCGGAAGTACCGTGCCTGAGTAAAACTAATACCAAATCACAATAAACTGCCACTAACTGAGAACTGACTTGGCTGCTGTCGAGAGATTTTTGCAACACTAACTTGAGTGTATTGTTAAGGGCTTTGGAATGGAAACTATTAGAGACATTCTTCACAGAGTCCGAAAGCATAATCACTATTGAATTTTTGACGGCTATTGATTCCTCAGAACCTTCTTCAACTTGGTCTAACTTAGACCGGAGAAAATCTATAGAACTGGATAGGGACTTTTCGGATGATTTCTTAAATAAAAAGGAAATGGCTTCGGAGGTGAATCTGATAATATGCTGTTTCTTGATTGACGTGAGACATGGGTAAAAGATGTTGAGAGTTGGGATCAAGTCTTTCGCTAATGTTTTGGACAAGTGCTTGAATATAAATGCAATAGAAGTGAAACACCATTGGACCACATTGTCGTTAGACATAAGCTGGTTGGTGGTAGTGTCATTCTCATTGGTGCTGGAAATCGCAAGTGATAGATTTATTAAAGAGGTCATTGCATCTTGATAAAACTCCATGAACTCCTCACCGAGATCATGCACAAAGTTCACCAATAAGTCCAATAAAGGCTCTAACGATAAATTGTCATGAAGGTCGATAAATTCTTTTAACTTTGAAAATACTTCCTTTTTATGGTACAATAGCTGCGGAAGAGAGTTGACAAAAGTATGGGTTTCACGACAGTATTCGGTAAAGTTCTTGGAAATATTAATTTCTCTCCAGTGAGATAAAGACTCAGCGTAGAAGAAAGAATCATCCTCGATCTCAGTTTTGAGTCTTCTATCCAAGGATCTGGTTGTGTTATTAATGGACAAAGAGTCCAATCTTTCCTTGAAGGATTGATGTGTGAATTTTCTAGCAGACTTAGTGGTCTTCTTGATTTTCTTGCTGTCCATGCTTGAATATTTGGATTAGTATAAGATTGTACAAACTAGATAGACAACGTCTCAACTCAAATGGTATAGAAGATAATTGTTGCCATCAAGGAATTATAAAAGAAGCCCAGATTGAAGAGCCAAATGTATGAAGACTGTAAATAAAGAAAAAAAAATTTTTATGCGCATCTCATCTTCTGGTCACGAGGTAGCGCTGAGCCGTGCATATTTCAGCAGGCTGTTTTTTCAACATGCGAAATCGGCAAACCAAAGAAGCAGTTTGTCGTCCAAACAATCCGAAAAAGGAGGGGGCCAGCTCCCCATTTTCCCCATTTTTGATAATATCCTAGTGTCTTTTTTGTATTTTTGTAGCTATATCTAGGAAATGCTTCTTGACAAAGTACGTAAAACTGTATAGGAAAAGGAATCAGCAAAATACGTGAACTTGGCTTTTTGCTTGGTTCATCCGTTGGACCGTTTAGAGATACGAAAGAATAACTTTCGATTTAAAAAACATCCGAAACCCGTGTTACTTTTGTTACTCCCACTAGTCACCTCATGGGTGCTACGTGCGTTCTTTGTGTCCATCGACATTTGATCTCCTGCTTGGACGGTCTGCCCAGATGTGGTTATGAGCGTGCATGCAGCCGGGGGTGACCCCCTAATCTTGCTGATTTCCAATTGACATATCTTGTGTATGACGATAATTGAATAGTGTGATGTGGTAAATTGGAACACAGCGGTATTTAGCGGCCTAATAAATCAAATACCGTGTACTCAGTGCAAATGTCAGATAACACAAATAGCAATTCCACGATAATATTCCACAAAAGGAGAACCGCAGGCTTTGAAAACTCGTTCGATCGAGATGCAAGCACGCTGGCAAAAGCAGACAACGGGTCAAGAAGGGAGCGTAGAAATGCTTTGAAAGAATTCTACAAGTTAAAAAAGAAGTCAGACGAAAGCCAACATGAAGGCATCAAGCCGGAAGCCCATAGTGCTGATGATTATGAAACAATAATAGAAAATAAGGGTGGTATCGACCAGATATTAAAAGAGGCCTCTCTCAAAGACTTGATAGCACTTGAAAATAAGGTGCACTACAAAATCAACAGCAACAAGTCGTTGATCAAGAACATTATTTACAACAATTACTTTGAGTTGATCAAAATCAACAGACACCTCGGCGATATGGTGCTAACCAACGAGCAGCGTCAGGAGCACCAGAGGACATTCCAGTACACAAAGGCAGGCCCCGAAGAGGATCCAGAGGACGAGGAGGGTGGCGAGAACGATGTTTTGGTGATAACCTCGTCGGAGGGCCATGGTGAGGACAAGCAAGAGTTGAAGCAATTGGGAATGATCATGACTCAAGGCAATGTGCCTCCAGCGCAAAAGAGCCATATCTTGGACGAGGCCGCAAGCCTCCAGCAGCGGTTGGCGCGTCTCCGCAGCCTCAGCGGCAATATTGGCGCGTTGAGCTTTGTAAGGTGAGCCCGCCCATCGGACAGCGGCAACGACAGACCACGATTATAATACGGCTATCTCAACTGGCACAATACACTACTCGTTACTGTTAAAACAGCCTGTCCACACTGTAAGCACAGATGACCCTCGGCTTTGTAGGAACCGTTATAAACTTACCGGCATTGAGGACGGAAAGGAGACAGTTGAGTCAGCACACTATTTCCTTTATGTAAGCACTATAGGCGATCTGTAGGCTCCTGCAATGGTCTCACTTCACGTGTGATGCTGGCACCGGCCCCCCCGCCAGGCGCTGAACATGCGTGTCCCTCCGGGGTCTCTATAAATACACTGCTTTGCTCGGCCATTTCGTCTCTTGGGGCGGATGCTTTCCTCTTTTCTTCTTTTTTTGCTTCAATTACTTCCTTTTGATTCTAGGTAACCCACCCATCACTCGTTAAGATACACACACACAATGTCTCCATCTCACTTCGACACCTTGCAAGTCCACGCTGGCCAGGAACCAGATGGCCCATCCCGTGCCAGAGCCGTCCCAATCTACGCTACCTCTTCCTACGTCTTCGAGAACTCTGAACACGGTAACGCCTTGTTCAGTCTTTCAGACCCAGGTTTTATCTACTCCAGAATCAATAACCCTACCCAGGATGTTTTTGAAAAGAGAATTGCTGCTTTGGAAAACGGTGCCGCTGCTTTGGCTGTCGGTTCTGGTCAAGCCGCCCAATTCATCACCATCTCTGGGTTGGCTCACTCTGGCGACAACATCATCTCTACCAGTTTCTTGTACGGCGGCACCTATAATCAGTTTAAGGTTGCTTTCAAGAGATTCGGCATCGAGACCAGATTTGTCAACGGCGACAAGCCAGAAGACTTTGAAAAGTACATCGACGAAAAGACCAAGGTCATTTACTTAGAATCTATTGGTAACCCAAGATACAACATCCCAGATTTTGAAAAAATTACCGAAATTGCTCACAAGAATGGCATTCCAGTTGTTGTCGACAACACTTTTGGTGCTGGCGGTTACTTGGTGAAACCTCTCGACCACGGTGCTGACATCGTCGTCCACTCTGCTACCAAATGGATCAACGGCCATGGTACCGCTATTGCTGGCGCCATCATTGATGGTGGCAAGTTTCCATGGGCCAAATACCCACAAAAGTTCCCGCAGTTTTCTCAGCCTTCCGAAGGCTACCACGGCATGGTATTCAACGAAGCTTTGGGTAACTTGGCTTTCATTGGTCACGCCAGAGCCGAATTGTTGAGAGACTTGGGTTCCTCTTTGTCTCCATTCAATGCTTTCTTGTCCATCTTGGGTTTGGAAACATTATCTTTGAGAGTCGACAGATCTGCATCTAATGCCTTGCAATTGGCCCAATACTTGGAAAAGTCTCCATATGTCCAATGGGTTTCCTACCCAGGTTTGGAATCTCATCCATATCATCAGAACGCTAAGAAGTACTTGAAGAACGGTTTTGGTGCTGTTTTGTCTTTTGGCGTCAAGAAGCAGCCAGGTGATGAAACCGCTTCTACTTTCCAGAAAACTGGTGTTAAGGTTGTCGACTCCTTGAAACTCGCTTCCAACTTGGCTAACGTCGGTGACTCCAAAACTTTGGTCATTGCTCCATACTATACTACCCATCAACAATTAAGCGAGGAAGAAAAGGTTGCCTCTGGTGCCACCGAAGACTTGATCAGAGTCTCCCTCGGTACCGAATTCATCGATGACATTATTGGTGACTTCGAGCAGGCCTTCAAAGCTGTTTACAAGAACTAAGTTTTTGCCTTTCCCACTCCTTAAACCTTGCGATCAGTTGTACTGTCGCATATGACTGTTATTAGATCTATCTTTACAATCTTGATGTTACTTTTGTTTTGTTAATGAGCTCATAAAATTTTGTTTTACTTGTATTGCCCTACTGTAGCTTTTGTTTGGCTTCCCGTTAGGCGCACTGTTAACAGTTTACTATCTGAACACGTCCTCAGTCAACCTTGAAAAGTGTGAATTTCGTTCCGACAAATCATGCATGAACTTACATATTGACTTTTTGCGTGGTGAATCATATTCATCAGGCCACCACCATATATTAGATTCTAAAATATAAAAGGCTGAGGCATGATAAGAACGGTCATAAATGGACACAAAAAGAGTCGGTACGACTGTATAAGCTATATGATGTTGACCACTAGTATTAAAGGCTAAAGCATCAACCTCCTTGGTATGCCTATTGTGATGCGCCTTTTCACGATGATGACTGCTTCTGACTTTGATTGAAGTATTCTATCACTTACCGCTTCCCAAATACAAAAAAGCTCACTGTAAAATGCCTCTTTCTCCGTTATATCTATCGTAAGCTTTTTTTTTCTAAGCGCCTATAAACCTAAGGATTTCTTGACATCGTTCTTCACAATTTCTTCAAACTTGTTTCTGTCGTCTCGCCATAATTTGCAAGCATCAATATTGGCACCGCTCTCCACATTTGGTTCAGCGAGCATACTCACCACACTGAGCAATATTTTCTCAACGCTCTGCACAGGACTCCATCTTTCTTCCGCTCTTTCGTACTGGTTTGGGTCATCGCCTGGTGGGTGCAAGATGGATATGCACACATTGCCGTCGGCATAAATGTTAGGATGCAATATTGGAGGGTTAAATTTTAAGGCTGGTGGAGATAGCGGGTAGTCCTTAGGAAACGTTAACGTAGCTGAAAACACGCCATTTTCGTATGGTGTGCCAGGTGGGCCTTCAAGTAAACAGTCCCAGATAAATAGATTATCTTCGTCTGCTGGACCGGCGATAATTCCTTCTGGGGGATCTCTCGAGAGTTCCTGATATTCTTTGAGTAGACGTCTCTGAGCTGTACTTCTTATAGACATGGTGATTATGCTCTGAATAGGCTTGTATGTGGCTCGTACAAAACCTGATAAACCAAATATATGAAATAAGTCTGTGTCATCTTACATATACTAAGTAAGATTACTATTCCCTGAATCATCGTGTTCTGCAAGGACGATCGGTCTTCCGTAATCGCGCGCTTCTAACCATACTGGCTGCAGCAAATATAATATTTCTGGCACGCAATATTGAGGTTATTAATTTTGTCATTAAATGTATTTACGCTCTAACGTTTACCACTACAAAAATACGTCAAATTCCTGTGTATCATTGAAATGTGCATTAGTCATTAATCAGTCTCTATTAATATTCCAAAAAGTCACCAGAAGTGCTTTTCATTGGCACGTCCTCCAGTGCATTTTTTTCTTCATAGTCGTCCTCATCTTTACTGAGAGATACGTATCTAGTCTTCAATTTCTTGGTGTTTGAAGCTATAAGCTCCGCATTGCTAGTCTTGAGCTCCTCTAGCTTTCTTTTCAAGTTCTCGTTTCCATTCTTTTGTACAGATTCAGACACATAGCCTTTATTGAATTCTGCTTTACTTGACTGGAAAAATTGGTCGGTCTCGATGGTTAGCCATCTTCCCCTTTTGCGAACCAATCTAGACTTTTTCCACAGACTTAAATTGTATTCACTTTTGACAGTTTCGCTATCCGCATTTTGCCCTAGCTCCCTCCTGAGGCTGTCGTTTTTATCTAGGATCTCTTTCTCGTTATTCTGCAAGTCGATTGAATGTTTTATGGTTAAAACTTTCGTCAAATTTCTATTACCTAGTTTAATCCCAAATGGGTCAGCATACGCCGTTACCGCCTCCATTTGTTTTTTAAACTTGGAATTCAACTCATCCGCGAATTTATCACCGTTGGGTAAATAATTGAACAAATTGAACAGTGATAATTTCCAATAAAACCACACTAGATCCTGCTGGCCGGCTAATGTATTGGCAGTGAAATACAATGATTTATTATATGACTCGAAAAATTGTGCGAGATTCTTTTTGATACGAATATAGTAGTCCAAGTCGGATCTGTTGCTTAGTGATGGATAAATACTCTTAAATTCTGCATATGACAAAATTTGGGAATCTTTTATCGTTTCGTTCGCATCTTTTTTTCCTGCAACAAACTTGTTCATTTTTTTCAAGTACTCCATCATTTGTTGATGATTTTCTCTTTTGTATTTCTCTGCGGTGTTAAACAAGAAGCTGCACATAATATATATTTGAATAAGAACTTGGAGTCTGAATTTAGAGTCACGTTTTTTCTGAACTTCAAAAAGTTCTCGGCTGGCAATTTGGCATATGGCGTAACTGAAGGTTTCATCTTTGCTGTAATAGCCTAATTTGTCCTGGCAAAATTGTCTGGCGTAAAAGTCTTTGACAAATTTCACATCACCGTGCTCTATGAAATTGCGCAAGTCTTCATTCACTTGGTTCGGGTTCGCAAATGCGGGCGACACATCATTGTTGGTTAATGGATATTCGGCCAAAGCAATCTTTGAATACTCGTTAACGATATCAAACTGATCCAGCAAGATATAGTCTTTAGTCTTGGCACCAATCCCTTCTTTAAAAGGGTTAGCAAGCAGTTCTTGCAATCTCCAGAATCTAAAGAACTTTTCATCACCAGGTTTCTTTCTAAAAGACGTAACGTGTACCACCACATCTTGATTAAATGCAAACCCTTTGTCCAATGACTGGTCTGTTATTGAAAACATGTCGGCAACATAAATGTTTAAAGCACCTATAAACTCCGTTTTTTCTGCGAAAAAGTTTCCTTCACCACCGTTTATTCTCGCGACTAGCTTTTTTACGAGCTTTATCAAAACTGAGCCTGGTCTTCTGATGCCTAGCAAGCTTTTGGTTTTGATGGTATTCTGAGAGGTTCGGGCTCTAGTATAGTATGCATTATTGTCTAATTCAGCAAATTTGACCAATTCGTATCGTCTGGATACCATGTATCCCCAAAATTTGTAAATTAAATCCAAGTCATTGCTATCAGTTATTTTTGATATGAGGATAAATGACAAGTCTGATTGCGCATCCTGAGTTTCACTAACTAAGTAGTTTGAAAAATCTATGCAAATAGAATAAAAGAGAAGTTTCAAATCATGTAACTGGCTTTTATTTCGATCCTGTATCTGCTCGTTATTGGTATCATTTCCCGAGTGTTTACTGTTTGCTATCACACTGGGTATCAATTTCTCAAACGCAGACAATGTGCTCAAGAATATTAGCTCTAGAAATAATTTCTTATTGGCATCATTTGCAATTTTTGAGATAAAGTCAACATAATAACTTTCCAAAACTTTGTAATTGACTGGATTATCAATTACTGGTTTTCGAACATATTGAAACACCAGTACATCCTTGAACAAAACTGGGTATTGGTCTTCTGTAGCTCCAATCAAGTTCAAGTAATCCATTTTTTCGTCGTTAGATATTGCAAACACTATGTCTAGAACTAAGCGTAGTAGGTACTCTGCTGGCTGATACACATATTTTTGGTATTCGAGTAAAGTGTTCTTATCACCCATCTTGAGTTTGCTCGCCGCTCAAGTCTGTTAAGCTATTAATTCCCTGACATTAGAGGATTATCTTTATTATAGTGGAATTTTGTTTGTTTTTTACACTAAGTTTTTGGACGATATGTTGGTGTTCGGATGTCTTGAACATTAGGACATCAAAATACCTGTCTCTTGGCAAGCAGGTTAAATTAACTAGTGAAGTCATAATATAGGACAAAAAAGATGCATTTCAATTCGCAACAGAAAGCGGTCTTAACCCTGGCTTTTTCATGCTCTCTTCAAGGCTAAATATTTCAAAATGATGCCGATTGAGCAGTGTGGTTGCCACATGCAATCTCACCGCCTCGATGGTTCCAATGACATATGCGAGACCCGAGCAAATGGTATATAAGCCTCATCGAGAAGAGCAGGGTCGATCATCACACAGGTGTTTTGACCTTCTGTCCCTGCCAAAAATCCAACAAATACCCACCATGATAGTTACATGGCAGCTTTCTTCTTGTTCTTGAGCCTTCATAATTTTTATCCTAGTTCCGCATTCCCATAACACCTAAATTATTTTTCTTCATGGCTATATCACAGCTTATTCGACGTGCCTTACACAATTGATAGCATAATCACCAATGAGGCTCATATTAATTTTGGTGCTTCTCTGTCAAACACGATACATAATTTCCTCTGGTGTCTCGTATGTTTTCAAACTTGGGTCCCTTGTTGCTTTTACACTTGCAGATTACTAACCGTTCCAGCTTAGTGTGCATCTTGCTTTGGTGTCACGAATTCATTCGGAGTTACCAGAAGACGTAAAGGAGTATCTAGGTGTTCTACACGCTGGCGCCTTCTTTCCTGATAGCTTCTATAACTGCTTTGGCCTCAATGATGCAGCTGAAGATGCTCACTGGCCACCCTTCATGCTATCTAGTATTGAATATTTCCACAAGATCTTTGGCATTCAGAACCCGCGATGCCGACAGCGACATATTGAACAACAGATCGCCGACAAAGCTGATATGAACAAGTTGAAGAAAGTATATCTTGAAATTTTGCACCATAAAGATGCTGCAGAGCGAGAAAAGGCGAAAAAATTGAAAGCCTTTTTCTATGGAATATTGACTCACCAAATCGCCGATTCCACCTGGCATTCAATAAGAATGGCGTGTGGTTTATTAAAGCATTTGGCCGTTGTGGAGTTCGACAGTGATACGGACTCAGCACACTCATTTTTGGACACAGGAGGGGATTTTTTATTGCTTAAAAAGCTATCGAAAGGGAAAGATTCAGAATTTTTCGATCCGGACCGTTCTTTATCAAGCCATTTTTTGATACCCTGGGATGTACCGGTAGATGAAATTGTTCAGATTTATCAATTACTCGGTTTTCAAGAAGTGAATAAAAACAGGCTAAACTATTGTATGCAACGAGGGTTTGCCGGCTTGAGTTTAGAAATCAGAGCATTCAAATTTAGCTCGCTTGCGTACCTTCAAGAATCTCCTTACTTAAATGACATTTTAGACGACTACTACTTGGGTGGCCTTGAAGAAATTGAAACTTCAATTTTACAGTGTTTTCAGAGATTGAACAGCTGGTTTGAAAAGGAAAACCTCTCTGAAGTTGATCCTTGGACTTTATGTCCAGGTAAGATTATTAAACCAGGAAATGCTAGACATAAGGATGTGGAAAAAGTTACTCATGTTTCGCGCATAAAAGAAGTAGTTATGGCTGTCAAGGATAAGTCTGCACTGACATTAAATCTTTATAAAGGGGATTCAAGCAATCACTTATTTCTTTCGCCCTTGATTCCTAGAGGAAGGTTTGGGCATGACATAGAGCTTGGGAACTTTTTGGGGGAATCTATCGGGCTTTGCGCGGCCATAGGCTCTGTTTATGAAGATATTAATGGCGCAATTTACATAATACCTTTGGAGGAGTTTGCAGTGACCCAAAAAGACGCACTTCGAAATCAAATTATTTCTAATCACACGATCAATAATATTATTAAAATTCCATCTTCTGGATCGGGCTTTAGTAAAAAAAGGCAAGCTGCTTCTGAGAACGTTCATAATTCACACAAGTATGGCTATCAGATAAAAAATTTGGCCTTTGATTTGGTAGAAAATGGCGAAACAATAAGGAATGAACTACTCATTATCTCATCACCCGGTAAATCATCGTTAGATATATTCAAAGGGTCGAAAAAGCTACTTTCTATTGTATTTTTTGACGAGGATATAAATTTTGAACAGGTAGGGTTGCATGTTGATCTCAAGGATATAAGTGGTGATGGTATCCAAGACATAATAGTGAGCTCACCTTTTAGCGGAGTACTATCCAAAAATAATGCCGACCAGAATGGAGTGATTGTGGTTTTAGATGGGAAGGAAGTCCTTTCAAAATTGCTAGCTGAAATGTATGATGCAAAGGATGGCATAGATAGATTTCCAGTGTCAACAGATTTGGCAAGAAACAGTGTCTGCAACTTCAAGCTCTTCAAACCTGTCATATTGACCGTGCCCCCAGAATTGGAGCTTGCAGATGGCTATGAAAATTTTGGGGTATCGTTTTCCGTTGACGATAAATTTACTTTGGTAGGCATGAACAGTATAGGTTCAGTATTGGTATACAACACTTCGCAAATTCTGAGCTCAAAAGGACTTAGCGAAATAAATCCCTGGTACATTTTGCCTCATAACGGAGGTGAGCCTCATATGTTCGAAGATGCAAAATTGCCATTATCAAGGGTAAAATCTAAGGATTCTGGTCAATTTGGAGGTAAATATATCACTTCGGGTTTTGACTCTGTGACAGGAAATAGCTGGGCACTTGTAAGCGCTCATAGCGAGAGTGTTGGCGGCTGTCTAAAGTGTGGTGCTCTTTATTTGTATGTGCTCGGCTCAGTTAAGGGTCAAACTTCTCCAAAGCTAATCAATAAAATTGCTCTTCTCGCAGAGACCTTTAATTACGATTTTAGCTTCTCAAAATTCGGCTACAATGGACTAGTGGTCACAGGCGCCCAACCGTCATCTGAAAACAGCATGCAAAGCTCAAATGCCACCACAATTTACATAAGCAGCCCTAGGTTGAATAACAGCGGTGCTATTTGGAGGCTCAATATCTCATCGTTATTGTGGAAGTATGGGCAAGGCAGCAAGGGCGTATGTTTAGTCAAGGTTAATGAAATGGTGATTGATGCGGATGGTGATGCTTACATAGGTATTGGAAAATCCATGAAGAGCTTTGTTGACAGTGATGGAACCACTAAGTTGATTGTCGGGATGCCCGATTACGGATATTCTGAGTTACTTGAAGATGCTTATAAACTTACCGGCAGAGTTGGTATATATAGTCTCCAAACCTGAACTAGTTATTAGCGTTATTTTTCTTCTTTTCTTCGACTTTTTTAAGACAGGTAAGCTAAAAATTATCTTGACTTTATTTTATTTAACGGCTGCAATCTGTTGACATAATATTATTGTAAAACACACTTTGTATTTTTATTCAGAAAGCTAACTTCGAAATACTGGAAGCTGATCGCACTTTTAGGCGACTAGTTTAGACTATTTGAGCTGAAGTTCCATTTATATAAACAGAAATTACATCCCCAAGCGCTTTAATGTTCTCTTCCTTTTCTAGTGGAGGACAAGTAAAAGAAGTTTACAACAACACACATTTACTGTATTATCCTGCTCGCCTTTAGCTTTTCAAAGCTTGTCTTTCCTACCTTATGCAATGTTTTAGATACAACGAAGCCCAGGCGATCATTAGACTTCCAAAAGCCGAGAAATTATTTTAACTTTGTTCTACAAAAGGCAGCAATAGCTTACAAAAGAGTGGCCATTATTCCGCTCACAGAGAGGCATCTCACCTGAAGATTCCGGGGGTAAACAACGAAACTGAACTTTTGAACCAGGTTATAGATTTTCGGCGTTTGCGCGCTGAGAGTCAGGTCTTGACTTTTTGGAACTAATGCACAATCAACAGGTTAGCTTAAGAAGAGCACCCTTCTTGCTTTATTGGCGGCTATCCGAGGAAACAGAAAAAAAGTGTTCACAAAACCTTGAGTCACATAGTTTTGCTGGCCGAGGTTCCTGACAGAAGAGCATGACCACCGTCCATTCAATCAAGCAAACAACCTCTAAGCTTCCGCTTCTTTTAGCTGTCCCAGTAAGCTTTTACAACCTTCCTTTTGCAAAAGTCTGAGCCATTGCGGCGCTTTCTGCTTCCATCGAGACTAAGCGTAATATAGCTGCTTTCTGTGCATGATGTGGAAATGTCCCTTTCAGGAAGGACCTAGTGTACTCTTTGTTTTTGCCTTTTTGGTGCCGGGACTCGCGACAGGCGCATGCATCGTTGCACAGGCTCGCAAATTGCGTCCATGCATGTTAGTTAACAAAGAAAAATCACGAAGTAGGCAAGTGCCTAGGACTTGCCCAAACCAAAAGTTGCGTTTTTCGTGATGTCACGGGCCTTCGGTTCTTTACTACTGCCTTGTGTTTTTGACAACTGTAACTTTCGGCGCTTTATGTATTTAGACATGTAATTTAGGGGCACTTTAGGGGCTGAAACAAAAAATATGGGTGACCTGGTACAGTTTGTACTGTTGCACACATAACTTGGCGAATCATGAATTTGCAGGCTGAAATGGAAGATAAATAGATCCGTGATTTGGGGAAGACGCGGTGGTCACTTTTCTTGAAACACTTGGTGCGGCAAGCATTGATGTGTCTCCAGCTGTTTGATTCTTTACAGAATGTGTTTACCAAAAGAACATGGGATGATCCAGCAGAAGCAACAGTGTTGCCGAAAAGTTTTAAGCTCGTTGAGCAACTTGAATGTCTCTGATTCCTTTTCATTTTTGCTGTTATGAAGTAGCCTCACCCGCGGGTGGGCCATAAACTCAATCTTTTCAAGGTGCCTCCGATAATAATTTGTAAAAAAGGCGAATGAGTATATCTTTTGAGACAGGTTTTGTAAGGCCGGTTTGTTCTCTGAGCAGTGACCCATCGACTAAACATTTTCCGAAGTTAGGAATTCAATTTTTTTTGGTGACCTTGCTTTAAGCAATCGATGCAGTTTGAACGATACATCGCCAAAATACGCACGCTCTATATATACTTTAGGCATTTTGTAAATCATGAGACAGCGCTCTGCTATTTACGATCAATGCTGAAAAGTTGTTCAAGTTGCCGGTAGCATCTCAAAAAATTGCTGGCCGAAATGTCAATATTTGTCATCTCAAGTACCAGATGCCGAACTCAACTTTCACTTTAATAGAATAAAAATTAATCCAGCGCTCCACATATATGCAATTTTCCCCATTAAAATGGAAATTATAGTCTATTAGCTGCTCTATGGCCTCATTTTCAGCTTTTAGAAGAGCAGCTTTATGGCCTTCTGTCCGGACCTTTAATTCCGAACTACCTTTTGCCCCTTTTTCCTGGATCCGGATGGTTCCTTTTATGGATCCAGCTGTTCAACGGACAGACTTTTACACAAAGTAGGGGATCAATTTATTCTAGAAAAGATCTGAAATTGTATATCGTGCTCTCTGCTGCAAGTGGGCTCCAATTGAATAATTCCGCTAAAATTCTCCCTTGTTTGGACATATACTGTAGCGGTGATATATCTTGCGATGCTCTCTTTTTGTGGGACCGAGGCATGCAAGGCGATGTTGCATTCTGCATGCAAGTTTTTCTTGTTATGTTTTAGGTTGTATACTCTGTTCTACTATACCTTCTCTTGTATCGCACATCTCTTCCGTTACCAAAAAGATCACTTGTCCGTGCATTGCCGCGCAGCTCTCAAGAAATTCCCACGTACGGTTGGAAAAAAGTCAATAACCGAAAGGGTCTCTTTGAGTAAATAGAAATGTGCCTCTCAGGCCACAAATAGAGCATGCCCTCACACACCCTTTCAGCTCAGAAAATATGTTTTGGGGCAATATTTTTTTGCTATTGGCCCATTCACCAAAGAGGTTTTTGAAGTCCCATGTATGCCCACCGAGTGTGCTTTTAGTATACAAATTTCTCGTAAAACTTTGGCGCTTTAGGCAAAGACTTGCCAACTCGATCTGTCAAACTTGTCTGAATCTGTGATTAGCCCCGTTCCAGATACAGTAGCGTAAAATATGCTTTTTTGTCTCTCTCGATTATGCCATGAGTCGTGATTGATCGGAAGACGCAATTTTCTCTAAGAAATTGTCGGGTCGTATACTAAGTGCGGCAGTGGCCGCATATCAACGTTTTTCTCTTTGGGACTCCACGTTTCAGCTTCTATTGTAAGGTGTGACAAGTGCAGCGCAAGCGCCCCTAATAAGCCAGCTAGCCGCAACATTGCTGATAGAGGTTAATATGCCCTATGTACTCTGTACATTCTGCCTAAATTAAAGTTTCCGAATGCATGCCGGGAGAACAAAGACAAAGAGAAGTGACCTGTACATTGAAGATAAGGAATAGGGTCGGCGGCTTATCGATCCCCAGCACCTGGTGGGCAACAGCAGCAAGAGCAAGAAGACTGGCTTTTGAGGGCCGGCGTAGTGGGTCCCAAACTCGTAATTTACGATAAGCGCGCTGATAGACTTGGTAGCAGCATCAGGACAAAAGAAAGAAGCAAGACATTACGCTTTTGAATTGGAAGAACGACCAAGAAAACTGACATTGGCGAAAAGCAGTTTGCGGTGTCGAAAGCGTTTCAATTTGCAGTTGTCGATTTTGGCTAGCGAGTGAAGCACGCTTACTAAATATTTGGCATTTGTGTCCCTTTAGCTCGTACCAAATATTTCTTCAAAGTTCAGAGACTTAAAGTAATAATCCCTTTTTTCTTTTTTTGTTTAGTTTTTGTTTCTTGAAGACAAGCTGCAATGCATAGCTTGGACTCACCTTGTTAGCGTCAAACGACCTACCGCAGAATCTGTGCTAATGCAAGCCCAGGCTGCGCTCTAAAAGGGGCAGGGCAACTGCCATTGTGGAAGGTACAAGGGCGTTACAAATGGAAGAAAAGCAGACTACCAAACTGTCAAATAGATTTATGTTCTCCTTTATTTCTTTTTTTCGTTTGTTTATCTTAAAGGAAGCGAGAGCTTTAAGCCCGAATTGTCCCTGCCAATGTATTTATCTTTTTACGCGTCTCAGGGTTGGAAGCCAAACTGCAAGCCCACACTTGTGAAAGAAAACGAAATGAAAGGTTTGCCGTCAGCATTCATGGGGTGCGGCGGAATAAAACCAAAGGCACAAGGAAAAGTAAACAAAAATAGCATTTGTAACGGCCAACGGCAAATCTAAAAAAGCTGAGGCTTTAGCTACCTAGCCATTGGCTCGTTTGTGTTAAGCTCGCAGATTGTACATTCATGTACAAGAGCTACAATAACTATTGTTAGTGTACCGTGTATACACAACCCAGTGCAGAATGGTGTGCGGTTATACAAGCAGGTTAGCACCTTCCCCAGGTGCTAACCTGCTTGCAAGGAGTGTGCTGTAAAGCGGCGCTTCACAACAGCAGTTTGCAAGCACTATTTCGCGACTGTTTCGATATAGCGGCAACTAGCTTCCGAAAGGATGACTCCCATAATGAGGCTCTTATTTCTTCCGTAAAGGCAGTGTTGAAAACATTTTGAAAACAAAAAGGTCAAGGATTGAGGATTTTTGTTCTTCTCTAATTTCTGTACAGCTCGCTAATTGCGCAGCCAGTGTTGTTGTGCGGAAAGCATTCTGTTGCCGCTGCATGCGAACTAATGTCTAGCAGAGGAACCTAGAAAAAGCGAGAAACTGGCGACGCACATGCTAAATTAAAACCGCCGTCGGATATTAAAAATTGCTAGGGGCGCTAGAATGGACTTGAGTCGCGATAGAAAAAAAAGACCAGGAAAGCCGGAAACTCTGAGGCTGCGTTAGTGGAAAGTGTAGTTTGTGCGCACAAGAGATAAGCGAGGGCTCTCTTAATCGGGAAGGATGGTTCAGAGCACCTTATCCTCGGCAGCGTCTAGTTACGGAAAAAGCAAAAAGAAAGGAAAGCTTCAACGGCTTCCCGCCGATGACTAACATTTAGCGGGCAGCTTGTCTGACGGCAAGAGACGGGATAAGTGGCCTAGGGACTTTTACTGCGAGGGCAGGAGACGTCGGCATAGCAAGATCTGGAGCGGAGACTACATGTACGGCGAAACATAAAAATAACAACAAGCTTTGCCGGCGAAGCAGTTTCTTTTGCTTTCTTGCCTCTGTTTGTGAACTATGCGGAGGCCATCACTGTAGGAGTTCCGGGGCTTGTCTCTGTAACCAGGGCCGGCGACGCAGCCTTCGACACACGGTTGAGCCTAACAGCGGGAGTTGGCCGGCTGGGCGATTTTTGCTTGTTGGGGCCATTGGTTTTTCCTGGTGATGCAGGCCGCGCAGGGCCATGCAGTGATGAACAGAAAAGCTTCCCGATCGAGGGCGGCGACGAAAGCAGTGCTATGTCCGAGATCTCGACAGAGATTTAGCCAGCACCGTGCGGGACGGCCCAAACAAGCGTCCCAATGCCGCCGGCTGGCGTCTCCTAAATCAAGCGACACACCACAAGCAGAGGCCCAGGGTCATAAGCGCGTGGTGGCGAACAGCTTCTGTTACTGTTTCTCCCCCCGCTGGCGGCGCTTGTCTCATATTTGCCTGCCTTTCCAAGAGGCCCGCGGAACCCCCACCCACCGAGGGTACCCACCCACACGTTCAGCTATCTGCTTGTTCCCTTGCGAGTGCCAGGCGGCACAACAAGCAACGAATGCGCCATGCTCTTTATTTCTGGCCTGGTACCTATCTCCCCTAGCTATTCCTTTTTTGCTGCCCGTCTTTCTGGCTTGCAGGGCCCAAAGCGTGAGTTCGCAAGGGCACGCCGGTTGCAAGGCACCGGGCGCTTTGAGCCTGGTGCCCTGCCTGTTGCGGGAAATGTGTGCCGGCCCGAGACCAGACGATCTCGATTATACCAGGATGCTGTCCAAAAAGGACCCTCCGCGACATCTGTTTACGAGAAAGAAAAAGAAAGGATGGGCGTAAAGCGAACAAACGAGCGAGACTAGCGCACAAGAGAAGCCGTGCAGCGGCGCGCGCGCCGCTGCACGGACTAACGCGTATGTGCCAGCATGCATGTACGCACATTAGGACGTATCAGCAGCAGAAGGGTGACAGCCAAGTACGCGCAGAAACCGGCTGGGCAAAAAGCAGCAGCACCAGCAGCATCGCCAGCGACTCTGCTTCCGGAAACACTGTGGAGCAGAATATATGGTAGGACGCAGTGAGATAATAGCCATCGCTATGGCCACCTCTATCTGTGTCTGCCTCTGTAGCCCGGCCTGGGTATCTCTATCGGGCAAAAGTTGTGGGCAACTGGCACCGGTCTGCACTGCGTCGCTCTCCTTCTCTCTCTCTATATATAGGGCCGATCCTCCTGCTCTTTCTCACGTATCGTCCTTAGGGCGCCTCTCACGCTCTTGTTTCTCGTCGGCGTATTTCCTTTTGCTTTCCCGCACACACGCTCCCTGCTTCTCCCAGCCTCTGCCTGCGCCATCCAGCCCAGGCCGTCTCTTGTTCCCACAGTCCGTTCGTCGAGGCATTCAGTTCCCACGGCCGCGTCTGTCTGTCGCCCGGCCCAGTTTCCACGGTGCTTGCTTACTTCCCGAGATATATATAGCGTCTGTTCGCGGTATAAATAAGCTCGCTTTGCTGTGTTTCTTCCCCGTCCTATGCCTAGCCGCCCAGCATGACCGACATCAACACCTACTCTAGCATGCCCTCCTCCAGAGACAACTACGGCGCCTTTGGCACCTCCCACAACGGCACCTCCGGCTACGAGGCTGCCGCCAACAGCAACAGTGGCAACAGCCACATCCAGCTTCCTTTGCCTAGCTTGTCCAAGACCTCCTTTGGCGCCGCCGGTAGCGCCGCCTACCAACCATACCCGCCTCCTCCACCCCACAGCCATCTCCAGCAGCCTCATCACCACCAGTACAGCCAGCAGTTTGCACAGCAGCCCTTGTACGGTGCCCCGCTGGGGGATCTTCTAGGCGGCTCGCGGTTCTGCGCTCCTGCCGCCATGTACGACGAAAAAACTGGCATGATGTTGCCCATAAACAGCGCTCCCTTTGGCCTCCCCCACACAGGAATGGCGGCCGCTGGCCTTGCAGGCCATGGCTTGGGAGTCCCGGGGGGCCCGGTCCCAGCGGAGAAGAAAAAGAGGGTCAGAAGAAAGCACGACGAGATAGAAAGGTATTACGTCTGCAACTACAAAGACTGCACCAAGGGTTACGGCACTTTGAACCACTTGAATGCCCATGTTGCCACGCAGAACCACGGCCAGAAAAGAAGGCCAGAGGAGTTCAAGGAGATCAGAGCAACTTTGCGAGAGCGCAAGAAAAAGAACGAAGAGTTGAAGAAATTGCAGCGCCAAAAGTCAATCGGTGGCGCGGTGGGCACTAGCTCCAACATTTACGGCCCGCTCAGCGAATTCGGCACCGCGACAACAACAACGACCGCCGCCTCGGATAGCTCGTCCACTGGCTCTGTCTCAGCTTCCGCGCCAACTTCGGTCTCCCAGCACCAAGACTTCTCAAACCCATACAACCCCTTGAAAATGTACAATACTCCAAGCGCTTCTCAGCCTTCCGGCTACGGCTCGTTTTCGTACAGCCCGCTGGCGTTCAGCGCGCCTTCCAGCGCCTACGACGACTGGAAAACAACATCCGGCCAGGAGCCGGCACAAAACCTCTCTTCCTTGAGCCCAACATCAACCACCACTACCAGCACTAATCAAAGTGGAGTGGAAATCGCCACGAATGCCAGCCCGATACATGGCGGAGCCCATCATGCTTCGATTCCTTCAATTTACTCCTATGGCCCAAACAGCAGTGCTGCCAACAATGCTGCCTCCGGATACTTGAGCTACGGAAGCTATACCAGCGCTTAAGTGCGGTATTTCTTCTTTGCTGTTGCTTTTTGTTTTGTTTTGTTTTTACTGTAAAAGGGTTTTGTACATTTCATTCATCATGGTTTTTCTTGGTTCGTGTTGTTCATATAATTTGTTTTGCTCATTCGCTTTCTTTTCATCTTTTATTCTTCTTTAATTTGAGTGTTTTCTTGACTTTCCTATTGGACCTTGCTACTTCTCATTTTTCTTCACACTTTTGTTGTTTTCTTTTCTCTTGGCTTGCACTGTTGATTCTATTTACATACTATATTTTTGTGGCATGCATAAAGCTGCTTTTTGTCTTCCCGTAGTAACATTTTACTATTATCATTATTATTACTATTATTAATACTACTATTATATTTGACTGCTATTCATTCTGCTATCATTTATATAATCTTATAGTCATTTTCGTCATCCATTATTGACACTAATGTATTCTTAGTTACCATATTCTTTCTAATTTTCTTCGGTAATCACTAAATTCAAATTGCTTTGCTCTACAAAATCTAGTTTGGTATTATTACCGTTTTTTAGTATGCATGTGTTGGCTACGGACTTTACTCAAGAAAAAATATTGATGTCCAAGAGTTTCGGAAAGTGGCAGCCACTATAACGTACATCACAATGAAAAACTCCAACAGCAATAAATCACAAAAAGACCCAAATCCCTCAAAAACAAGCCTCAAAAGCAGTAACAAAAAGAAAGCATCCGACCGCTTCGAGTCGTTCTATCACACACTGAGAAAAGCTCCAAGTGCGAAAGACGGCCGCCAGCAACGCTGCAAATAGTATTTTTTTTTCCATATGGGAGAAATAAGAAGAAATTTCATTTCTAAAAGAACAGCAAGAAAGAAACAAGATTTTGGCACCAATGCCAGCAGTGTTTTGACGTCCGCTCGTCCACACATACAACACAGCACGAGCTGAAGGGTTTCTTAGTGCTGTTGCCTTAAAATTGGAAGCAACAACTCGCCGACCTTGGATTCCTTGACTGATTTCCTTCTTTGTTGTACTTTTGGCTCGCCCAAGTCGGGTCAGGATTTCTGGAAAAAGCCATTTTGTGAGTATTATTCTTTAAAAAGATTTAATATGGATGGCTGTCTTCTGTAAGTTAATCTTCAGCAGTAAAAAAGATACTGCAAGTGATATACAACATCCATAGACAGGTATGGCTACAACAGGACTTAAAGCGAAGCACAACGCAATGTTTGCTGGTTGTTGCCAAAATCGTAACCTAGTTTTCCTTTTTCTTGTTGACTTGGTGCTCAACTTGAAGCATGTTCGCAGACTTAGCCTTTTAAGATATTTCCAACGTTGCAAGTGTATATAACAATAGAAATTACAAACTACTAGTAGCGGGAATAAATTAAGAAACAACAAAGCAAGCTAAAAGGAATGAAAAGTGCAAGCTAGGAACAAGAAGGAAAGATTGAGATAGATGCTGAAAGTAGTGGCAATTCTGGTGTTGTTGTTTTTCGTTAACCATAATAATTACAACCCAAGAATTGTAGAAAAAGGGGCTTCTGTGGCGCTTTGTGTTTCGTGACAGTCATGCTCTTCTAATAATCAACTTCCACCACCAATAAAACTTGGCAGGAAGGTACACCAAAAGGGTTTTAGAAGCGTTAATGGTGTGCCAATTGAGGTTTATTAATAAGGTTATCGTTGGGATGAAACAACAAGGTTAAGCGCGATATCTTTTTTATAAGCCCTTCGGTATAAAAGGCATATTTCATGCAAGTATGGTAGTTCATCAATCACTCACTAATTAAGGTTTGCTTTTGACACAAGTATCAACATTCATACTACTCGACTAGAGCGAGGGTACTTGACACAGCTTGTTCCTATTAACTTCGCGCGAAAGAAAAATCGATTTATTGGTCGAGATATAAATAATCATTGCAGGAAGGGCGCGAACTTAAGCATTGTATTGTCACAGGTGGAGGGGATAAAAAGTGCTCGTATGCCCCTATACACGACATTTGTACCATTGCAAGCTGGTGGTTTCTATTGCAGATCTCTTCCGGAAAAGGCAAAAAATGTGGGTTTGTTCTGCTAAGCTTTCCGAATTCTAAATCTTACCATATCACTCCATAAATTAGGGTATTTGGTGCTATTTAAAAGAAACTACCTTTTTGTTGCCGAAAGTATAGTCACTCTTTTTGGCGAGAACAAAAAGTCTTTCCGCAAAAGGTTGCGCAAGACTACCTTATGATGTTCCATACACATTTAACAAATCAACATGTGTGGATAATATTTCGAAAAAAAAGTCTTTTGCCAATTAGATATTTTCCATCCAGTTAAATTATTTTTAGACTTTGAATCGCCTTTTTACAAAGCTGACAATCAGGGCCAAATAACTAGGCGCGTGCTATTTGATTAATTGTATTCGCGCAAGCTAACGACTTAAAGCTCTTAGAGCATTGGCTCATGACTTTCCAAAAATCTTGCTCTACCATAAGTTCGACTTCTTCGAGAACCATGACTCGCCAATGTAAATGATTCTTTGCATTGGCAGATATAAATATAGCTTTTATATACAAGGAATTTCGAGATTTAAACTAAAGAGAAAAGAGCTGCTACCAATAGCTTCGTATCTAGCATCCTTTATTATATTTGAAAATGCTACCGGTGGGTCGCACAATGTGCGCTGTATTATGAAAAAGTCAATTACATGGCTTTAATTAATGTAACATGCGTCATAAATGGTCATTAAATTATTAATATGAGGCTCATAAAAGTTCCGAAAATGAGCAACAGAGCAAAGGGAGAAAGAAGAAAGAAGAAAGAAAGAAAGAAGAAAGAAAGAAGAAAGAAACAAAAAGAGAGATGAAACAATCACTGTGTTTTAAAACACATATTCGTCTTTGTCTTCTTTGTACTTAAGAGCGGCATAAAGAAGTTTTATGGTCCTGGACTCCTTGTATTCTGTTAATTTGTCTTCAACCAAGCCTTCGTTATTGCTAAACTCCAACAAAATGTTTGTCCAGCGAATTTTGTATCTATGTAATATACTTTGGTAAAGAAACTCCTCATTATTATTCTTGTTGAATCTTGAGACCAAAAGAGATTCACTTCCCTTTCTTTGAATATAATTGACGAGACGAATAAGTTCCACTGATGCATTTTTCTGAGCTAAAAGCTTCTCACAACCACCTGCAATTATAGGGAAAACTATTTCAGCAACAAAATCACTTTGAGCAAAAAGGTATTCCATCAACTCCAAAAATCTTTGCTTTATCTTTAATGGAACTATATCAATTGTAAAAAACTTTGAAATGACTATCAAAGTCAAAGAAGCGGATTTATCTTTGTTTAAAAGAAAATCAAGCAAAATTTTTGGAATATAATTTCCCTGAGCTAACTTGACGTAATTATAATTTTTACTAAAACCGGCTTTTACCATAAATTCATCAAAATCCTGATATGGATAGCAGGCCATGTAAAGTGGAACAAGTGCAGCAACATTATCTAATTGCATTCTTTGATTTTTGAAAGCAGCAACTTTTTTGGCACTGGAAACTTTTGCTATAGCTATATCGACACCGCATTTCAAAAAGTTAATCAACTGTTTGGAAAGCAAAAGTTTGCACATAATCGTAACGAGATACACTTCGTTTTCGCAAACTAAATTAAATTCTTCAACAGACAAATATCGCAACATCAAATTCTTGGGCTCCATTTGCTTTTGATAAATGACATTCCAGATATCCTCATTATTTAGAGGAGCATTTTCATTTATATTGAGAATAACATTGGAGGCTATTGATAAGCCAGCCTCAAACAAGATAATGCTATCAAAATGACAAAGAATTATCGAAAACCAAATAAATGCGTCAAAATATACCGAATCTTTTCGAAGGCCACGAGCAATTTTTCCCAAATTCATGAAGAACATTGTTAAAGTAGACAAGAAAGTTATTGCCTTTCCCTCATGGCCCATATAGTCTAATACTTTTAATAGGTATTTCTTCACAAAAAAATCATCAACTCCAAGGGCAGCTAGGTGTCCTATCAACCTAAGACCTTTAATCTGATAAATAGAGTCATCATTATAGACCAAATCATTTGTGTGAGAAATTAATCTGGAAAGCCACACTTTGCCGACTTTTGAAGCTCTGTATTCAGGTAAGGAAACAGTTCTTGCAATGATCTTATTTATAACCTCTGCTGCAAAATAGCTGGAGTGAAACTCATTGACTGTTTGACTCTTTGATGGTGTATGTATGTTTACGAAGTTTAAGTTCAAACCAAAAATTTGTTCGGCTTGAGGGCCTAAAAGCTCTTCAACGTAGCTTTTGAGCTCAAACTTCGTCGAATCAGAAATTTGTTCGCTCGATCTCAATGTGTTCAAAACATTAACCATCAATTCTTGTACCAGACTTTTAACCCTTTGAGTGCCTGTTCTATGGTATACAGAACAAATGTATAAAATTTGAGGTAAAAAATGCTGGGTCAAGAATAATTGGTCAAAAAACAATGTGTGACATACTTTAAACAAAAATTTTATCTTCATCCAGTATAATTCCAACCTCGACGACTGTCCTTGCACAGATTTGGACAACCTTGTTCCGTCAAGAAGTTGATGAACAATTTCACTGCATACTTCCATTGATTGGTTAATTGAAACAAGTGTTGCTAAATTGTCCCAATTGTATCCTGATAGTTCGCGATTCATCACTTCCTTGATCACCTCATCTATCACAACCTCCATAAGCGGCAGCTTGCTGAGCAACTTGGACCATATGTTTCTATTAAGTTGAACCACGTTCATATGCGATGGTATATTTCTTACTATTGCCGAAATAAAAGTCTGGATAGTTTCAGGGCCATTTTCGAACTCGTTCAAGTAAACCTGGTCATAAATATGATCAATCCAAGGCTCTATAATTATGAAAGCATTGCGATTATCATTATTGAATTCCTCTCCATTGGTTATAGTTAGGACGAAAGCTGTAATAACCTGTGATGTTAATTGAGGATTTTCCTGAGCCAAGTGGTAAAATATGCTAGAAGCCATTGCAGTGGATCTTGGCGGTGATGATATGGAGCCCAATTGAATAGCCGTTCTGATACCTCGAAGATGAAATCGAGACTGAACTATGCTCAACAAGTCATAAGCGCTTCTTCTCACATTTTGAATGTCCGACAACAAACCTAGCCCAATAGACATCAATCCCTCTCCTAATAGCTCCTCGGTTTTTAGAGATTTATTAGAGTTGGAAAGTTTTCTGTTTTCATTATAGACATTTGTTTGGTAGCGGCTCATGTTCAAGTAGAATGTCCTAACAATTTCGCTGCGTCTGAAACTTGCAAAATTTAACTTTTTCTCAAATAGTTTTGATTGGACCTCAAACGTTCCATTGATGCCATGGGTTTCAGTTTCTTTCAAATCCCTCCAATCAATCAAAGGCTCCATGTTGACTGTTCTGAAGGTTTTCATGAGGCCACCAAGCTTAATTTTTTTACGTTCCCCAAATCCATAGATCACATGCCGATTTGTTATTCTCAAGTCTAATGGATGTGTCTTTCCAGAATCACTATCAAGGTATAAAATGTCATTGATGAAGTCTTTACCACCGGTAATTATATTATAGGTCCAGTCCGACAAATTAAGGGAATCGATTATCTTTTTATCGTCAAATACTGATAAGAAAGAATATTTAACGAACCGTGGATTCAAGAACCTATGTTCGCTGAGAGATATATTGGCAAGAAATTCTGGCAAGTTTTTGGAAAACTTGTCACTAATGTTGACGTAGACCACACCGGAACATTTGTTAGCCAATTCTTCAGGAGCGAGCCTGTAAAGATAATCAAATAACATCCTGAAGCTGTCCAAAGAACGTTCTTCATTATGAAGGGTGCAATCGATAACAATGTAAAACAGAGGAGTAGTTGCCCTGCAAAGCGCCTGGAAAATTCTAGCAGCCATAAGTTTTGCATCAACCTTCATCTCAGCAAAAAGCTTATAGGTAAAAACAAACAATTGAGTTCCGTCCTTCGCGACACCTTCCCTTAAAAATGGTGCATCAATAATCAGTTTGGAAAGGGGATCCTTCAATGATCGACTGACCAATTCGTATAGATCCATGTATTTATTTTTATTCTTTCTGATAAACTCGGCAACATCTGGGTAAAAATTCAAGTATTTGAATCCCATTTCTTCAAATGCAAGGTACACTTTCTCATAATGGGCATACATGTCCTCAATTGAGCTGTATGTACAAACGTTTCTATTCATGTAGGTACTTCTGACTTCCTGTGCATGATTGATAAGAAATGTATAGATTACTTTCACGTTTTCCATGTTTGGCTCCAAACCTTCTTCTAAAAGAGTGTCCGATGAGTATGAAGTCAGAGAGATATCATAAACAAACAAAGATAATTTCTCAATTTGATGCTGAATTGCGTCTTCATAGCCCCTTAAAATTTGAAACCTTTCGGTGTTGAATGAGCGATTGGAGGCATTTTGTAAAGCTTTTGTGAGCAATACAAAACATTTCTTCACTTCTAATGACACCTCGCCTTCAACCAAACCTAATTCTTCTGGGTAAGCCACTGCAGGACAAACAAATCTCAAAAAGAAAAGAGTGCGAATCCCAGCAGAGCTGACATTCTGATCGCCGGCAGCTTTATTGAATTCGCTTCTCAAAATGTATAGCACTGATTTGATAATTGCCGGAACCTGAGATATAGAGCTGCAAAAACTGTCTACCAATTCCTCGAAATAAGCCAAAAACTGCTCAGAGGCCTCAAAATTAGGATTACAGGAAAAAGTGTTGATGACTTCATAACCCTTTTCCTTAATTATCCGAGTAAGTATGGCACCAACAGTGCGCTTCAAATAGCCAGCACCATATGACTTTGTGACTAAAGACAACAATTTGGTTGTTAATGTATTCTTTCGAAGCATATCCAAAGGATTTAGGCACATTTTGAGATCGTGCTTTATCAAAATTTGAAGACTATTCACAAGATTACCACCAGCTTTCAAAAGTTCAAAAAGCGCTTGGGAATTTCGATCAATTTCAATAGGGGTCACAGTTTCATGAAAGCAGATCAAGCTGTCAGGTCTAGATAACATTTGTGTAAACAAATCGTAAAAGTAGGTGCCCTGCAGCTTTTCGTCCCGCCTCAAAGCTTTTTCTCGCCATTGAAAAATATTTCTGAAAATTCTCAAAAATGCTTCCTGAAGAGTGGGGTTTTTGTGGGCCAAAAGCGGTAAAATGTAGCCGGAACCAATATCATAGTTTGAACGAACTAGATTGCTTATAATATTAATGGCAAAATGCACAATTTGCTCATGTTCTGACGAGCTATAATCGTCTTCTTTGAGTTCCGCAGAACGAGGCTCAGCGGGTTGTTTGATATTCATCAGTTTCTTGGAAGCGTCAGCTAAACTTTTTTTCAATAACCTAAAAAGAGTATTGTAATGGTTGCTGAAGATGATCGTACGGAAAGTATTGACTTCCTTGGCATAATTGATGTTGCTCCGTATAACCGGCAACCATCTGGTCAACCTTTCCAAAGTACTTAACAATTCCAAAACAATATCCCTGTAAATGCGGTTGATTTTGCTGATAATTTCAGAAACTTTGATCTTAGGAACGTTTCCTGAAAAAGCTGATACAAGTCTAGCAAAAAGGCAAGATTCCTCTCTAAAATAGCATAACTCGAGCCATCGGAGTAATTTTGTTACCATTTCATTTTTCCATATAAGATACATTCCTTCAACACGCAACTCAATAACTTTTTGGGACAACAAATGCAAAAATTTGATTGTTCGAAGCTTCAATTCAGAAAAGTGTATAGCAATATCAACGATGCTCTCTTGAAAGTGCTTTAACTCGCTAAAAAGATCATACTGCCACATGATAATGTCGGCTAAAGATGTTGCAATCGATATTATTCTGGCACTATTTTGAAAAAGAATAATCCCTGGAAGACGCTTAAAAAAAGCGTTTAAAATTGAAACATAAGAAGAGAGTGTTCTAGACTGGATGGCGGTAAACATACTGTCTTTGGAGTCTTTCTTGTAAACATTGAGCTCTTTTTCAATACGCTTATACACCAAAACAGCCACATATGGATTGAGCTCATAAGCTAAAACATTCTCCGCTATTTTGCGCTTCTCAATGTCAACAGAGATGAGTGTGTTAAACATAGTTTCCACAAAACGAAATGCGACTATGGTATCTTTAAATTCATTAATTTGATGATGAAACTCGGTAGTGACGTTCAAACCGCAAACTTGTGCAACAAAAATAGCGTAACTTTCAAGATCAATTCGATTCTCATTGTCTAAGTTCTCCATCATCAAATGATCTTGCAATTTCTTAAATATCAATGAGCTAGCTTGATTCAAGCCAATGGTCTCCTTTGTGAGATGATGACTAAAAAGCTGCTTAACCTTTTTGATGAAAAACTTTTGGCTTCGAATTAAAACCTGGTCATCATCAATGATCGCAATGAATAAATCAGTGTTTACTTCCTCTACCAATCTGTTGTTGATACCGCCTTTCGTCAGGTCAAAATAGAATTTCATGTTACTTATCATGTCCTTCACAAGACTATATGAGTCAGCATTTGCTTTGCAGAGAAAAACCAACAAAAAGGTTTCAATTGTTCTCATCATTTTAATAAACGAAATGGATGTTTCACAAGCATAAATATCACCAAAAAACTTTTCCTTATTAATTTTAGCAGTAAAAGTTGGAAAAACTCTACCAACATAGTTTGTCAAATAAGAAAATTGTCTGGTGTTTATGGTGCCCTCATATAGAACTTTGTCGAGTGTCATAGTGAAAAGCTGGTTGACAAAATAGATGTTGGCAGCTGCCGCAATATATAAATAATTTTTTGCAATTATATCAACGGAGAAAGCTGCATCAAGATATTTGGCGGCTGAGTCAAAACAACTCAACTGACAGTCAAATAGCCCACACAACAAAGGATCTGACATAACTATACCTTTACGAGCTGCTGTTGTCGTCACCTGGTCGAATAAAGTTTCATCAGCTAGTAATTTATCGTCCATAGTAAAGTCGTCGTCAATATCCAAAATTTCGACTGGTTGAAGCTCCATAATTTGTAACAATGCCTCGAATATTCTTCTGCATAGATAACCATCATCTGCCAAAACGTTATTGTACTTTTCATCTTCTTTTGATGCAGGTAACAAATGTTCGTGGTTAGCCGAACTGTCTTTGCCGCCTACTAACCTGTTGCCGTTAGTTACGGATGGATGCAATGTACTATTGCCGCTTAAAGAGCTTGTAGAAGGCCGTGAACTCAAAACACTTCTACTGCTAAAAAAATTATGGTTATCTAATAGTGAGCGGTCAGATAAATTTGCTCTTTGAAGCGGCTTCATCAAAAGAGAAATTTTATGACTTGTTTGTGTTCTTTTCATCAAATCTGACATCTCAACAAGACGCTTGACAAAACAACGGTTGTATTTGGGAAGTAAAAAGTACTTCTCGCAAAGTTCCAACCCTCCGGGCATGGCACTGATCTTTGTAATAGACGATACGAACAAGTAATATGTGTAAAAATCTGTTTCCCCATAGTGTTCAATGTAATGATTGTACAAGTGCAGCACTTCTTCAGGCAAAAGAAAAAAACCGTAGCTGATGAAATCAATTTTCATGGGTTCGATAAAATAGTTCTCCTCTAAACTATTTGATAAATTGAAGCGAACATCCTTGACTTTATCATAAACACGCATGTAATACTTATTTGTAAACGCTATAAGAGGGTGCGTGGGCTGGTAACGCTTCATTGCGGCGGCTATTCTGAGAAGCACGGAAAAGCATTGCAAAACTAATTGCTTATCTTCAATTGACTGGTTCTCATCAGGTTCTATAAGCTTGATCAATATATTAAACATTTTAACATCAATTGGAGGTAACTGTATGGCCGCCCTCCCATCGTTAGATGATCTTGACTCATTTTTTAAATGCTCGAGAATTTTGACAAAAATATCAGGAACAGCGGCTAATAAAGTGACAAGTGTAGTATAGGTCATATTCAACAGTAGAGGATGCATTTTCTTTATACATGCAGACATCATCATATTATGCGCTATTTCAAACGCTTCTTTAAATCTTGTTTTGCCGTTGGTATAATCCAAAAAGCTTTGAGGATGACCTTCACACCAGTTGAGTATACTTTCCATACCAAAATGCAAAAATACCGCTTGAAATAAGGGCGAATCATGATAGTCTTCCTCAACTTTGAGCGCAACATCAAGTTGCCTTGCAACAGTTCCTGGCTGTGTCGATATTGTGTTCAAGAGCTCAAAATAGCCGTATTTGAGTTTTGAATCTGCTAATGCGTAAAGCGCATCTGACGAATTGTGGCGAACCGCATAATGTTTGAAGTGTTTGATGACGATGGAGGTATAAGCATATGAGTTAGTTGATGAAAGAAATCTAAGCACTTTGTCTGTGTAGCTGTCGCTCAATAGGGCACCATTGTGGTAAAAGGTAGAACTGATTTCTGTTATTGAGGAACTTGTAAGGCCTATATTCAAGAATATCGATAAAACGAGCTTCGACCTGAAGCATGTACGACATCTGACAATGTTGTGCGCCAACTCCGCGAGAAGCTCTTCCGAGAAAATTCTGTCATACACAGGATTATACAAGCCATATTGCAATCTTGACACTGCACCGTTCATCAACTTCAATATTAGATAACTGATTACCTCGTCGTCGCTGTTACTACTTAAAGCTTGGGAAAAATGGGTAAAAAGTTGAGGTAGATCCGCCGGCATGAGCGCAAGCTTGCAAATGGACTCTGAAAGAAGCGAGTACAATTTATCGGCAATAGCCTCATCCACGGAAAAATCGCCGGCTTTAAACTTTTCGAATGTTGAATAGAGACGGTTAAACAATGCCTCTATAATTCTCCCTCTGCCCTGTGGCTTTTGAGCACTGATCTGCGATATGTTGACGGGATATTGTGATGCTTCCATGGTTTCTGGAACAGTAATGCTAGAGACTCGTTACCACGAAGCGTTAAAAAGACTATACCAGTAGTCTGTTTTGAAAAAGGCAAAATCTCAATGAGTGATTTGAACGACAGAACATATAGGCCAAGTTCCCGGACAGCTTAATTAAGGGATGATAACGGTAGAACAGTGCGCACGTATCAGTGTAAAGCTACGTAATGGATCTTTGAGTGAAGTCAAAAGTGCAAGTGAAAAGATATAAGAAGCGTAACAAATTGTAAATGGACGAGAATTTAGAATGATGGGGTATAGTTTAGGAGTGCTTAGTAATTATGAAAGATGGCAAAGCGTGAAACAATGGTAATATTGAAGAAATAAAAACGAAAAAGAGGTATAAGTAAGGAAAAAAAGAAATCTCCAGGAAAACATTTTTTGTTTTTCGCAAGCCAGCGCAACACCGCACAGAATAGCACGTCGAACCACCCGTGGTGTTCTGGAAGACGGAATAACACAAGCACGGAACAAAAATAATTAAAGCAAACTTAAAAATTTAGCAAGAACAGAAACAAACACAAATTACTCTGCAGGGCAAACTTATAGCAGAACAAGAATACGTCTCAGTACCCCGGGAACAGCACCACGCGGGAGCCATTTTTCTATGTGTCCGGGAACAAGCCCCGACAGTCAATCTGTCCGACAGCCTTTTTGCCCGCCGTGGAAGGCTGAGGCAAAAAACTATTATGTAATGCGCGCGTCAGACCATTGTTCTAAAATCTCGAGCGACCGTTAACTTCGGACATACTTTTTTGACTTATGCGGCCGCAACTCGAGTACTATTTTCCCGGGCAACGGCGCATTTCTGAGGCTTCACTCATACAAGTGCTCGTTCTTGGACTCCTTTACCTTCAACCCTAGGTACACCATCTTCGTGACTGGACTTTCCTTAAACTCCTCGACTTTCTTGCTGCTCAAACCCTGGTGGGCATCGGAGGAAAACACTGGCTCAAAGTGCAACTCTGCCAAATTGTTCTCTTTAAAGAACTGTTTGTAGAGAGAATTGGCAGTATAGTCGAGCTTCGTGTGTAGCCCGGCCGTCATAGCTTGAATTTCATTCACTAGAAGAAGAAGCTCCAAGGGAATGTCCTTTCTATTGCAGATCACATATAAGGTCTTGCTGATGATAGGGAAAGTGAACTCGAGTAAAAAGTTGCTTTTTCTGGCTAAGAGTCTCAACAATAATAGAAATCTGATTCTGAATTTCACTGCTGTCGCGTCGTAACAGAATAATTTTGCGCAGCATATAAGGGCTGCCTTTGAAGACTTCGAGGAGCTTGAGATGAACTGTATCAAAATTTCAGGAACCCGATCACCGTTGCTCAAAGTTTGGAACTTCATTTCGGCAAGATTGAATCCGGATTTCTCTAGTAACTCGTTAGCTGATTCGGTAAAACAGAATACTGGCATCATCGTGGCCACAGCGTCGAGATCAAACTTTTTGGTTTTGAGTGTTTGCTTTTTAGCACATGAAATTTTCATTGAGGCAAATTCTATAATCGTAGAGCTCATTATGGTGTATTTGATCATGTTGACAGCTATTGCCTTACTGATACCAACTATCAAGAACACATCATTCTCAAATACGAAATTGTACTCTGACTTAGATAAAAACTTTAGCATTAGCTCGTTTCTTTCCTTAACGCCGCGGACAAGAACATTCCAAATATTGTCTTTTTCAAAAAACTGGCGCTCGCTCATCGCAATGGCAGTTCTGAAGAAAAGAACCAATCCAATCTCGAATAAAATTGCGTTATCTTGGAGAACCAATACCACTCCAAGCCAGCAAAGAACAGAGTAGTAGACAGAGTCATTCTGCAATCCTGACACTGTTCTTGCCAAGGCAGCACAGTGGAATAAGAGGATGCCAAACGAGAATCTCGAGTCCCCGTTGTACATCATTTCCATATATTCGAGCAACGAGTTGAGAAAGCCGCGAACAAACATATCTTGGGTGCCCATGCTAGCCAAAAATCCGCCAAAAATGAGGCCCTTTCTTTGAAATATAGAGTTGTGGTCGGACATTAATGGAATGGTCAACTGAAGAAATTTAGAGAACCAAACCCTGCGGTAGTTATTTTCTCCGTATTCTGGGATCTGAAGAACAGCAACAAACTGCTCATTTAACATCTTTGCCGTCAAATAGTCATTGTAAAACTTTGGCACCGATGCTTCAGAATCATAAAGAGATGTGTTCCCTGAATGCAAGCCAAAGGTAGGTGAAAATCTGTCGCTGGCTAGGGTTCTGCTGATCAGTAATAACTTTTTTCTGCTTTCCTTGCCTATGATGTCGTTGGTTGCTAAAGTGTTTATTGTGTTCACAAGAAGTTTTCTAATCAAAGACTTGACTTCAAACGCACCAAGCCTGTAGTAAAATGAGCCAATACAGAGAATTTCTGGCAAGAATTTCTCAACAAAGAAGATGTTGTCGAAGATTACGGCCACACAAATTTGAAGCAAAAGAGTAATTTTGGCCCAGTATAAATTAATTCTTGCCTCTTGGCCTTCAAAAGATTTTGGGAATTTCGTTGCTTCAAGCAACTGATTGATAATCTCACTGCACACCTTGAGGGATGGGTTCAAGGTCATTAAATTCACCAAGTTGTCGGAGCTAACTCCAGTAAATTTTCTGTTAAGCACCTCCTTTGTCACCTCCTCAAGAAGGTAGCTCATAAACTTGTCAACGCATATAATTTTGCTCCAAATTCCTTCATTCAATGAAACCAAGTTAGCCTCTTCAGTAGGAATAAATTTCACGATACTTGCAATGAATATTCTGGTGAGCTCCTCCCCGTTTATGTCCGTGCTAAGATACACCTTGTCGTGCAAATGGTCTATCCAAGGTTCGAGTATAATGTAAAAGTCCTTAATAGTGTCACGAACATTTTCACCATTGTTAGCGATATAAACGAATGAGGTCACTACTTCTTTTGCCAACTCTGGAAAAGCCTTGGCCAAATTAGATGAGAAAGATGAAACTGCAAGTTGGCTCTTTGGCGGTGAAAATGCACTAGCGAACTCTGAAAATTGAGTTCCATCATCATAACCGAGGTATTTATGGAACTGATGCAACAAATCGTAAGCTTGCTTTCTGACATCTGCCTCGTCAGCTAAGAGGCCCAAGCCAATTATTAAGATAGCTTCTCCAGACAAATCTGCTGAGCCAACAACCTTATTTGCCATTTTGAATTGTTTCGTCTGATTGTAAAGATTGACCTGATAGTTACTCATGTTCAAGTAGTAAATACTGATAAGTTCATTTTTTTTAGGGCTTACTAAAGTCAACGTTTTGTGCAATAATGACGAATAAACCTCAAAAGTGCCGTCCAAGTGCGGGTTCACAGTTTCCTTCAATCCTTTCCAATCAACTAATGGTTCGAAGTTAACCACTTTAAATGCTCTTGAAAATCTGCCTAATTTAATCTTTTTCAGGTCTCCAAGACTGTAGACAACATGGCAATTGGTTAGTCTTAGCCTCATTGGAATTGCCGTGCGAGAAGTTGTGTCATAGTGTGCAATCTTTTCGGCTAACTCCTTGCCACCAGAACTCACAAGATACGTCCATTTAGGTAAATTGAATGACTCAATGATCTTTTGATCTTCAAAGGTTGACAAAAATGAATACCTGAGGAATTTTGGGTTCAAGAACTTTCTTTCTGATAGTGAAATCTCCTCTAAAATAGTGAGCAATTCCGGTGCAAAAACACTGCTGATGTTCACATAAAATACGCCTGCACACTTTTCAGCTAGCTCATCCGGCGTGAGCTTGTAAAGTAAGTTCATCATGCTATGCAAGATAGGTAATCGCTTCTTATGGTTATAAAGTGTACAATCAATCACAATATAATATTCTGTTGTTGAGGCTCTACTCAAAGATTGCAATACTCTGGCAACAAGTAACTTAGGATCAATATCAAGGCCTTCGAAGAAAGAAAACGTGATTGCAAACACCTGAGTACCGTCTTTAGCAACACTCTCTGTAAAAAATTTGGATTCAATAATTTCTTCGGATATCGGGTTGTTCAAGGATTGATTTATCAACTCAAAAAGTTCAATGTACTTGTTCTTATTAGTTCTAATAAATTCAGAAACATCCGGATAATAAGAAAGAAATTTGTAGCCGATAGTGCTGAAGTTCAAATCAACTTTTCGACAGTACGCCTGTCTCCATTCCATCGAATGAAACGTTTTAGTGCGAATATCTGTAGAATATTCTCGCAATGTCTCAGCGTGATTTACGGTGAAAGTATAGACAATTTTAAATGAGTTCGTGGCAAAAGTTTTCGGAGGGTTTGTAGGCTTGTCGGCTTCCTCTGCCAAATCCTCCTTCGAGATGTCATCAATGAATTTTGAAATTTTGTTGACTAACATCTCCATTTCTTTTTCTTTACCTTTAAGCAACGGGAACCTTTTGATGTTCAAAGTTCCATTAGAGGCATTTTGCAAAGCTTTTGTCAACAAGATAAAGCACCGTTTTGCTTGGTCGGTTGGAACATGGTCAACTAATCTCAATTCTTCAGGATACGCAATAGCTGGGCAAATGAAACGCAAGAAAAAGAAAGTTCCAATAAGAATCTGGCTAACATTTTCATTCTCAGTGAAGTTATCGACCAATTGCCTTAAATTGAAGCACGTTGCTTTTATTGCCAATGGAACATTGTCAACAGACTTGCAAATGCAATCGACTAACTTAGTAAAATAATGGAAAAAAATTCCCGAGTCCTCATTAGTAATATTTTCCGCTCCTTGGTAAAACTGGTCAAGCTCAAATGCAACCTTTTTCTCAATGATCTCGTTCAAGACGCCACCAACTGTATCTCTGAGAAAAAGCCCGCCATTATTTTTCGCGACTAGAGATAGAAGCTTAGTGGTTAAGTTATTTCTTCTCAAAATGTCCAAAGGTTTCAAGCAGCTCTCTAATTCGTAGTTAATCAAAAGCCTCAAAGTTTTTTGTAAGAATCCACCGGCGTCAATGATATCAAGTAGAGCAGACGCAAATCTATCCATTTCATTAGGCGATACACATTCTCTCATAGAGAGTATGACTTCCGAATTTTGGAGACCGATGAATGCAAATTGCATTGCTTTCTCGGAATTGAGATTTTCCTCCGCTCTTGCGTTCAATGTTTTGTCTATGAAAATGTGTTTAAAAATTTGCAAAAATGCGTCCTTTATAACGGGGTTTGTGTCTGTAATCAATGGTAACACATAGCTGGAAGCGATCTCATAGTTGGCTTTAACCAAGTTGCCTAGAACCGTGATAGTATTGTGAATAACTTTCTCCATTTCTAATCTATTGAACTCCGAGGTTAAGCTAGTTTGTGCATTATTTTCATAAGCTAAAGTAGGAATTTCGGAGTTGGATGCATCTTGTAAACATTTTCTCAAGATTCTGATCAAAACATTATAATAGTTTCCAAACATAATGTTTCTGAATATTCTAACCTCCTTTCCATAGTTAATGTTCTCTCTGATAATCAACAAACCTTCGCTGAAAGTAGACAAGCAGGTGACAATTTCAAGGACAACTTCTCTGTATGCATGGAATATTTTAGCACCATGATTGTCATACTTTGATAAGGCGCCGCTATTAGCCACTTGAGAGAAGAAATTCACTTCTTCTTTGAAAAACGCCATTTCTAACCAATGCAAAAATGTTTTGAGCAACTGATTTCTCCATAAAATAAAAGTCCCGTTAACCGCAAGATCCTTCAAACGTTTCAGGATAGCATTTACATACTTAATCACTGATAATTTTGTCTTCACAAAACTGGATGCTACTAACGGTTTTGAGGATCCTGGAATCTGATGAGCGTTTGTGTAAATTAAGTTGTATTGAGACTTCAAGATGCAGACAAAAATATGGCATACCTTGACAGCTCGGAAACTGTTCTGGCAAGCCATAATTGGAGGGAGTCTTCTTAAAATCTTTTCTAGAACCTTGGCGTAATTACAGATCATTTCAGTTTCTGAAGCATTTAGTATGGTGGATTTGGATTTGGTCTCAAGTTTTGTGAGCTCCTCAATGCACTGGACATATACAACAAAAGCTAATTGAGAATGCAATCTAGAGGATAATATTTCTTCTGCTACTGCCCTCTTTTTGGAATTTGAAGATTCTAAAGTATTGACTAAGCCTAAGATAAACTTATGGGTAAGCTTTCCTTTGATTAGGTTATAAGCTTCACTAGGGTTCGTTGGCACACCAAACCCAAGCACAATTGACAAAAATGTAGAATAATTGCCAAAGGCAACGACTTCCGTTTTGCTTAAGCTATTGATAGCAAAGTAATCCTCAACCTTTTCAAATGTACTGTCAATTGCGCCAAGAACCCCATCGGACATTTTGTCTATATTGTTGGAAAAGAAGCCAATAACCTTTTTCTGCACAAACCTTTGACTTTTGATAATGACATCCGAATCCTTAGCTATGGCTGTAATCAAATTCCAGTTAATTTCTTGCTTGAGCGCCTCTGACACATCAAGAGGTAATCTGCCGACGAGGTCAATATAAAAGCGAGTAGTGTCTCTAACGGGATTGTAGGTTTCTGCCGCAGCGCCACACAAAAACACATAAAGGAACCTTTCAAAGCTTTTGACTCCCTCGACAAGTTGATGGTATCTTGAGCATGTGCTGTTCGGGAATAATCTCTTGATATCAATCTTGTCAATAACGCGAGATGCAATAGTCGGGCCATATTTCAAAATAAAGGTTATGTGATTGATGCTTTTTGAATTCTCATATGAAGATCTCGTTATGAGGTTCAAATGATACTTTGATATGAGATTGACGTTTGTGCAAAACATATAATAAATATTATGCAGGAGCAACTCTTTGTTTGAAAGCGCACGCATCAAGAAACGACAAGCTGCCTCAAAGCAACTGTACTGGCAATCGAAGAGACCATTAAAGAAAATTGATTCTGCTATTTGACCTCTGTTAAATAACTTATCGCACATTTCCTCAAAATACTGTGGGTCCGCCATCAACGCCTTATCAAAGACGAACAAGTCATCAAGAGGTAAGAAATCTGACACAGAAATACTGCAGTAGTCAAAAGCAATGTCATAAACTTTTCGAGAAAGGTAACCTGCGTTGCCCAAGATACTCGAATAGTCGATTTGGAAATTACTCCTTTCTGCGGTGCTGGCAATTGTGCTATCTTTCTTGCCATTCGGCTGAAAAGCGCTCAAGCCATTATAAGACTGGGTGGATGATGAATTCGAAGAAAGTTTGTCAGTGATAAGAGCATGTTCTTCAAGAAGTGAAATGTCAGTTAAATCGGCTTTCAAGACAGCGGTATGGCTGAGAATTAGCTCGTACTCGTTTCGTGTTTGCCCCATAATCTCACTGATCGAAAAGCCCCTTTCCACAATTTTTCCAAGAACTTCGAGGTTAAGAAAATATTTAATCATATATTCAGTACCTTTGGGAATATATGAAATTTTTCTAATTGCGTCCATAACAATGTAGTATGAATACAACTCAAGGTTGTAGTAGTTATCAATGTAGTACATGTAAATTGAATACACTTTTTCCGGCATAAGCAAAAAGGAATATGCCAAGAAGTCGATTTTCAAGTACTCGATCAATGGGTTTTCAATAACCGAGGAGGAAATGGAGCCAATAATGTCTTTGATCTTTTCGTAGATTCTGCTGAAATACTTTTTGCAGAAAAGGACCATGGGGTGGTCTGGCTCTCGGGAAAAGACAGCCGTTGCTGCATGCAATATAAACATGTAGCACTTGAGGATCAAATGCTTCTCATCGACCGATACGTTCTTGTCTGGTGTTATGAGCCTCATCAACACCGAGAACATCTTTATCTCTGTTGAAGTGAACGTTGCCGAATCATGAACTGTCTCGGATGGATTCTCTTTTCTTCTATAATAGAATTCAAATTGCTCAAAAACTTTGCAATTCATGATAATCAGCGTCACCAAAGATCTGAAGTTGAGTACATTGGTAGTTGGGTTGGCATGCATGGACAACTGTCTATTATATAGAGTAAAAAGATTGTTAAACAACTCAACGCTACTTCCTATTTTTGAGTACTCTAGAAAATCCTCTGGATAACGCGTAATCCAGCCCATAATAGGAGGACATGCAAAGTAACTGAAAACCTGGAGAAATATAGGGCTTTCCGTAAAGGAGGTCAAAATTTCAGAGACCGTTAGCAATTTGCATTGAATGGTTCTACCGTACGTTGAAAGCAGGTTGAATACCTCAAAGTAGCCATATCTCATTTTTGACCCCGCAAGATAATGGATTATGTCTTTGCCAGCAGGAGCCGTTGCGATGATCTTTTTAAATTCTTGGACCCACAACTCAAAGTACCGCTGCTCATCAAGTGAGGAAACGAAACGTCCGATTTTGTCTATATAGTGGTCACAGGCTGTCTCGTTGTTTCGGTGGAGGGCGGCGTTCATATCGGTGGAGGCATTGTCAAGATTGAGATCTAAAAAAATGGAGATGACAATCCTCGATTCATAACAGGTTCGGCACTTGATAAGGTTTTTTGTCAAGCTTTTCAAGAGCGAGCTGTCGAGAAAACAGGCGTCTCTGTACCTGTTTCCAACTTTATCGGAGTACTGGCTCATCAACCTCAAGATCAAGTACGCTATTACCTCATTATTGATATACAGCTTCAATATGCTGTCAAATCCTTGAAGGGCCAAAGGAACCTGGTTGGCCTTGGTGAAAGTGCATAGGACGTCTGCGGTTCTGCTGAACTCTTTGTTGCCGACAGCGGTTTGGGAGTCTATCTTTTCCAAAGAGAATGTTTTGAAGAGGTTGTCAAGGCGCTTGAAAGTGGCATTCACGATGGGCGCGGACGTTACCACTGGACCCGGTACAGGCAGCTTCTCTGGGGGCATTTGAGCAGGCTGAATAACGGCTTTTGGTCCGCTGTAAGTGCTGTGGTGGTCCTTCCTTTTTTGGAATGCTCTTCCAGAGTCTTGGCTATGTTGTGTTCACTCGGACACTGTGCAACAGGTGGTGGATGCTTTATTGCTGTTCGACAGAGGAACCAGACAGGCGTAGCCACGAGGAAGGCTGCAAAACGAAGATTCGAAAGATATGCGTGGAATTTTGTGGTAAAAATACGTGGTAACCTAGGGAAAAAAGACGTAAGATTTACCGCCGTTCACGGTCGGCCACGATGATGGTAAGAGTTTAAGCGCTCGCCAAAGCCAGGAGGTAAGTAGATGACAGCAACACTTAAGCGCTCAATAAGCCTGTGTGTTTTGTGCCGCTGTCCTTCTTCACCTTTTCCGCAACACTAAAAAATTTGCTGGCAAAAGGAAAGCGAAAAAAATAGAGGTATTGGAGATCAGCAATGCAGCCAGCAGTTGTCCTCTCCGGTACCTTTAGTGGTAGCGGTTAGCGTTGAGAAGTATCGGCTCTGGCCGGCAGTTCTCTGAACCCTCGAGAGAGCCACATTCAGAAGCCGGGAAGAGGCACCAACACCGCACGCCATGGTGTAGCAAGATCCGACCCGAGCGGGCCGCGGACGGATTTCGCGCGCCACAGGAAGCTGCAGCGAGCTGGTTGGGCGCGATTTTCTGGATCCTCATCGGCCAAAAGTTTCAGCTCGCCGTGACAAAGATCACCCAGATACCGTGTTCATTAAGGCCGCGGGCCCAGATAAACCGTCCGAGCCTCCCAAATGGTACACTTTGCAACAACAGACCGTGGTATGTCCCGGAACAGGATTTTGCCTGGGAGCCATGCAGAATGTGCCGGCTTGTATCCTTATTTACGAGAAGATTTAGAGAAAGCACGCTACCGTACTTGCGCACGTATATGTGGCACCGACGGGAACAATTGGCAGTCACACAACCTTCACAAAACAAATGACAAGACTGTCAAATAGCGGAACCTGCTGGTTGGCCCTAAGTATGTCTGGCCGTCTGTCGAGATCGGTGCTTGGGCCATTTTCTGTCGCATCAAAGTTAAAGCTACAAGAATAGACAGACAGAAAGAACATTCTGAGCTTCGTCTCAGTCCCAAGGTAATGGTATCTGCTCGATGCTACGTACACCTTCAAGCATACGTTAGACTTTCTAGTTTGCAATGTATCGAAAGCCATGTTCTGCATTGACCGGTACCTAGCTACTGACTTTGCCTAAGGCCTTCATAATGATGAGCCTCTGCCACAAAATCTAAAACTTAGAGAAAGACATGTTTTGTAAGTCGAGCATTCAAAATTTTGCGGGATTGAAAGAAAAGAAGACCGCGTAGTAGAATGGTTAGAAAAGGTAACGAGAAAATATGATCAATAAATTCACAAATCATACAAGACAATGATCTGTACCAAATCTGCCAAAGTGACAAAGTTTTGAAAATTTCTGAAAATGTCTAAAGCAACTAAGGGGTTCTGTGTCAAATAGCGCTGCATAAATATATATATATTGAAAACATGAAAGCTTAGCAAAAGTATGGAAGCTTAGCAAAAGCTCAGTCCGGAAACATCGTCAGAAGACACCAAAGCCAAAGGAGCTCCGCCCGAAATCGAAACCGATAAGCTGGTTCCGCTAACTGTCACAGTGTTGCAAGAAATCACATCTGTGTAAGTGGCGCCATCGGTTAAATCAGAGCTGGTAATAGTGATGTCCTTGGAGCCTCTGGAACCTAAGTTGCTAAAAACTGAGATTGAGATGCCCTTTTTCAATGCAATCACGTTCGAGTCAGAATAGACCACGGTGAAGTTAGTCGTGATGTAGGAGCTGTTTTTGCTGATGGCAATGTTTCTGGCTCCATTGGCTTTGGCTATCAACTTGTAGTACTCGGAGTCCTCGCTGTATCCGGAGAGCTATAATGCTTCTCTATTGTTCGGGTCACTGCTTCCGTTCAAGCCTTGTTCTTGTCCGTAGTAAATAATTGGAATGCCATCAGTCAATATGACAAAGGCCAGCGCATTCTTTGTAAGCCCGGTATCAGTAGTGTGGGTTAGGAATCTAGGATTATCGTGGTTTTCGATAAAGTTACCCAAGAAAGTAATATCGTGGCACTCGCCAGCTAACTGCTGTAGCATGAAGAGCAACTCGCATGAGGTTGAAGACGTGGACTCAAAAAAATCTGAGGATTGGAAAGTACAACAGATAGTTCAACACCCCTGGAATCACCTCTTCGTATGGGCATGTGTATGCTGGGTCGTCATGGAACACCTCGCCGACCGCAAAAATACCAGCGGATTCCATAAAAGAAGGGTAGAACTCCTTATCAACGGGAAAAGCGCTGTCAATTCTAAGGCCATCTATAGAATAGTTAGAGACGAGCTCCTTCACCCATGAGTTGAAAATAGAGCTGAAGTCATCGTCCTCTGTTCTCAAGTCAGGCAAAGATACATTTGAGTCACCTTCCCAGCAGTCTTCTTGTTCCGCTTGGTCGGAGTTGGAAGTAATCAAACAGTAGTCATGGAAGTAAGACTGCGAGTTGAAAGGATTATAAATGTAATAATCAACCTTGTCGCTTGAGGTGCTGCTACCGCAGTGGTTGGTGACGATATCTACCATCAATAGCATGTCACGGTTGTGAAGCTCCTTAGCCAAGGACAAAAGTTCGTCAGCGGTACCAAAGTTAGTATTCAAGGAGTATATGTCCTTCATCCAGTAGCCATGATAGGCGTAACCATAGATGGTATGATCTGTAATGTTTTCAACAATTGGAGAGATTCAAATGGCAGTGAACCCCATTCCTTGGATATAGTCCAATTTGTCAATGATACTTTGATAGGTGCCCCCACAGTAAAGTCCTTCATCGACATTGCATTTAGCAGTTGTGGAGCTATCAGTTCTAGAAAATCTGTCTGTGACAATCTGATAAATGGACTATGATCTCCAAGAGGCAGAAGAAGGAGACAAATATCTCTTAGCCGGAGTACAGACCAATGCCAAATTGACAAAGGCAATAAAGTTGAGAAGAATGATTTTTGAAGCAAGCATTATTGAAACTAAAGCAAAAATAATAATATTGCCGGTTCCTATTTTTTTTTCTGTTCACAATTTAGCTTCAAGGCACGCAATTTGAAACAAAAAGCCCATTATTTATGTTAAAACCTTCGGTGAATGAAACAGAGTGCTATGCCAAAACATCAAGGCTTGGTGCATCGCTATCTTGGAATGAACGTGCTTGGGGAACCAATAAAGAGAAGAGGATGAGTGAGCGGATGCAGGTTCATACGCTATTTCGCATAATGTGGTTCACTTCCCTCTTGTCGAGAAAAAGCAACTTCTGTTATGTCCTCCTCGCTTTAGTGGCTACCATCAGTTACCAAAAAATATTTTCCTTGCCATTGATAGTCTGTGCCTTAGCAGGGTTTACCATGTTGGTTTATTTGCTAATACAATACGCTTGCGCACAAAAATTTGAATAAAATATCTTGCAAAAGGTATGTTCAAAAGCGCAGTTGCAGATGGATAAACTGCGCAATCAAATAAGCTGTGACCTTTTTTGTAAAAGGGAAACAACTTAAGAGCAGTGGAAGATACACCTGGTGTAGAACTAGGTTAGTCCTTTTCTATTTCGTGGCCTGATTGTCTATTTTATTGTTATGCGGATAATTAAAGCGATCAACCTTAGAAGTAATTGTTTACAACATTCTCAATATCTGCATTTTCCGATTTACTTCAACTTTACTTTACACAAGAGGGTTCACCTTTACTGCCATTTCCTGACTCCTTTTGTATGCATATATTCTATAACCCTTTTAATGCGGTGGAAACAGAAAGCATACATTGGTCGAATAAAACCTTTTCCCAAAAATTGGCTGATTGTTTCTCAAAAAGTACAGCTTTTCGGCCTAACATCTCGATTTTTCTCTTAGCTATATGCATAATGCTCCCGGTTTTGGAAGTTATTTAACATGAAGTTCCCCAACATTTCAATTGTCTGCTCTAAGAGATTTTGTTCCTAATAATAATGAAGAGTAGGCGTCCTGTTCCATGATTTTTGATCACACAAGCAGACCACCCCTGTCTCTCAAAGATTTCTTAAATCAAGGCTTCCAAAGAGGTTTAAATGCGACTGCTACTATAGCAACTGATGGATTCTGAAACCGGTACAATAGATAGCAAAACAGACCACTGAAGAGCTTTCATGTCCTTGCACAAAGGCTACTACAAGGGCACTATTATAGCGTACATCAGATTGTAACAGGCAAATCTCTCCTCAACGCATGAAGGCCCGAACAGCATTATGACCAAAAGACATCATAGGTGAAATATTCTTACTTTTTATGTTTGCGATTCTCGTTATAAGTTTGTTTGTGGAAGCTATCCATTGCAACATTTTAAAAGCTGTAGAGCTACTCAATTGCCTCTGACTTGGTTTACGATATCCACCTAATATTCCTGGAGATGCTAATCCGTCCTTTGGGACATAGAACTGTCTGCTGTTGCGCTGTTCTTTTGTGACCCACCAATTCAACATGCGTGTGGACAGACTTGCGACCCTCGTATCTTGGCTGTCAGGGCCTTCCAAAGAGCGAGAGCAGGCACGGCAAGGTGTCTCTCGTACCTTACCTCTCAAATGAGCGTTGTTTATTAGCGAAATTGTTTTCCGCATGCATTAGAGTGAAATGCTGTGCAAATACAATAAGTTTCACCATCATTAGGCTTGTTCAAAATGTCCTATGGCGCTAGCAACGATGATGTAAAACACTACTATCTGTAATACTCTATGGGCGTACTGAGAGTGATGTGTATAAATATTGAAAGCCTCGTTCTTTCTCAGACATGCTGCCAGATCATTGCAAAACTCTTTCGATGGTTTTTTAGTTTAACAACCTTTTGCTGCGAACTACTGGTATCAAAATTTTTCTCTAATTAACATCTTTCGAAGAAATTTGGAACTGAAGGTTCTTGAAATACACAAAATGGTCAAGTTTTTGAGGAATCAAGTCAAGGTTATTGACAATAGCATGATCTTCTGACATGACAATAAGGTGGAGCTCACATTCGCCCAGCAGCCTGCCAAAGCTAGAGTGTCTGGCCGCAAGGAGACTAGAAACTCTTTCAGAAGACTTGTTGGCCCTCAGCCAGTTGTTTAACTAAAACTTGAGCAAGGCGGACACAATGTTTTCGACTACAGTGTCGCATCTACTTTATTAGAGCCTCTATTGTCTGCATCGGTTTTGCAGGCTCTGAGAGCTTCATGGCCAAGCAGAGAAAACCAAAAATACTGTCCGAACCTTTAGAAGGGTATCTTACCTTAGGGGAACAACTGCTGTGACCGTTCAGTTCTACAAAGGCGGCCCCTATGTTGCTTGCGGAATATTTGACAACTTGTCAGTCAGATTCAAGGGAGACTACAGGTTGAGATTTGATCTCTATGAAGTACAGGCTTTCACTGACTCTAACGCAGAGAAAGAGGTTACTTTGATGCCTAAAATTGTGCATTGGGAAAACGCCACTGTTTACACTTCTAAGTTTACTGTCTACACCGACTCTTCTTTTGACGGCCTTGAAGCTTTTTCTATGCTTAACGAGCAGCTCAAAAAGGCAGGATGCCATATTAGAATCAGAAAACCAAAAACCAATATGCATAATGGCTTGCTAGGCCTTATGCCTTTTAATAACTGCTTCAGAATTGCCAAATCCATCAACTACCCATACTATCCAAACAATAATCTCAACCATCAGTTGGCCGCTACATACTACAACAATATAGCATACCTTATACCAGCATACCCTAACGGCAATAGCTATTTTGAATTATCTGTTACCCGATATCATCTGTTAGCAGTGACCAAAGCCTTAATTGCGTGTTGGTCAACAATACTCTTAGTGAAAATAGCACTAATCTTGACATTGACGGCTTGGACAGCTTTTATCAAACCCACTCGTCAGATAGCCAGGTTGCCACTACGAACAACAATACTTTCTCCAGCGACTTTGTCCCTAGAGCCATCGAAGTTTTCCTTGACTCTTTGAATGGTATTCTCAATGGCAAAAATTCGGTGAGTACTCTCGAGCCATAAAGCTTTCAGCAGCAATATGTGCAAGCAAGTGATAACAACAACTACCAAAACAATCTTATGGGCTCAACCGCCTTATTACAGGATTGTATAAACTTTAGCACAATGGACTTTAGCAATCAGCGAAATAGCACACAAACTGAAATCCAAAACCACAATGGCCAGGAGCAACAGCAACAACAGCCTGTGTTAAAAAACACATTCGCTATCAACGGCTTGAATTTTACTTTTTAAAAATTACTCAGCAAAGAAATTATTAGGTTTTTGCATTTTGAAATCTTTTTTGCTTCATTTCTTATTAAAAGTTGTTTTACGAGCTTCTATGTCCTTCTACTTACGCATCGTTCTTTTCAAAACTTTGGCATTTGACTTTAAGAGCCCAACAATTACTTCAATATCCCATAGACTAATACCAAAATTTTATAAATCCCTTTCATCTCTCTTGATATTTAGCTATTGTAGCTTCAACCGCCCTACGCAAAAATAGACAGTAAATCATATCAAAAGTATGGATTGCTAGTACGTATGGCCTGACTAAAACTGTGATTCTATTTGAAGCACATGCATGTTGAACATAAAACCAAACTTTTGCACCGAAAATTATTTTCCGTCCGTGCACAGTAAACTTGGCTAATAAACATTTTATTAGGAAAGCGATGTATAGAAAAATAAATAAAAGTATAATAAAGACTCAAATCCCAGCAGATACAAAATTCAGGTCGTGCCCGTTTCTCCTAGAACTAACTAAACTTTAAACGGGATTCCTTGTCCAATACCCCTGCGTAAAAGGCATTCCAAAGCTTCCAAATCTTCCACAGTATTGTAAATGCCAATGCTAAACCTTGTTATGCCTCTGAACTGGGAAACAAAGCAGTCATTTTCTCTCAAAAACTTTATCCACTGAGGGTTGTTGATATTAACGACGACAATGTTTGGAGATTTGACGTCAGCCTGTTGGTTAGAAGTCGAAGGGCATTCTCCTGTGAAGATCTCGACGTTAAAGCTTCTCAATATCGATTCTAGTCTTTGTCTCAAATAACTCAAGTATGCTTCAATGTTGGTTACCTTTAATTCGTGAAGCAAGAATTGAAGCATGTGATAACTGGCATAAATTTGCAAGTTTGGCTTGTTGCAGTGCTCAAACTTAAGGGCATTCTTTTGATGTAGAGAAGCCTCTAATGGGAAACTGCAGTCAACCTTCAAATCGTTAGGGTTAAAATTTGACAATCCCTTGATGTTTACAAAAGGTGGGATGTGGTGAATCTCCTCCAAGAGACGATCACTCATGTAAAGTATCCCGAGCCCCTGCGGAATGAACAAACCTTTGAAGGTACTGAAAAAGGCAGCAGAGCAACCCATATCCAAAACATCCACTGTTTGAAATCCGCAATCTTGAGTCAAGTCAACAATTGTGTGGATGCCGTAAGAGTTGTACTTGGAGGTAATAGACTTAATGTCGTTTTTAAGTCCAGATTGGTACATAGTGCAGGATAAAGATACAACTTTAACAGAATCGTCACCGTTAACATAAGGCGCCAAGGCCTCAGCATTCAAAACAAAGTTTTTATCATATTTGGTGTCGATGACCTTAAGGTTGAGCTCGAGTTCTGGGTGCTTGCGAACGAATCCAAGCCAGCTAAATCCATTATGTTGAAACTCATTATCGAGGATGACAATAGTGTCGCCTTTCTCGAACACAAACGACTCTTGGATCAAATGCAACGACTCACAGGAGTCTCTGGTAAAACAAATCTTCTCACTATCAAGCGTTGGAGAAAGTCCGAGTAGCTCTGCGTAGAGCCTTCTGGTCTCTTCGACTATAGAGTCAAACACTATAAATTCTGCATCTGCTGAGCGCGAGCGCTTAGCAAAAAACTCGTTAATTGCTTCAGATACTATAGTGTTGAAAGGTATCTGACTGGAGCAGTTGAGGAACAATTTTCTGCCAGCCTTTTCACTTTTGAACAAGAAAGGGACTTTGTTATAACCAAAGTCAGCAAAAGCTTTCATTGTGTCCACATCGAAAATAGCCGGATAAGCATTATGGCTGAAATTTGCTTGCTTGTCAACACTACTGGAGGCAGCCGTGCTCGACTCTTCAATAGATAGAGCGCTTGACTTGGACACTTCCAATTTGACGCCTTCGAGTTTCTGTCTAACATCTTTGATGGACACCTCAAAATAAGGGACAGTCAGTTCGTTGAACATTTTAATGAAAGATGCCGAGTCGGTTTAGCGCTGTTAGAAAGACCTGGAAAAATAAGAAAAGAGGGCCTAATGCTATATTACTACAAAGCCTAAATGCATATCACCAATATACAGTACAAGTTGTGGAAAAATGCGGGGCTATTTGTACAATAATTTTCTACTACCCAAATCAAAGTCCCATGTCAGCACTGGGCGCCGGGGAAGGTTACAGAACCCCAAAATAAACACAAAACAGCCGCTATACGGCAGATGAGAACCAAACCCCGTAAGGAAGACGCTAAAATCAAAACACAGATCAAGACTTACCAATCACAAGAAGCCATGTGTACTGAGGCCGATCACAGCATAAGGAGTTTCAACCAATCAAAATCGAGAACGCAAAAATGCATGACTCCTTTGAATCTATTTTAGAAAATGCTCCGTTGTATCATGATTGTACAAGAGATAACAGTATTCTCCTCCGATGAGCCTGCGCTAGCTTGGGGCAATATGCTCATTTGGTGGCAGTGCTCATAACAAAACAGGGCCGGTCTAGGCCAATAGATAAGAAAATTGCCAAACGTGGAAAGAAAGCGTGGAGGCGGCAATGGCAAGTGTGTGACATTAGATAACCTCTGTGTAAATTTCCATGTTTTGAAAGGTTTTGAAATCGTTGAAATGAGCCAATTTTGTTGATGAACTATATTCAAGAACCAAACAAAAATAATGGTGGCATATGGCGGCATGCTCTGCTTTTATATCAAAAACTGTGGTGTCTAAGAACCGTGGGCGCCGGTTGCCTCTTACTGACGCATGTCCAAATGGCAACATCGCACGTGATATATATGTGCACTTCAGGGTATGGTATGCCATGCGGCCAGGAAAAATATTGGCCTTTGCATCATTTAGTCTTATCAACCACTTGCGATAGCGATAGCATATCGGGGTTGTTAAACAGAGCACCGAAAGTATCGTCAGACGGTTTTTCTATATTCTCTATATTCTCTATTAGAGCCCACGCGTGACAAAAAAAAGTAGCTAGCCAACATTCTGAGCTGCTTCTAGAGAATGTTCATGATTCTAACCTGCCGAGGTCATGCTGTAATTCTCCAGATCTTGCAAATGTGCGAGGCCGGCATTATGAGTGATACGGGTCACCACAATGCATTCTGGCTGACAGATTTTTACTTAGACTGTCAAACTAATCTTATGTCATGAAGTATTCTTTACTTTCATTTATGCAAACTAAAACCGGAAACTCGGTAACGTGTTCATTATCACTCCTTTAAAAATCTCTGTGCCCTCCCACACGGCCATTGAAATTAAAGTGGTTATGTATCAAGTGGCACCCGCTGATCAGCATTCGCTCAATTCAACCTAGTTGTTTTCTTTCTCTGGGCTTCTACCTAATCCTAGTCTTACCATGGGATAAAATGTCAAAATCACTGATAAGCTCCAAGCTTGCTTCTGTACAGAGGACAATTTCTAGCCACGCCTTCATGTAAACAGACGCCACAACTATTTGGCCACTCGGCTGTCCTTTGGTCAAGGAGCAAACAAGGATTCACTTTGGCGTTGGAACAGAAAAAATCGACCCATCTTCTGGTCCATATCAGCGGCAAGCCCCGTGGACAGAGCCTATATTGCCGGACCCGAGGCATAATATTCGCAACCAGTGAGATTAGACTCCGGAAAGGAAAACTTTAATTTTTATTTTCCTGATTTGTTCAATGGGTCAGCTTTAGCCTTTTTCTTTCCCATACCTTTTTATAACTTTTTTATCTCGAGCGGTGCGGCTGAGTGCCTAGAACCGCCCGTTTTGAGTTTAGGGAGGCTGAGTGTATTCTCGGAGGAGATGCTCTAGGCTGCAACGTCAACTCCAAAGCTACACTCATTGAAAATACACAGCATACGTAATATAATAGTTTTATATAGAAAAAGGCAAAGCAAAAATGAAAGCTTTGCCGAAGGACTAAGCAGTAATCAAATTACACATATATATTTATATAATCGAACAAGACGTACGAATAAAACAAAAATAAAAAAGAATTAAGGATAAAAAAGAGGCGGGACAAAAATAAACTATTAATTTCTTGTTGAACACTCAAACACAAAATATAAAGCACAAAACAGATGTAGTGTTACCAAGGTTAGTTGGTACCTTGAGAGTTTGAGGATCCATTCATAGTGGAAGTTTCAGCGCCTTGAGCAGCTTCACTGATCAGAGCATCAACGTTGTTTTTGGCATTATCGAGAGTTCCTCCTACTTTGACCTTGAAGTCGCTCACTTTGGACAAGTATGGGTCAATTTTTGGCTTCACATTCTCATAAGTTTTGTTCAAAAATTGCAATCCTTCGTTGGACAAAGCAACAGAAGTTTTGGCGGCAGCTTGTAGCTTTTCGGCAGCGGAGGGAGTAGTGGTTTTGGCACCCTCAGCTTCAGCAGAGGTTGGCAAATTAGACGCATAAGTTTGCAAAATATGGGTCTGTATTTGAGAGATTTCATTAGATGCAACAGGAACAGTCTTTCCGTAAACAGAGCTGGTCAAGTTATACAATCTACCCAACTCATCTTCTGCTGAAGGGCTAGCAGCACCATTTTCACCAGCAGGGGCACCTTTTGGCAAGTAAAAATCAATAAATGTTTCTAACTTGTTGTTCAAGGGCTTAATGAGTGGTTCAACCTTGCTGTTGACAGCAGGCCTAATCTGCTTTTCATAATTTTTGACCTTACCGTTAAATTCATTGAAGTGAAGTTTAGAAAAAGCCTTGTCAGAAAGGGCTTTTGGGTGGACGTCTTCCAAGTGAACTTGTTTTAAGGAAGGTGCCAATCCGTCAATTCTATTGAGCACTATGTCGTTGAAAACTTGATCAAATTTAACCAAAATGGTCTTAACCAAGGCAATACTCAATACCAAGTTTTCAACGTAAGTAAAAAATGGCTTCAAGTTGCTAAAAATGGAGCCCAATAAGGCTGAAGAAGCAACTAATGAAAACACATCGTTTAAAAGTGGGTACGACTTCAAATGGTTCAAAGTCTTGGACTCGGCAGCGGCCCCTGAAGTTTTTGTTGCCTTTTGTTCTTGAGACATTAATGTAGTGTGTTTGCGGTTATCCATGAAGCGATGGCGATGGCGATGCAATGGCGATGTTAAACTCCTCGAAAGTACTGTAGTTTCTGTGAGCCAGCTAGTGTAATTAAAGTGGCAACAGTGAGTAAGCAGAAATAAATGAAAAATCAGAAGGAAATTTAAGTAATTAGAGAATTCTGAAAACACGGGAACAAGGAAAAAAGGAAGAAACACAAGGGGTGGGCAGAAAACAAGGAGACTTTTATATTTTGTGCAAAATCACCTGCGCGTGATAAAGTTGCTCCTGCAGCATGTGAAAACAAGAGAAGCAAATTTTGCAAGCTTAGGGCTAGATAGCAAGAAGCTGATACAAAAAAACCTAAAGCCATTCACCGCACCACTGAGATGCCCAGCTCCACGTGTTCCCTGCTAGTGGTATTTCGGTCCGTCGATGGTGACCTGACTTTTTTCTTAAATCCCGGTGCAAATGTAAGGTTGACAGTAGCCCCAATTGCAGTGTCACCTTTGTGATCGACCCGAGCTGTCAAAACCTGCCAAACTAAGGCTGTTTTCACATGCTTATGTTCCGTTCTGCCGGACCACCAAGAAGAAGCACGTGACCCTGCTGAAAGCAACTGCTTGTATAGAATAAGGGCTGTGTTAAATCTAAAACAGCACCAGATAATAACAGATGTTCCTAACTAATGGTGGCAAACTAGCTTTCTTTGAAGTCACAGTCAGCATGGATAGCATTCAGGAGCCCGAAAAGTTGCGAGGAAATCGCAACTGCTTTTAGCATGTGGCAAGTCATGTATTACATCAAGACGAAGCTGAAAAGTGGCAATTAGAATAGAAAGTACGCTATTGCGAAGCTCAAGGAAGGCTTCACTTGTAGAAAAAGGTGCTTTAAAATCAAAAAAACCCATTTTCTTGGTGATACAGCTCTGTGCTAATACACCCAAAGGCACTCCTGAACCATCTTTCATCCATTCTCCGACCTAATAAGCAGGCTAAATACTGTTGTCATCAGTAAAGATTCCCTGGGAATTTGATGTAGCTTCAGATTCTTTGATGGCGGTTTTGTTACTGCTAATAGAGTTTGTGATAAGCCATCTAGCCCATTTTAACGGGAATGGCTGTGATTTCGTCACTATCGAAAACTTGTGCTCCAAGTCCTTCAAGACTATTCGAAATTGGAAGCTTGCAGCGCTGGACTCATCAAAATTAACAATTTCTTCGAAATCGGAACTATAAGTCGGGACAGTTCCGTCAGAAACTACTGGGATAATGTTTAAGAAAATGTGAGAGATGTTACCAGTAGCTTGTTGTTTCTCGTCTATGTTATCGCCGCTCTCGGCCCTTTGCTTTTGATCTTCTTTTTTCTGCTTCTTCAATTGCATGAGGGTTTTGATACCCTCATCAATCTTAGCAAACGCCAATTTTTCAGCATCAAAAGTACTTCCTCTAAAAAATTCAATTTTCTTTGGCCATCAATTGATTCAAATTCAAGATGCCTAACAATTTTGAAAGTTTTCAGAATTGGCAACCTCTAAGTTAATAGAACCTTCAACCTGGCCTATAACTCTATGGATTTATTGTAAACCAAATAGTCAACGTACTTAAAGTTTGTCAATTGGTCATTGATTATATGGATTTTGAGCAATTCGTCATGAGCATTAATGATTTTTGCGGTTTATACAATCTGCTCGTTTATTATGGAGACAAAAGAGCTGAAAAGGCCGCCGACCTTATCAATAGAGTTTTTGGTATTACCGAGACGAACGTTCTTGAACAATGCTTCTCTTCTAGTTTTGATTTTTTCTGGAAACTTCTCGTATACTTCTTCATCTAGCAAATTTAAACCTTTTAGCTGATCATTGGCAACTTTGCTGATGTCTTGTTAGGTTAAATGGGCAGCTTTACTCAAGCCACCAACCACATGTGAGACTGAGCCCAGAAAGCATTCAATTGCTTTGATCCCGAGGCACCCCACCAAGCAGAAGAAGCAGAGTTTTCAGACCTCGCTGCTGTTGCCCCTTGCTTATCATTTTCTGGGTTGGTCTATGCCTACCCTTGTGATTCAGCCTCCGCTGGTGCCTGTGGGTTATTTGTTTCTATCTCCCCGCCTGGAGCTGTAGCGGCAATGTTCGGCGCTACCGATTCAAAATTCTTAGCAAGCTTCAACAAGATGGAAGCAGTTGTATTTTCTTGGGCTAGTTCATCTAAGAAGTCCAGAATATTAACATTATTTCCGCTGTTGTTCGATCCTGCGTTGTCTTGCTGAGTAGCGCCCGAAGTTTTCTGATCACTTGGAAACGAATCTAAAAAGTTCAAAACATCACCTTCTTCGTTTTTTCTGGCATGTTTGACTTGATTTTTTTCTTTTTTTTTTCTAGCTCTGTTTTTCTTGCCTCTACTTTCCGACTGATTTTGCGCTCAATCTGCCTGATTCTTTTAATATGGTGATAGAGCTCATGCCATCTCGGTTTCCGGTAAGAGTCTTGATGCATCATCGTCTCAGCGAAGCTCCTACTTGTACTGTATATTGGCGCTCATAACCTGGGGCGTCCCGCACCCCGCCTTTGAGACAGTAGCTACAGCGACGTCATGGTCCAAAAAAGGCTGGTCTGAAAAGAAAGTGGTCGTCTCAACAACAGAACAACACACACGGATTGCTGCGCTCAGCGGGGGCTAGAGCTTAAAGCCTTTATAAAAATAACATTCATCGACTAGCTTCTGGCGCGCTTTTTCCACCTTCTTACGGCAGTCTAGACAAAACGTCCGTACAAGGTCTATTTAATTTTAAGTATTGAACGGCTGGAGAAACTGTTCCCTGTGTTCTCTTTCAAAATTTAGCTAGCCTATTTCTGAAGTCTCGCGGTCGATCTTGCAGGTCAGAGTCAGAAATTAGCTTCTGGCAAATAGCAATCAACGTTTTTGATATCAAAGGAGACAGCAGATAGTTTCACAACCTTTGCTCCACGACAATTTTAGCGAAAGGCTTTGATATTGCAGACACATCTTCGGGACATTGAAACGTAAATTCTTTCGTCGAATTCGTTAGCTGCGTGTCAAAGTGTTATTGATAACCTTTGTCGAGTAATCTTTGGTCATCAATCATTCTGTAATGCTCTGTAGATCGTCAGACAGAACAACGTAAAAGTTTTCCAAACTTTGTTTTCCTTCAATGAAGTCTTCCAGAAATAATTATGACGAACCTGTTTGGGGCTCACCTGCTGGAAGCCTGAGAGTGTCCGAGTATCTGGCAGCAACAGTTTTCCCAAATGTAAGCAACGAGCCTATTAAATGATTGCGGCCTACGCCGTTTGGACTCTGTCCAAAATTGCATTCCCAACCGTTATGGGCCCACCAGATCCTCCCTGGAGACGAGCCCTGCGTCGATTGCAAGAACAGGCCAAAACTCCATGCCGCCGTATCATGGTGGCTGGTCCAGTTTTTTTGAGAGCAGAATTTTGCCGGCGCTACAGCGTGGTCTTGTTGGTGCGGTGGTAAATATAGAAGACATGCGGGCGCGCAGCCGCTCCTGCGCATAGATGCTTTATAAAGGGAAACCGGCCCGGGTTTGAAACATGTTTCAAAGAAACATGTTTTTAGCGAAGTTCAGGTTCTTTTTTTTCCTTTACCTCTTGACGCTTTGCTGTATCCCTATCCTCCTGGCAGCAAGAATTAAACACACTTGGCTTTTTTTGGACAGTTTCCATCAAGCCATTTGTGTAGTCCTCAGAATCTTTCCGTTGAACTTGACGCCAGCTCTTCAAATTAGATTCTAACTGAACCTTGTCTTAAATCTTCCTAAATTGAAGATTTTGACTCTTTCCTTCTCTTCCTTCCACAGCCCTCGCTCGATTTTACAGACATATCAGAAACAGGTTGGTATATTATAGCAAGAATGTCATATGTAAGTTTTGTTATTCCCTGCTTCCGCGCATGAGCCTTCTTGGTCGATGTGCGATTATCGAGGCACTATTAATTAGATATTAATATGACGCTTTGGCTTGATGATCTCTTCTTTGCTTTTGTTTTCTTCGGCTCTCCTCGTTGACTAACCATTGACCCTTTTAGAGAACTCCTTCAACTCACAGGCAAAACTTGATACCAGGTGGTCCCTTCAATACCGGCATGGGAATGAGCGCAACAGAAATGAGCGACAGATTCTACAATCCGAGATACAACATCAAACATAACAATCTTTATGGCGACAATTGGGTAGACGATTATAGAGATGACTATCGCTATACCGACAATGATGTTGACCTTTATGCCAACGAAGTTTACAATAACGGGATGGCTGGCGGCTTCGCTCCGTCGTCGTCAATGAACCCTTTTTCTAGAAGAAGCCGCCATATCCCTGGATACGAACCTGGTGTCGATGATTACGTCCCACCTTTATTGAGAACACCTCTTCACAACCCATACGAGGCCGACGATGGAATAAGCCAGATACCTCCTGAAGTCTCCAGAATTGAGCGTAAAAACCTTCTCGCCAATTTTTACAAGTTTGACGTCAATGGTGATGGCAGTATCTCTCCAAGAGAGCTTCAACAGACCTTGAGAAATGCCGACGGAACACTCTTCTGTGCCAGCACAATCAGGATGATTTACCAAGTGTTCGACAAGGATGATTCCAGAAGCTTGGAAATAAATGAGTTTTACTTTTTGATGAAATCCCTCCAATACTGGAACACCAAATTTAAACAGTTTGATTTGAGTCAGTCCGGAACCATTAGCTTCACAGAATACGTCAAACTTTTGAGATACTTTGGCTACAACTTTAGTATCAAAGCATGCGCTTTCATTTTCAAGAAATTCGCTAGATATGATGAGCAGTCACGGTTATTTGGAAGAACCGGGAACAAATTGATTTTAAAGTTTGACAAGTTTTTTGAAAGTTTTATGTTGTTGACATACTTTTTCAACCAGTATGTCTATGAAGGCGCTGGCGAAAACATTGATTACTATTTGTTCAGATGCTTTAGCGCTATTGGCAACGATTATAATAGTGGTTACGGAAACTACGAACTGCCCCCTGGCATGCCTGGAACCGGCCCAATTTCTCATCAATTTTAAGTGCGAGAACCTTATTTGACCACAGGTCGTGCCAGTAAAGCTTAGTTTTGCATGATTTTTTTTCAGTTACTCTCCATTCCTCATGGGGTTTCAACTTTACTCCTTTTTTCCTTTTATTGTTATTATAACTACTTTCAAATTCAAGTGTTTTTAGATTTTGCTTTTAATTTTTCCACGTTTCAAATTGTTTCAAATCAGTTAAGTATACCCAATTATTTTCAAACAGTCATGAAAACAACCATAGCAGAATGTTCATTAAAATGATTTTGCCTTGTAGAAAACTAGAAAAGAAAACAAAAATATGTAGAATCAAATCAAAGCGCAGGATAAACTAAAGAATCAATCAAAACAATGAAAGTAAATGATAAAAAAATCAACTCTATTCACAACCTCCCTTTATAAACTCTATTAGTTGAAAATGTCTCTGCGACGATGATCTTTCAATGGCATGTCCTTTCTAACTTTTGCCACAATATCCAAGTCAACGTCTGCAACTATAATTTCCGGCTCTTGGTTGTTCAAGTTAATATCGCTGGATTCTGCAACAACCGTCCCCCAAGGATCAATAATGATAGAATGCCCGTAACTAATTCTCTTTTGACCAGACTTTGAATCGTTTCCTTCAGGCACCTTGACCACTTTGGTAGGGTCAGTTTCGTCGTCTTCTATTGTAGTATCGTGTACACCTTTTTGAGCTGGCAAAATCACGTAACTTTGCGAGTCAATTGCTCTTGCTCTGCCCAACAAGTGCCAATGGGCTGATCCTGTCTTAACGGTGAAAGCACTTGGGAAAGTGACTACTTCAGCTCCCAAATCCCTAAGCTTTATTGCGAGTTCTGGGAACCTAATGTCATAACAAATTCCAAGCCCTAACTTACCAATAGGAGTATCGAATGGCTCGGTAATAGAATTTCCCGGTTCCACAGAGTTAGACTCTTTCAATATTGGACCATTAGGGATGTTAATGTCGAACAAATGTATTTTTTGATATTCTTGAGTGATCTCGCCCTTTTCATTAATGTATATGAGCAAGTTTTTGACTCTTTTGAGCACAGCCCCAGTAGCAACTTTATCGCCAGAGTCCTCTTTCCATGCCGGTTCATGAATTCCGACAACCACGTTTAAGAATTTTCCTTGTTCGTACAATTCTCTCAATTTCTTTTGAATCCCAGTAACAAAAATAGATCGTGTCATTGGTCTTGCAATTTTAATTGAGTGCGCAGCATTTTTGGCAATGTAATCTGACGCCTCAGGCAAAAAAAGCACCTTGGCGTTGAAATGAACCGCTTTATTTATAAGCTTGAGAACTTGCGTTAAGTTAGTCGATAAAGATGAAGTAGAAGACAATTGACCGGCAGCAACCAAAACCATTTTAGATTTTTTGAAAAAACTATACCGGAGAAGATAGTATTTGCCAAGTATTCGACTAGCACTTGATTTCCCGTAGCGAGCCGCTACAATGTCTCCTTGACATATCAGAGTCCGACTCTGCAGTACTCTTGATTTCAAATCAACAGCGCGCGCAGAGTCGCTATACGCACTTGCCATCGGAGCTCTGCTCTCTCGGTGCTAACAAAGTAGTTGCAGTTTGAAAAACTCATATGTATACTTTCGATGCCTTTGCAGTTCTAATTTTTTTCTTTTTTTCTTGTCTATTTTATTTTTGTTGCCTCCCTCTGGATAGTCTCTTAAAGTAGGCCCAAAAACTAGAATATAATATTCAGTCAATCATGGGAGAAGTTGTTGAAGTTCCAGTGGAAAGTTTGCCTTCCGATGAGGGCAATAGCGATCAGGCTACCAGCATGCACTTAACCATATATGACTTGCCAGTTGAAATATTAGTCCGAGTCTTTGGGCATTTGGATCCTAAAACGCTAGAATCAGTGTCATCAATAAGCCGTTTCTTCAATGACATTATAAACAGTGACTACACATGGAAGATTTTGTTTATGAAGAGACTAAAAACGGGTGAACGGTTCATTGATGTGAGCATGCTTCCTGGTAAGCGCAAAGCAAGCAGGTATTTGGCAGCATTCAGCAATGAGAATGTTGTTGATAGAAACAACCAGGTTATTAGTAGTTTTCCTTCAATCAGCAACTCATACTACTGGAAAGCGGAGTATATGGCAAGATTTACATATGTTCAGAAAATCTCGAACATCAATAAGAACAAAAAGATTAATAGTCAAAAGTTGTCGAGAAAGAGTCTTTTGAAATTGAATCCTTACTTAGTCACTTCTGTCTACAAAGTACACTCTAACTATTTCATTGATGACCTCATTGCTGATTTTAATAGTGACAAATTAATTTTGTACAGTAACAAGACAAGCAATTTAAATTTTTTATCATTAAAGCAAGGTAAAAAAAATTACCAAACAGATTCCCATTTAAGCGATCAACTATTATTTGATTATTCCCACAATCAAATTCATTACCCAACTATCAAGAAATTGTGTAAAAAATTTATCATTATCGGTAACAGTTATGGTTTAATTTTTGTGAAACAATTTAACAATGACTTTGCATTTACGAACTCCCTATCAGGAAAGTTTTTCGGTAAGCACATCCTCATCCATCAAAAAAAGTATGCAACCCTGGCTCACCAGGCGCTCGCAGTAAAAAAGTTATTTATTAGTTCAATAATATTAAATCCAATTTTAAATTCGAACTTAAGTAACTTTACCAAAGATAGGCTTGACGTTGTTTCCGGTGATTTGAATGGGCAACTTTTTGGCTGGAATTACATTACCAAAGAAAATCTTTTTAAGATTAACCTCAATGATCATGTTGATGCTGGAGACTTGCAAATTACCGGCCTTGAAGTAAAATTACCGGTGTTGAAAATATCTTCTAACTTCAAAAATACTATTGTGGTTGAGACAATCAATTCCAACTTTTTTGTTGTGACATTTGAAAACCTGACTAGTTTCGCTGGTATTACAGTGAATCATATCAAGTTACCGTTGCCTGTTCCTGACCATACACATATGAAACTACTAGAAACTTTTAACCAGAATTCGATTCACCTTCTTGATGATCTTAGTGTGGTCTTTTTAAATGGTTTGGTTAATCCTAAGGCTTCTTCTTCAAAAACATTTTTTGACATCGATTATTCAAATCAAAAAATTGTTTATTGTTTTGGAAACGATATTAACATCCTTACCTTTGACGGCCACAAACACTATACAGTAAATTGTTCCTTGAAATCTGATGTTAAGAACGAACATGTTATCCAAACAAAGATTATAAACAATATGTATACGAGACGATCAAAAGGCAATTTATTAGCAGGTAATGATTCACCTCTCTTTATAGCACTATTTTCCTCGGGTAAAGTGGTCATTCATAGCACATCAAATCATAGCTTATCCGATTCCTCGACCAAATGCAGTGAAAATGATAATAACACTTTGGTGTTCAAGGTTGTTCCTGCATTTATCCAAGAAATTTTTGATGAAAATCCAACTGTGGCAGCAAGGCTCTATCCTATCAACAAATTTGACTGTAACAATGCAATACTTATATTATGCTCTTACAATGGTTGGGTAGCGATAGTAAACGTTTTGAATGGCAGCATATTGAAAATTATCGAAAACAAGGTCCCTAAAACATTAATGGCTACGGCTGTTTATGACTTTGCATCTGAGCAAGTCACTGACATTGCTTTTAGTGGCGATGACTTAGAGAGCCAAAGGGCATTTGACAGAATTGTCTCTAATGGGGCAAATAGTTTGGTTCCTCCTTCAGCTGTGCAGATATCGCGCTTGACGTCACTTCAAGTAGACAGCGATGACGATAATTATCTGGATTCTCCCGACAATAGTGATATCTATCTTCCAGTCGTGCTCTTGAGTGGAACAGTAGTGTACAACAACATTGTACAATACTTTCACATATCATTTGAGAACTCCTTACAAATAAGGAATACAACGGGGCTTACGGAAGAAGCATTACTTGCTAAAAAGTTATTGAAGAAAAAGAATGCAAAACAATTAGATAAACTCAAGTTGGCAAAAGACATTAGAGCCCAAACAAATGATTACGACTATGAGGAGCACCAGCTGTTACTCAAACAGAAACTTTTAGATAAGTTTAACGGGCTCACCGATTTAACTGATGAGGAAGAGATGTCGCTAGCAGTGGCACTCAGTCAAAGTGTTAATGAGAATAAAAGGCAAGGCAAAGATGAGGAGCAAGAGTTGCTGGATCTTTCAAAGGCACTCGATCTATCTAAGGCCGAAGCCAATAATCTGGTACCAAGTAGTATCGAGACAGAGGATGAAGAGTTGAGAAAAGCTTTGGAGATATCAAAATTATCAGAAAATTCCGAACAAAAACGAAGTCGTGGCAGCTACGAAAGCGTTGATAATTTTTCTGACAACAGAGTTGGTCTAGATAAATTACCATCTGACGACTTTAATGACTTTTCAAATCTTGAAAACCGTGACGAGGAATTGGAAGATGAAGGTAGTGGTAAAGGCAAGTTAGTCGATACTTTTGAGAATAATTTTGATGGAACTTTGGATGAAGACTTACAAAGAGCACTCGAATTGTCAAAGCTCGAAGCCCGTCATACAGGTTCCTTCTATAAATGTACCACCGCCGCAGAAACATCACTGTCACCGTTTGTATCACATTCATGGGAGAGGGAGTCAGGCAGTCTTTTGCCTGTGAGCGGAACCGCATCTGGAAGCCATGTTAGTAGCTCATCGTCCCACCAAAGCTTTTCTCGATCAGGTTCAGGAATCTTCTCCGGAGGTAAGGGAGCAGTGAAGCCTGTGCAAACCAAGAATTCTAAAAGTAAACTTAAACAGAAGTATAGAAGATTGGCAATAAATGACCTAGATCAAGACAATGGAGAAGATGCAAATCAGGAATTGGAACAAGCAATGGAGATATCGAGACTTGAAGCTGAGATCAACACAGAGCCTCGTCAAAATGGCTCTTTTGATGAAGATGATGAAGAGTTGAAGAAAATCTTGGAGTTGTCGAAGGTTGAGCAATAAAAAATTACATAAACTGTACTATAATATATTTTGCATTCATTTGATTTGATTTTCATCATCAATTATCTTTCAAAAATTTCGAGTCGATGCTCGTATAAATGAGTTTTCCGTATACGGAAAACCATGAAACTAGATAGTAACCAGAATTGTTCATTAGACTCATAAGTTCGTTAGTGGCACATGGATGTACAAAAAACCAAATCTCATTTTGAAGCACTGGGTGGTAATCCAACGTTATATTTTCAGCGAGGAAAACGAATGGATAAAAATTTTCGCCTTTGTGGATTTCTGGTCTGTTTTCAGTGCTCAATAAGTCTTCAATATCTGGTATCCCCGAATACGAAGCAGTTTCAACTGCAGGATGCTTTAGCGCTTCTTGACTACTACCATCGTAATCCGTAGCTTGTAACGTATCACCTTTGAGTATCCCATGCTTGAATATATCTTTCATGTCATGTATAACCTCAGTTCGCTCTGTGTAATTGTCTTTAATTTGATCATCGCCGTCCACATAACAATCATCATCAAGATCTTTAACAGACGCAGAATTTGTTGCAAGTATCAAATCATCTCCTTCAACGTGCAGAGTCCTTAAGACTCTTAAGTGTAACACGGGCTCCTGATATGACTTATTGTAGCTTATTGTTGCAAGTAGCCTAAAAAATCCTCTATCGCCAGAACTCTTGTCATGAGCGAGTAGCCTCAAATAGCAGTATCGCTGTTTTCCTGCGTAACGAATCTCAATCAGTTCAATTTTTCTTTCCGTTTCATCACTTTTAACGCGTACCGACTTCATCAAAGTATCATGTAAATGATTTAGTTCATTGTCAAAATCAGTTTCTGTTATCATAACAATTGTAGAAATGGCTTGTGTGAGAGATGCGATCTAGAATGCTAGAATCCAATAAGGTACAGAAAATAAATAGCTAAATCTGGCGTATGAGCCCGCGAACATATCAATAAAGCTCCCATCCCCATCGCGATGCCTAAGAGTGCATTACAAAAAAAATTTCAAAGCTTAACGAACAACCAAGTTCTACCAAGGCACGCCAATAGGCCAAAAAGACGCTATCTGGAAAAGCGTCATAAGTTAAATTTTGGATCTATCTATTCCTAGTCGCAATCATGCCAGCCCCAGAGTTACCAGGATCGAAGCCTAAGAATAAGCTCACGCCTGAGCTTCCACCTCAAATCAAATCTTTGAAGAATAAAAACACTGATGCTGTCATGAAAGAACTTAACAGTTGCCCATTTTTTATGACAGAGTATGACGACCAAGGTGGAGAAAATGAAACTTTGGAAGCTTTGAAAGCGCTTGCTTATGAAGGCGAGCCTGACGAAATTGCGACAAATTTCAAAAACTTGGGTAATGATAGTTTTAAGGCAAGACAATACAGGGATGCTTCGCAGTATTACACAAAGGCCATTGATGTCAAATGTGGTAAGAAAGACTTGGAATCGAAATTGTATTCTAACAGAGCGCAATGCAACTTTTTGTTGAAAAACTACCGAAGATGTATCAACGATTGCAAAAAATCATTGGAGCTTGACCCTACATTGCTTAAGTCTTATTTCCGAATGGCCAAGGCATTAATAAAGATAGAAAATTTTTCAGGCGCTCAAGAGGCAATTAATTTTGCACTAAAACTTGACTCTGAAAACCATGATCTAAAATCATTACTAGAAGAAGCTGACAAAAGAGCCGAAGAACGTGCGAAAGCGCTCAAAGCCAAAGAAGAAAAGATTGAAACATTCAAAAAGTCTATGGAGTTACGAGGATACAGTCAAGTGTTCACTAAAGAAGGGTATGCTCTGCATAAAAAGTATAAACTTGAAGATCCTAATGATTTCGAATCACAGTATATATTTGGATCTATATTAATGTTTCCAACTGTGCAAAAGTTTTGCTTTTTACACGAGTTGGGAGAAATGCTGACTGTCAAGGAGGCGCTACAAGTGGCATATTCTTCAAGATTAGACTATTTAGATACCCCAAAAATGGCTTTAGATAATATGGAAGTTTACATGGAAACGCTATCGGGTGGTTTGGTCAAGGTGGGTAAAAAGAAGACTGTTAACGACGTGTTAAGCACAAAAAGCCCTCAGGTTCCTATTATAGATTATATCATTAAGTTTTATGCCGTTCCTAAGGAAAAGTCTGTTGAGTTTATTAAAAACTGGAATAAAAAAGAAAAATTAGATGAAAGAATGACTTTGGATGACGTCTATGATTATCGTGGTGATATTTAAATTGCTAGACTATTACTGTTTGTATTTTGAAAAATATATTTATTCAATTAATGAAAGTTTTTTTGTATCTATTTAAATTTTAAGGTTTTATCACGGTGAAGCCAAAAAAAAATAACTTTCAAGTTAAAAAAATGGACGAGACAGGATTCGAACCAGTGACCTTCTGCTTGCAAGGCAGACGCGCTACCAACTACGCCACACGCCCAATTGTTGAAAGTTATTATAATAGTTCCTCCTAGATAATACTATCAAAATGATGGAGCCAGTAGGCTGGGTTGATACATTATGGACAGTGTCACACAAACCGGTCGATAGGCTACCGCCCATAGTATATTTATATAGAGTACCTTCCTCTTTATAGAGATGCGGCCTATAGAAAGGAGGAGGCCAAGCCAGTTTTCTTCTATAGTAGGAATAGTTCGACCTAATAAACTTATTCATGTGGATTACCCTGCTAAGTAAGTACTTGAGAGATTCAAGGAGAAACCGCTCAATGAAAGGTATTGTGATATTACCCTCAAGTTGATACCTACTATCTGATGGAACCGATAAGGTTTGTCGAGTCTGTTGCTGACTCACTGTGGAGTACGGTGTTGACCCCTTGGGGTTCGCCATTTGAGTTGCTGTGCTGTCGTACATAGTATATAGGATATATAGGGTGTCTCTCTTCAAACCTGAAACATTGTTATGGATAGGAGAGACCAGGTCATTTTATGTGCATTATAGGAATAGTATGTTTTAATAGGCTCGCTCGTGTCAAATACATTGTTTAATTAAGTATTAAGAGATTCCTTCCTGAATCTTTCAAATACTTTGTCGTACATTGTACTCTGACAGATGTACCAGTCCTTTGGGTCACTAAGCCAAACTACTTGTTTCCCGTTAATACCAGAAGATTCCATGCACCCTAGCTGACGGAACCTTCTGCCTTAACATCAATAAACGTAATTCTATTGGATAATTGGAAAAGATGTTACAGAATCAGACCATAACCAGCTAAATAATTGATTGGGTATCGGTTGGATGTGAAATCAAGTCACAATGATCTTACTAAATTAGAAACCCGGATTGCATCCGTACATACATATCAATAATTTAACATGTCCTCTGTTAATCCTTACTGTGCATTATAGAGTTAGGAATTCAACCTCTTTTTATTCATATTTTACCTTTTATTTTAAACCAATGAATTTTGGTCCTTGAGAAATTTATAATACATTTTAATCTTGTTTTTTCAACTTCCCTTTCCAATACTCGAACTAATTCAGCAAGTTCAACTCTTGCCTTCCATTATTGTGCTAGATATTGTAACAAAATTCCTTGATTATCAACTTGAAATATATAATTCTATAAAACTTTAAATAATTAAAGTAAAAATATACTGCCAATTTATTCTGTACATTCTTCAGTAGAATTTCTCTAAGAGCCTTCCAAATACTGAATTTATCATTTAGTCGAAAATAACTGATTTCGCATAGCATTTAATCTTTACTTATGGACAAAACTTATAGCCAATACATCCTTGAATAAAGGGTTCAAAGCTATTATATTGGTAGAGAGCTCAACTGTTGCTGGTATCTACTACTTTTGTGAACTTTGTAAGGTACCAAAATACTTTACAAGTATGTAGCATTGCTCTATTGACGAAGCGATCTGACATGCATGGAAACACAGGCATTATGCGCGCGCTAAGCCAACCTGGGCAAACAGTGACAGGAAACGGACGGGCGAAAAAAAAAGAGCTACTCTTTATCGCACTTTTTTGCTACATCAAAATTCTTGTTCTTCGCATTCGCTCTTTTTAGGCGAAAGTCAGAAACTTTTCGTGCCAACCAAAACTTTTACTTGGAACTGGCCAATTTGCAAAGCTCAATTCTGTTACTCATTCGCCATTGGTGGCGACTTCGTATCACATTGATTACTCGATTTGTACCATTGATGTGCAACTAGTCTATTTGGCCGTCGTTCAACTACTTCAAACGACATTGCAATCAAGAGCATTCATTATATAAAAGATAATATACAAACGTGCCGAATAGCAATAAAATGAGAATATTTTTGAACCAAAATCCTCGGTCGATTGCGGTAGTGTCTAAGAAAACCGCTTTGTTGATTAGAGATCCAATACTCAAGTCCCAGGCTGATAGCGGCAATAATCACCACTATCATCATCACCATGCAGACCAAAGTAAAAACACAAATATTAACACAATAAAGCAATGTATCGTGGAAACTGTTGAGGCTTCAAAAATGGATTTTACCAAGTACGTGGAGCTATCCTCTTGCTACAAAATAGAATGCTTGGGAATACTAGGGCTTATTTCCATTAATGACTATTCGTTTTTAATAATCATTACCAAAGCTCGAGAAGTCGGAAGTCCCAGACCAAAAGATAAAATTTATCAAATTATGGACGTGGAATTTATTTGCCTCAATAGCGCTGATTATGATACAGTATTTCTTCAACAAAAATACAAGCGACCTTCAGAGGTCCACCAATATGACAATCAACTTGCAGCTGAAAAGAAAAATAAAGATGATGAGTACAACTATCCGATGAATGGCTTGAAGAAGTTTTTAGTCAAAGGCAATTTTTACTTTTCCAACTCATTTGATTTGAGTAACAATTTACAAAACAGAGATATTGCTCATTCTGGATTATATCACACATCTTTCAATTTCAACAAAAAATTCCTATGGAACAAATTGCTTATTGAGGAATTGGTTCGGTTCAGGGACAGACTCAATATTAATGTGAGGAAATGTTTCGATGAATCGGGTTTTTTGAGTATTGCTGTAAGAGGATTTGTTCAAACTATGAATACTAGTGTCAATCTTGATTATCCAAATGACGGAGATGTATTTGAGGCAAATCAGAAGAAAAGGCAAGAGTCTTTGGTGACATTAATATCGAGAATTGCTGTTGACCGCTCTGGAAGAATTCTCGGGCCAAGCGGTTTAGATGATGAAGGAAAAGTAGCAAACTACATTGAATCAGAAGTAATTTTTTACAACGAAAACTATTGTATTTCTTACACCATAGTCAGAGGCAACGTGCCTATATACTTTGAGATTGATAACCAACAATCGTCTTCGCTTCTTAAAAAGATTCAAATTAATCGCCCATTTGATGCCACACAACAGGGTTTCAGGAAACATTTTGATGGTTTAATCAAGACATTTGGCGAAATTCATGTGGTCAATGAAATATCGTCATCTATTTCAATTGATGACGTGGAAAAACACAACAAAAAGTCTAAAGGTATAGAGTACGACTTATTTAAAAATTATTATGAGCATTACCAGAAATTAACAGAAAACTTGAATTACAAAAACTTGTTGAAGTTTAACAATTTTAATTATACATTTGAAAAGCTTGCAAAAAACCAGGTTACGATGTCACAAGTTTTGTATGCGGTTGACAAATCTATTTTAAGTTTTGCCGCCTTGTGTTTTGATAACGAAAAAAAAAGCTATTTGAATAAGCAATCAGGAGCTTTTAGAGTAGGGTCATTCAATGTCATGGACAAGTGTAATGAAATTCAGAAAATAATCACCAAGCAAGTGTTGCTTTATGCTTTGAAAGAGACATATTCGTACGTTGCGGGAACCAATGAAGCGACTGGCGAGCCAATATACAAGAGCCACTTCTCAAGCCTTAATGACGATTTATGGACTAAACTTGGATACTTATGGAGCGGTAACAATAATACTATAAACAAAGTTTTGTCGAAGTATAACACTGAGCTAAAGCAAATTAATAAGAAAGATAATGTTATCAACAACAATCTTGATCTATCAAATGAAAATTTGAATGAAAGCTACAGCGATCCGTCGCAGCCTAGCGCCTTCACCAACTATAATAACAATGTTGAGATAGTAGGAGGCCCACCTACTCCCATTAGTACAACATCGGCTACTACGAACGCTGCCAGTGGAAACACTGGAAGAAAAAAAAATAATCTATTAAATAGCTTCACCGATCTTACAGTGTCGACTTCCAAAAAGCTTTTCAACCTATCAAACTATAGAGACTTACTCAATGATTTGGAAAAAAGGAACAGTATACTTTTCGTTTTGTTAGGTAAAGACTCTATTGATTACAATGGTAATGTGATAAAGAAAATTAATCTATACGATCCTATAAACGATTATGTTAACTCTGAGCTTAAGAAATTATCTGCACGTTACATGTCTGAAAAGAAGATCACAATTTTCACAGGCACATTCAACGTTAACGGCATCTGCTATGATGGTGATATTTCTTCATGGCTTTTTCCCAAGGAAAACTATAATGGAAAGTTTAGTCCTGAAGGTAAGCTCGAATTTGACAAAATGCCTGACATGTTTTTTCTAGGTTTACAGGAGATTGTCGAGCTAAGTCCTGGTCAAATGATGGTAATAGATTCCGTCAATAGAAACTTTTGGGAGCGGAAAGTGCTCAGAGAAATAAACAGCAGAGTTGATTACAATGCGACAGATGACAGATATATTCTCCTATGGTCGCAGCACTTGGGAGGTCTACTTTCATTACTATACATCAAAAATTCGCAGACTGAGTTTATCAATAAGATTGAAGAAAGTATGAAAAAGACAGGCTTAGGGGGAATGGCTGCAAATAAAGGCGGCATTGCTGTTAGTGTCAAATACTCCTACACAAGCTTCTGTTTCGTCACATCCCATTTCGCTGCAGGACTCAATAATGTCGAGGAACGGCATCAAAATTTTACTGGTCTAAATACTGGCTTAAGATTTTCGGAGGACCCAAAAACCATCAAAGGACACGATAGTGTCATTTGGCTCGGTGATTTTAACTACCGTATTGATTCAACTAACGAGTATGTGAGAGGGAAAATAGAAGAAAATAAGCATAACGAGCTATCTGAATACGACCAACTAAATAGGCAAATGCAGTCAGGGGAAGCGTTTCCTTATTATCAAGAATATGAAATTAAATTTAAACCTACATACAAATTCAACAACAACGAAGACACATATGACTTATCCGAGAAAATGAGAATTCCTGCTTGGTGCGATAGAATTGTCAATCGTGGGAACAATCTCAGACAATTGACATATGGCGCCGCATTTGACATAATGTTCTCGGACCATAGACCAGTTTATGGATTATTCAATGCTAACGTGAGGATTATTGATGAGCAACTCAAAAATCAGATTTCTTTTGAACTTTACGCGAAACGTAAGGCAAAATTTGGAGATGTTCACAGTTTCATTTTGACCAAGGACTTGAACGCACTCATAAACAGGATTAATCAAAAAAGTGCGGAAAGTAACGACGATTCATTGAATATCACATTGCCACATCCAAGCTCTGATACTCAAAAATGGTGGTTCAATAACAAAATGTTGGCTAGAGTGGACTTGTTTACTAACATAGCCAACATCAGGGAGTTTGATGAAAAGCACAAACCACAGGAAGGTGTGCATCCAGAAATATGCAACCAGATATCAAATCCTAATGGAGAGTTCTATTATCAGGACGGAATGTATATTAATGATAGACGGCCAGAAAATCCATTTGATTTTAACGGTGAAAACGATTTTGTTTACCCTCACAAAGATAGCGCATCAAGTTTAACAAGGGTCTAATGTTATAATTACTGAAGGTGCTACTGAATGCCGTTATTAACTTCCAAGTAGGAAATTATACACAGTGAAAAACTGTTGAAGGTTTTCAAAGGAGTTCGAAAGAATACTTTTTTCTTTGGCTGTTTGCCATACAGATGATGTTTACATTCTCAAAATTTCATGTCAACATTCACCAAAGGTTTTATGGCGCTGACGACAATATTTTACCCGACTCTAGGGAGGCAAGGAAGAGGGAATCAGGAACTCACCCTTTCAATCCTGTACGTTATGTCTGAATCCAGTTCCTGTTTACGCAGATGCGTAGAATATATACATATATATGTATATTTTTTTTTGTATAAAAGCTTAGTACTTTTTAATTTGCTCACTCTTGAGAGCAGATACCTGAGACTCGGTAATATTATTGTAGCAGAGTTTTATATTTACTTTAAAATGTAAATTTATTTTTTCACAACAGCAGACCTGTCGGGTAGTATTGTGGTTAGAATGGACTCCTTCCGAGCAAAACATTGCAAGATTACCTGAACTAATGAACTCGGCCTTTTTGTCTGATATCAAAGCACATAGTTCTTTGCTTAAAACCAATGAAGCATGCGGTTGACATTTAGAATCTCATTATTCGTCAAAAAATGTGTGCAAGGCCTTGATGAAGAACCGAAACAGTCTTACACGCAGAGATGCACAAGGGCGGCTTTATATGAGGCACCAATATCGCTTTAGCGAGAATGTGCATAAATAAATTTCACATTCAGAGATCATCAGCAATATGTTCTTCACACCTCACGGACCCTCGGCTCCGGGGCTGTTATTCCAAGAGCCACGCATCTGACGCTCTCTTTCGATATCGTTGGTATATGAATGGGATGAGTTTCCCAATTTTTTCCTTTATTTTAACATTCTACAAGTCCAACATGTTTACAAGTAAAATGTTGCTAGACAAACATCGTTTTCTCTTTCACCCTACTTTTGACCTTGTCTCAGCTCCATCAAGCGTCTTCAATATCTCTCAATAATTCGGATTCAGAAGGTGTTATGAAAAGAGAAGCTGGTCTTTTCGCCGTCTTCAAGGACTTCAAATGGAAACACGGTGCAGCTGCAGCTTCTGGCGGTGCTGCCCTTGGTGAACTTCTCGGTTACAAAGCAAACAGAGGTTCCACCACCACAAAAAGTTCCGTTAAATTACAATAAACTGTCACACAACAGCAGAAACAATAAGCACAAGCCCAAGTCCAGGTTGCTATTGCCGCTACTACTGCAGCAGCAGCGCCAACTATCACAGGCTACGTGACCGTTGTTGCTATGTTTACAGCAGTTGCCCTTGCGACTACCCAAGTGCAACAGCAGCAAGGCAAGTACAGCCATCTTCTTGAGCTTTCGGTGGAAAGCAGCATTTCCTTGCGGCCATCTTCATAGTATCCGGTTTTGGCCAAAAACCTCATGTTAACTGCAAAATTAGCATTCTGTCGATGCGACAATTGGCACCATTTGTTTATACTATGCATAGCTGGCACACAAACCTAAACTCACCACTCCTTTTATTATTAAGTAGTATGGATATGTTCTCTTTCACCTATGTCACCCATTATTCAATTTAATTATCATTGTCGGTGTTACTACAAAGTTGCCATTACACTCGACATACTCTCATTCTTCTGCTCTTTTCTTTGTTGTTTCACTCCTCTGGCAGAAAGAAACCAAGCAAGAGTACATGTTTTTCATTCGGTTCACATAACTTTGTTATTTATATATGTATATTTTTAGTTTCTATGTTAATTCCTTTTTACGAAGGATTCGAAATTGTGACACTGTATTTTTTGCTACATTGCGGAATTATTTTGTCAAACACGCACCAAGACTAAGAGCTCTTTCCTCAAAGTGAATTTGCAGCCCTGGCACCAATGAGGAATTTGTATTGGTTTCAGCTATTAGGAAGGACATGCTCCCTAACTTTCACGCATCCTTTTTGACTTCTTCTTCACATGGTTGGGTAGGCACAGTGCCACCTTCTTATTAGTGTTCAAACGCAATCCCTGAAAACCCCTGATATTATTAGCCAGCTTGAATACAACCAAAAGGACAGTCTAAGAATCAACTTTACTTCCTCAATAAGCCCAGACATTTTAATGTCAATGAAATTCTCAGCGCTCTGTTTATCGCCATGAATCTGGAAGAACAAATAAAGTACATTCCTTCGGAGAGATTACTTTGTAACAGCGGGCCCTCAAAATCCATACTGCCAGCTTATGAGGATAGCCGGTTCCTTGACTCTGCCGTAAAACCGGCCGATCAGCATGAAGAGTTACCGCAGTCAATAACCGAAGAGCATCCTGAGCCCAGAACGATGATGGCCAAATCTCCAGAACAATCCGCATTTTCGAATGAGCTCATTGAAAGTTCAAAAGTTCAAAAGAAGCCAAAAGCTAAGGTTTCAAGGAAACCAAAACTAAAGTACAGGCCCGAGAAAGCGTCAATAGTTGAGCTAAGCGATATCAATATCGACAAGCCTCTTTTACCTCAGTTACAATCTGCGCCTGGGGAGCTTTTGAGCAACCTATACTTTTTACACTATGCATTGTCCAAATGTCAAAAGACGGTCTTTGTTAGTGGTGCAGGTACGTCTGTTGCTGCTGGTATTCCGGACTTCAGATCGTCGAATGGATTGTTTCAAGGCGGTTTATCAATCGAGAAACAAAATCGAAAACCGGACAATGCACAAGGCAACGATAAAACTGCTGAAAGCGATAATGATACAAACACCAGTTGCAGCGAAGAAGAAAGAAGGTATCCTAAAAGAGAAATTAAACAACGGTTTAGTCTGGCAAGTTCGAAAGAACTATTTACTTCAAATGTGTATTCGGACTCGACGTTGACAGGATCTTTTCACCAATTAGTGTTGAAGCTATTGGACATAATAAATACGGCCCAACCGACCAAGTTTCACAGCTTCGTCGATAGCATATCAAAAGAAGGAAGGCTCCTTAGGCTTTACACGCAAAACATTGATTGTTTAGACGCTAAATTACCACATCTTCAAACAGTCACTCCTTTGAAAAAATGTTTGCCAAAGAAAAACAAAAGAAAAAGTGGCGAACCCACCCAGGCTTCCACAAAGCTTGATATCTTCCCCAAGACAATCCAGCTTCACGGAAGCTTGAAAACGATGTGCTGCTCCAAGTGCCATTGGATAACAGAGACCAACCCTTCTGTGTTTCGACTGCCTATGCCGATAGAGTGCCCAGAATGCCAGGAGCTCAACTCTGTGAGGAGCATTGTGGGCAAACGAACTCAAAGCTCCGGCATTATCAGACCGCGATTTGTGTTATACAATGAGTTTCATCCAGATGGCGAAGTCATTGGACAAATCATAGAGCGCGATTTGAAGAAATGCAAGCCAGATTGCCTAGTGGTAGTCGGCACTTCTCTCAAGATTCCTGGTGTGAGGCGCTTGGTGCGGGAAATGAGCAATACGATAAAGCTGGGAAGCACACGGAACAACGGATGTGTCTTGTGGATAAATTTGGAACAGCCTTCCACTGCAGACATAAATTTCTTCAAAGGGTTGGACTTGGTTGTCTCTGGCGACTGTCAGAAAGTTCCTGACATAATCAGAAAAATCGATGCAGAGAATATTTTTGATTTGCCACAGATAAAGAAACGAATTGGCCAAGTTGGTCTCAACTCGCTCTACCCTTCCAGTTCAGATAGAAATCCCCAGGGTAAAGTTACGAAACCTGTTAACAGACAAAGAAAGAAGGTGCAGAGTAGAATTGTCACAGATAAAGACGGTAAGTTGGTCAACTACATTGTTGGTAAAAGCTTGAACATGTTACAGCAGCAACATGAGACTAAGAAGTAATGAAACCTTTATTCATCTGTATGCGAACATGTAAAATAGACTCAATTTCTCGACCATGCAATTTTTCACATTAATGGATTGTAAATTATATATCTAGAATGGGGACGAGGAAAAAAATACTTTAGGAAAATGCAAAAACGAACAAATCTAAGGAAGCCAAAACTTTCTATCATGCAATTAAACACATTTAAAACAGCAAGTACTTTTTTCAATACAAACTAATCCAAAACTATGTTGGTCTCGTTGGTATACCTGACTTGCGTAAGGCCAATCTCATAGTTATTCAAATAATAGTGGGCATAGGCGCTTCTCAAAAAGTTGTCGCCCAAAATATAGTGATCATAGGAGACTTTTAAGACACCGAGCAAACATGCTCTTCTGCCATCATTGAACTTTAAGCTTTCGTCATTAGATGTCAAAGGGTACATTAGCTGCGCCATGGGGACCTCGATTTTTACGTTTTCGGTAAAGTTGAAAGTGATAGGGCTGTCATTATAGCCGTCAAAGTACCCAACGCAGCCCAAAGAGGAGTCATAAGTCGCAGCGTAAGCCTTACCGAGCTCGTTATACACGGGTTCCAGGCGTACATAAGAGTGGTGCCGGAGTCCAACAAGGCTGAATAAGACTCGTTGGCGAACGACTTGGTCAGCAAGTAAATATTACAGGTATTGACAAAGAACGCAACGGGGGTATTGACAGGCAGATTGGCATTGCCGATTTTGACCAAAGAAAGGTTGGTCAATTCACCATTGTGCTTGGGCCAAATTGTAGGCGCCAAACAAAATGGAGTCGCTACTGGCATCAGCCTTGCCCAAATATAGCGAGTGTTTGTTTTGGCAAAACCCTGACGTTCCAAGAGAACTGGGAAATTGCAGTAGCAGAGGCTTTAAGCTCTGTTCTCTGGAAAACCAATGCTAAAGACAGTCAGTTTTGAAGTGCTGTGGCCTGCGACTGCAAACTCTCCGTAGCTGAATCGAATAGAATGTGTTATGGCTGGTGATAGAGATTGCTGTTGGGTTGTTATAGGTAGTAATGTCTATATTAGGGCTTTTTGTTTTGAAGGTGGCAATGGCGGGAGCATTCAATGCTGGAACTACTGGTGGCTGGCTGCTGGTGGCTATTGAGCTGCTTTTAGAGCTAACGGTTCCGACGCTCTTGGGTATAAGGGTTGAGAGCAAACTGGTTGCGACGATAAAGTTTTACGCAAAATTTTGGTCTATAGTTTTAACTTTATCGGAGTTGTGTATGTTGAAACAATTCGGTAATAAGAGAAGGAAGAGGAACTGATGTTAGTTTTGTCATTCTTCAGAGAACTCTGAGAGTTATCGCAGATACTATGGTATTGGAAGGGTGTGATTTTGCGTCTTTCGTTAATGTCTACCGGAAAGGATAGTGTCAAAGATATAAGGTGAGATGTGTGAATTAATTGGAGAATCATCTTTGTGAATGACTTAGTGTTTATTTATTTAGCCAGATAAAGAGGCATGGTGGGTCCTGTTTCATTTAGTTGAAAACGTTGTACAGGGTCACAAAAGTCCTCCTCTATTGTTAATATTAATATGCCATAATACAAACCAAGACGCACTGATACCGCCAAAAAGGTCCTTATTACAAAGCTGGTAACTGTTCATATCCATCAGAGGCACCTCTTTTTCCTATATGTAAAAAGAAGCGAGGCTGTAGAAATTACGGATGCACTATAGCTCGTCGCTGGTGGGCGAGACAAGTATGGAACTTCACGGTGCCATAGGTTATTGCCAAAGCGTAGCACTAGCCGTGACACAGGCACCAGTCGCAGACCATCTGCTCTGAGATCCAATGTTATAAAGCGATTATTTCATGAGGGCATTGAAAAGGATTATAGGTGTTCTTTTGACAAAATATTGTTTGAGTTGTAGAACTCAAAGGCGTAGTTGTTTTCAAAAGAGAAAGCGGTGAGCGGGCAGAATTACCATCGGTCCGCACGCATGTTAACAGATGGCAACATTTCCCTTCTAATATCCCAGGCTTTTGATTTTCGGAGTAAGACTTGCAAGTTGATAAAGCCCTGCCAGCCATCATCCAAACCCGGACTATAGGGAAAGTGTGACTGAACGGTAGTGAAACTGTATTTTGGTAGCTTGTCAGAATTGTGAGCGCTGCATTGCAAACACAGCTCTCAAAATTTGCCAAAGCTGATATTTTCTTTTCCTTATCACAACCCATGCTTGCTGCAGCCAGATTCTCAACAAAGGCCACTCAGAATAAAGCAACTCTTCTTAGCTGCTCATGACCGGAGTCGCTTCTCACTTAGTTAAAGTTTGGCAAGAGGAGCACATTCTCTAGGGTCCTCGCTGAGCCTACATTTGTGTTCGATAATTTCAGTTTCACCCCGCAAAATGACAAAATGTGCGATCACAAAAAGAAAGAGAAGCACCAATTGTGTATTTGGGGCTACCAGAGAAAAATACAATTCGGTCAGAAAGAGCCGATTTCTAGTAAGTTGTGCTGCGTAACAGACCGGTTCCATCTTGGGACCGTTCTGCTCAACATATGGTGTACCAATTTGCGGTTCGCAGGGCAAGAGGTAAGCTTTTTGAGGAAAAAGGTAGCCCGTAAGCAATCCGTCACAGAACTCTAAAAGCGATTGATTTGGTTTCGTTTGGGTTGCATTTATGACCCAAGTCTCTTTCTTGGGGCGAATACGAGGTACAGGCCGGCCCGGCACTACCTTCCCGGCGGGACACCAGTGTCCCTCGGCGGGCACACCCCGTAATAACAAACCGGCCGCGTAAGGAGCGCCTTGTTCGTGAACATGGCTGCAAAGAGCTCGGCGGCTTACTTTGTACTATGTGATATACTACTAGCCAAATAAGTTGATCACGAATCCACGGGCCCTCAGAGCGCGCACATTCTAACGAGAAAGCATCACTGTTGCATGGCTGTTTTGTAGTACCAGTACCATGTTGGCTCTATAAATCCCAGGGCTTTGGCCTTACTTTCGCCAGCAGGCAGCCAGTGCTGCCGGTTGAAATTATCTTCCTGGCCCGTCCGACGCATCAAGGATTATTCTGGGTCAAGGCAGCTTCCTATTGGCTGGACGCGCCCCACAAAAAATATGCCTTAGTGCGCAGTAGGGCACAGAGGGGGAGGGGGCAAGTCTGTGACATCAGTGTGCTGAAGCCACTTTTCCAACATGGCATTCGCCGGGCCTCGTCGCCGACACTGTTTACTAAACACTGCCAACAGTCATGACATGGTGAAACCTGATATAGCCATATAGCCTGTTCGAGGCGGAAATAGAGAAGTGCCTTTGGGCGAATGTCGCTTTTTACGCTGGTTGTAATTGTGGAAAGAGAGTCGTGTGGTCCTTCTTTTGTTTCTTTTTGTATATACACTTTCTCTGCATCCCGGCGTCATGCCCGGAGTTTCTTGACGATTCGAGAGACACTATGTATCTGCTCTCTTTATCGCAGCAATCTGGCGCTGAAAGAAGTAGACCTTCTCTTTATTGCAGCACGGCACGCGCAGCCCCGAAGACACAGTCTTCAACTCGCTCGACAGTCACAATTGCGGTCTCTATTGGCTCTGCATACGGCCCTGATCCCGGGGGCGCTCCTATTGTCTCCAGCTGTGACTGCAAGTAGTGTTCTCTCAGGATGATCATCCCTTATTGACAACATACAGCCAGATAACTCAAAGGGGTAAGCACTTTACAATTGGTGACTCAAAAAGTGCAGGCGTCCTAGATTTTAGCTCCTAAAGCTATTCCTGGTACCATTGAAAAAGCAAACCGCGAAACAAAATTTACGACCGCAAAGTATGGCTTCAATAACTTTGGGACGAATAGCAACCAATGGGTGCTAGTTTTCATCTCTAATATAGCCCCAGGGCATCCTTCCAGAGGTTGGAATAATGCGGAATCTCGATTGAAACACATTGGTGGAACCTTATAGAATGCTTGGCGCACAGATAGACAGGCTAGCCCTGTTTTGGGTCTCCAAGGAATCCTCACTGGAAACAGCAAGCAAAAGAAAAAGAAATCATAGCAAGTATAAGACTTGTATCCTGGCTTAGCATAGGGACAAAGAGGGGCAATCACTAACAACTTATGTAAGTGCTTACAGCGTGCGTCTTCTTGTTTTACAGGAAACCGTTATTTTCGCCAATCATTATTTGGTTCCCAACGTCCCGGAGATAAGTCCTGGAAGTGACTTACAAGTGACTGTAAAAAATAAGTCAATATATATCTTCATTATATTTTCTTAAAAACTAATAAAAACAACTAAAAATAAGTCTTTCCGGGAACAGAACATAAACAACAAAAGTCATCCAAAAAACAGCAGAGCATAAAAAACAAAACAAGCGTGTGATCAAAAACAAAAAAAAATAAAAAAAAATAAGTAACAGTGAATATGAATATTGAATATTGAGTGATAAGTAGTGAGTATGTTTCAAACATTAAGAATAATAATAACGTGATAATGTGAGTCTTAAAAATAAGAGTAAAAGAAGTAAAGCAGAATAATTATTTCAAAAAAAGGTTAAAGTCGTTAAATTTCTGTTTGATGTCGCTCAAGGAGCTGACATCAGAGTGTCTGAACTCGTGGTGTGCACCTGACACGGGCAGTTTGTCCTGGGAGTGCGTTCTTTCCATGTCTTCGTCACCAATATTTGAATTCAGCTTGTAGTTTTGCAAAGTCGCAGAGGAGCAGAAGTCGCTGACATCGTCAAAGTTGTTAGAGACGTGAATTGGGTCCACGGTGGAACCATGTTCGGAGCAAATGTCACCGCTTTGGTTTTGATTTTGGCTTTGGCTTCCAGAGGACAAGTCCAAAATGAGCGCCTTCTTCACCTTGGACTCCTGGGCATCTTGTTCCTCCTTGATTCTAGTCAAGCTGTCGTCTTTGCCAGCTATCGTCTTCTCCTGTGCTATTTTTCCAAAATCCATAGTGTAGCTAGGACAGATAATGTTCTCAACCAAGTTGTTGATGGAAAAATCTTTCATCCCTAAGTTCTCAGCATCTGAGTCCTCTTGCTCCACAATACAATTTGCGGCATCGTTGGCCTTCTGAATATTGTTAGCAGCATCCTGGGAAGACCGGCGGTCAACGCCAATGCTATCGTCGGCGAGGCTGTCGTTAACCATAGCATTTTGAGAATTCGTCCCGTGAGAGCCAACCTTGTTCCAGTCAAACAAAGAGTTCAAGTTGAAGTCGTCCTTGTCGTTGGTTGTGGAGTCGGTTTTGGCAGTGCCAAAAATGGCTTCTGTACCAGCCTCAAAATCCGTGGTTATCATTGAACTGATAGAATCAGTGTCAATCTCAGTAGGAGCATAAGCAGAGGAGATATTGGTGAGCTCACTGTCACCTGTCTTCATGTTGATACCAGTAAGATCATTGTGAGCAGTCCCAGCAGGGTTGTTATTGTGATGGGAGAAATTGCCACTATTGCGATGGGCAGCACCGCTAGAGTTTCTCTTTATGAACAACGAGTGTTTCAAATCAGCACCATTGTTATGACTGCCGTAGAAATGGTCGTTTTCCAACACCGACATCGAGTTCAATCTTCTTCTTGGAGGAAGGTGCTTTTGCTGTGGAACAAACGAGCTAGAGGAGGCAGCGGAACCAGCGGTGCGAATGGAGTCCCTGTTGGAGAACAAAGAGTTGACAGAACTTGTTGGCGACATGTCAATAGAAAGCGACATGGAGTCAGTGGTCTTGGATGCTAATGAGTCAGATCTAAATCTGCTGCCTACGCTTCCGCTCAAGGAGTTGTTGAGGTTGGAAACACTTGCAGTGGTTAAGTTATAGCTTTGGCTGTGCGCCATAGGAATAGCTGGGCTAAAGCTTCTGTGGTTCTTACCGGAAGGCACCAGAGAGCTTGGAAGAGAGTGTTCGAGATGCAACGTTAGCATTTCCTTCTCGAGCGCCTTAAACCAGCCCTTGTACCAGTTGTTCGAAACACCGTCACCGCTGTTTGTGCTGTCTAACTCATAGTTCTTGAGCAAGACCACCAACACCTTGATAATAGTTTTAATGGAGTCATTGTAAAGGGCGCCGTTAGGCTGGTAGTAGTTCTTGGCGATAGCAAGCAAAGTTGAGATTTGAATCATTGCCATTTTGAGCAAGTTGACAGGAACCAACTTGAAACCGTTTTTGAAAGAGCTTGAGCTGGACGAGGCAGTAGACTTGGAAATTCTTCTCTTGGAAAAGGACTCAATAATAGAGTGAACAGATTTGGAGAACACATTCAAGTTGAACTTGGAAGATGAAGAACTGGAGAAGAAAGAGTCAATTTCCTGGTTCAATGAGGAGTTGTTGAGAGACGAATCTGGAGAGCTACATCCAGAGTGAGAAGCGCCACTACCAGAACTGGACTTAGATATAATGGAGGAAATAAACTCTTGCTCGATCGACTTGACATTAATGAGCTTGTTTTTGTTCTTGGCTCCATTAGCACCGTCGTACTCATTAGCACCGCTCATAGTACTGTTGGGAGAGTTGGTAGAGTACTTTCTTTTCTTGAAGCGAGGCTCAACGCTACTGTTGCTTTCGTCAAAAGAGTTTGCGCCTTCAGAGAACAAGTTGTTGACATTGTGGAAATCATTGTTGATAAAGTCAATCAATATGTAATACGAGAGAAACTCCCTAGCAATAGTGCCATAACTGATGATTGCATTATCAACATTCTCAACCTTGTTAAGATTCTTTGAGGTCAAAATAGTACCAAACTTCATCAACTTGAGGTGAATCAAAGAGCGCACATAAAGGTATACCAAGCTGAACTGAATAGCTGGCAAGCTGAACACTGAATCCTCGCCAATATTGTCTTCAAACCGGTGTGCATCTTTTGGAGAAAATGAGGATGATCTAGGTCTAGGGACATTGCTTTCAGTGGCCGACTTGCTCTCCATGGTAGGATGAGATGAGCCGTCGCTAAATACTTTCAGAACAAACAAGTTTTTCCAGTTTGGCGTTTCCCCGATCGGAATCTCGTGAAATAGGTTGGAGCTCACCAATCCTTGCTTCCATGCAGTAAGCTTCTTATCCAACTGGACTAACTTTTCAGGCTCAAGCAACCATAACTCGTTTTCCCAGTTTGGGTTGCTAGAATCCTTGTTTTTGTTGGAGACCTTTGTGTCGTCATCGAGATGGAAGTGGCTGTGACCAGAATTTAATATGAACTCATTGATGATCTTGAAAAAGTCAATCAACTCACACATTGGCTTAAGATTTGCGTTTGTGGTGAGTAAGTTGTCCAAATCCGGGATCTTATTAGACTTAGAAATGTCGCCATAATGCTTGTGCATAAAGTCATTGTTCGTGTAGTCCCCCGTTTGCAAAACAAGAAAACTATTTAAAACATAGACGCACCAGTATAAGCGGAGCTTGAGATTTTCGCTATTGTAGACATTGCAAAAGGAGTCCGAAATCCGGCTCGAGTTGCCTAAAGTGGACATACCGACAGAACCAACCTTTCCTTCTCCATGCTCACCCTTGATGATATCATGTGGAAAAGACCTGGAACCATTATTGGTTTTCGACAGCTGGAAGCTGACAATGTTTGAAGAGTTGACGTTGATCGCAAGGACGTTCACGAGGTAGTTGTTTATTATCGAAGAGATCTTTGTCAAAAAGGACAAGTTGTTAGTGGCGTTGACCAAGTACTGGTTAGAGAAAGAGGGCTGTTGTTGTTGCTGCTGTTTTTCTTCCAGGCTCTTATCCGAGAGGGAATTGTGATTGTCATAAGACAATGATAAGTAGAAAAACAAAAGCAAATTTTGCAAAGTCTCCAACGATGGTTCTTGAATAAGGTTTAGCTTGGAAAGGATGACCTTTTTCAAAAAGACATAATCATAGTTCAACTTAAAGAACTTGAATGTGTTCTGCTTAGAAGAGGCACTTGACTCTGGGTAGAGAATTGAATAGTTGATGTTACCAATGTATATGATAAGCAACAACTGAATTTTGAAGTTGAGAGAAGTTTCATTCATGGTGATATTCTCGTTAGCCTCGCTGTAGGCATCCTTGCCTTGGCTGCTCAGCATAGCATTGTATTGAAGCACCAAATGCTTGAGCTGAGATTTAAACTTAGCAAAGTTGGTAAAGAAGTCAAATTCGTTGACAATGCAAAGAAAGTTTTTGTTGATGTGGTTAAAGTAGTTCTCGATAAACTTGTTAAGGATAATAAGGTTTTTGTAGTTCATAATAAGCGCATTATTCTGGCCATTAGCCAAAAGGAACAACTTGAAGAGAATAGAATCAAGAATGAAAGCGAGCGAGTTGCTACCGATGAACTGGTCGTCGCTCAGGGTGTTAGATGTGTTGTCGCCACTCGGTTGGTCATTGGAGACAGCAGGAGATATCACCTTATCCAAGTGGAATGTGAAGCTATGATTGACCAAGTTTTTGCCGACAAGCACCTGGTTCGCGAGGACATTGATGAAGTGAGTGTGCAGGGCGCAGCTACTACGTTCTTGTGGAGAACAGCAGGAAGAACCGCAAGAAGCACCCACAGCAGGAGAAGGAGGAGAGCCCTTTAACATTTCTTCGGAGCTAGAGTCTGAGACTACCATGTCATTAACAGTGAAGCCATTCTTGCTTTTGGCATTGCTGACATCTGGCAAAGAGTCCAAGAGAACGTCAACATCTTTGCGGCCACTGAGCAATTCTAGCTGCTTGTAATTTTGAGCGCTAGAGGAGGAGGCCTTCATAAGGCTGATAAGCTTGAGATTTTCGTTCTGGAGAAATATCAAGTTTTGCTCCAAGTTCTCAGTGTAGCCTTTTGGGAAGGAGCGTCTAGTGAGCTTGTCACTAGTCTTACAGTTAAAGTTGATCCTTGCACAGTTTGAACAGCTGGGAAGGCTACCGTCACACTTAATTTTTTTGATACGGCAGCGGTCACAGGCCTGTGAGATTCTGGAAGCGCCGTTCTTAGGGTTCTTGATGAGCTTTGGAGGCATGGTGGCGGGATATGTCTGCGGTGTGTGTTTGACGAACAAGGATAATGTAAACGAGTATCAGTGGGTGTGTGTAGCGAATTTTGTGTATGGCAGGAGTGTGTAGCGCTTAGAATGCTGGATAAAGACGGATATCCAAATGTAACTTCCAAATAGATGAGAGCTAGGAACAAGTAGCAAAGGGTGATTATAAGACAAGGGCGAAACAGGGTCGAGCGAAAACTGGCTCGAAAAAGTGGAATAACAAGGAAGGTTATATACTTGTAAAAAACAAAAGTAGCCCTGCGCAAGACAAGAGAGTTACAGCGGTGGTTGTGCCGCTGTAGAAGAATAAACCAGCAGAGCGCCTAGGCGTCACACCCTGCCGCCCGCTGCGTGGACCTGTACCCCAGAACATCCTGCATATGGCAGAACTACTGGCGGGGCAGCGGACCATCCCATCTTTCACGCGCCTGCTCACGAGCGCAATTGTTTGCTACAATCAAGAAGCCATCGGCTGCAGAGCGTTAAGTGCCCCGCCCAAGCTGACCTACTTGATCGCTCTGATTGTGAGTTAAGGGCACATTGATGACAATCGTGCGCGTGTGCAAAAGAAACGGGGCCAGAAAGCCAAAGCAACACGGCAAAAAGAGCCGGGATGACAGCACCTGAAAAACACCCTGGTAGAAAGAGCAGTCGAATGACCGAGCTTCAAGTAGTCAGTTGGCTTTTAGAAGACCAGCGCTTAGACGAAAGGCAAAAAAAAGTGTAGCGAAGGAACGCAAAAAAACACGTCTATTGACAATATAAGCAACTCGCAGTTACTACTATACAAAACAAGCGCCTACACTATTTACAACTAACAGTGCACACAGCATGCAGTGGCAGCCTGTTGTGTGCCTGTATGACACCGTATCTATGTCATCTCAGTCCGGGCGCGTGCATTCTAGCCAGCTAGGCCAACGGAACGCCATTGCGCACAACGGTTGGGAGCCCTGTAATCCAACCCTTCGTCTCGCTCCGGTCCACGAGCACAAACACGCGGCCGGGGAGTCCCATCCGGCCAACACGACCGGCCCGATTCACAAGGTCGGCGGACGTTCTCGGCACGTCAAAGAGCACTGCGTTTCCGGTTTGCGGGAAGTTGAGGCCCCTCGCAAGAATGTCGGTGGTGATGAGCACTTTGACCTTCTGCTGCTTCACACCTTCGCCATCAGAGGCAGCAGCATCGCTACTGCCGACGGTCTTTCTTCTGGTAAGCGTGATGTTGCTTTGCGGAATGGCTACATGCTCTTCGCCGCTTTCATTGAGGCCACCGTGATCTTCGCTTCTCTTGTTACCACTGTCCTCTTCTTCACCGACAGCGCGACTCTGCTCAACGGCAATTCTTTCTTTAGCTGCCGCGCTGATAAGCTCGCTTGCATTGAAATTTTGCATTGTTGTGGCTCTATCTTCCACCAGATCTTCCCCGGTAATCGTATACAATTCGTAGTCCTCGTCGAATGCCCCGTCTGACTCAAGCCCCTGATAAACTTTCTGTACCGATTCTTTAGAATTCGCAAACACTAAAACCTTCTTGTAGAGCTGGCCCTTCTCGGTTCTATCACAATATATCAGATACAAGCACTGCTTAAGGGCGTTCATTTTGCTGTTGGCGAACGGTTTCATGTTGCAGTTGATCACTCTGATTTCAAGTTTGTTGCTGATGCGGTGGATCTTCTTGGAGCAAATCCTGATAATCCGATTGTTTTCAAACACCTTATTTAAGGTCTTATTGTATGAGTTAGATACAGTGGCTGCAACGATGACCAAATCTTTTACCATCGGCATGAGCTGGATGGACGCAATAGTGTCGTTGACAAATGACTGGTCGAGTAGCGTGTCTGCCTCATCAATAACACAGTATCTAATCGGACTGGTGATTTTTTTCAAAAGATAAGGGGTACAGTATTGTTTCTTCTTAAGCAACTTGAACTTTCCAGGACTAGTGACCAAAATATCAACGTCTTTGCCAGAATCTATGAAATCCTCGATTTTCGTATTGTGATCGAGTTTCATTGTCGTCAATCCTAGCTCAGAAGCGTCCTTAACCGTGTCGTGTATTTGTGAAATCAACTCGTTGGTAGGGAGTAAGATTACCGATCTGACCACAGACGCAGTACTTCCATTGTACTCAAGGATTGGACGGTGGGTGTCGGACCTAAGATTGGCTGTACGGCCTTTCTTGTCTTTGACTAAATTGTTTATCAATGGGATCAAGTAACTGTAAGTTTTGCCGCTCCCTGTTTCTGCGGCAATAGAGTAAATTTTCAACTCATTTGGGTTCTTCAGGTTTCTCTCTTTGAGCAACTCCGCCATCGCTAACTTTTGGATGTCTGTTGGCTGTGGTTCCTTTTCTGCTTCCGCGCGCGAATTCTTAGGCGATCTTCTCAAATGCTGGTAGAGCAAACTGTTTTTTTGAATCTGGGATATAATAAAATCCCGCACCTCTTGAAGGATCTTGAAGTCGAGAAAGGTGTCTTGTTTATGGGAAACTCTCTTAACGTCTGCCAATTTGTCAACATTGACTAAACTGTTATGTTCGCCAAATTTGTGTCGGAGAGAATCGCCAAACTCGTGGTGCTTGATCTTCTTCGGCTTTTCATTTATGTCCTTTTTGGGTACCGAACCTTTGAAATTACTGTGACTGTTTTTGCTGTGGTTGCCACTTGAGTTAAACTTATTGTTATGACTAGATTTGTGGGCTTTGGCAAAAGCTCCTTTGGCTTTTACGCCAACTCCTTTGGCATTTGCAACATATCCGCTGACAACAACGCTCGAGGCAAAAGCTCTGACTGCCTGCCTAGTACAGGGATATAGCACCTGTACTGCCATTTTGACGATGTTAAACCTTTGAGAGGACTATCAGGGCGAGACTTTGAGCATGCACGATAAAATGGAATGTGTGCGAAGAATAAAATATCTCAGAAAGAATTTGTGTCCCTTTTGAGATTCACGTTTACCAGAGCCCTTTTGGTGGTATATATTTTTTTCAGAAACCTTTAAACGGCTTTTGAGGAAAAAACTAGCGCGAGTAGCGAAAAGTCTCTGATCAAAGTCGACTTCAAGATGGCTTCTGCAGATCTACCTTTCAGCTAGCTATAACGCATGAAAAAACGCAGAAAAAAATTCAATGACCCACTGGAACGGTGCGCATATCCTGACTTTACCCTGAACGGCGCTCCTGTTTTTCTTTTTCGGTTCTCTCTTTCTTTTTGCCTCTTTCCTTTCGTTGGAAAGGAAAACAGTTGTTCAAAATCGACACGGTGAAAAATCAAATATAAAAAAAAGTTGAGTATTATACTGCAGTTCAGTCTACTCATACCTTTTGCTCTTCACCGATACAAAGGACCACCACCCGTCACCACCGCCGCAATCACCACTAAGTGTCCATCATGAATCCAGCTATCACCAATCTTATATTGATGTTTGCTACTATGCAACTCTCTAAGCGTTTGGACTGGGAAAACCCGAATACCGTCCTCTACGCTAGAATTTTGTACGTTTCCACCACTCTTATCACCTTATCCATCTACCTTATCGCCCGTTACGTGATTGTCAAGAAGAATGACCAGACCACCTTGAAATACCTCGAAGAGCCAAACAAGATGCAAGGCGAAACCGAGAAGAAACTCGTCACCACTACCGTCAAAGAGTATGACTTGAGCCAAATCAACAGCAGTATCAAGGGTGTCTTCACTGGTCTCGCCATGACTGGTTTCATGCACTTATACATGAAGTATACCAACCCATTGTTGATGCAAAGTTTGTCCCCCTTGAAGGGCGCCCTCGAAGCTAACATTGTCAAGATCCACTTGTATGGCTTTAAGGCTGCCGGCAACTTGAGCAGACCATTCAAAGTTGCCTCCATGTTCGGCGGTTTTGATGGCAGCACTGCTGGCTCCGCTACCGACAAGTACTCCATTGAAAAGGCTGAAGCCAGCGGTAAGGGTGGTATCAAGGAAGAGTAAACGTGCTGATGCGATGGCTAACGGTAATTCTTATTATATCGTTTGACGCTCGGTCAATGATTTAGAAGCTTTTACACAACTACTGCTTAGCTTATTTTAGTTTGGTTAACAGATTACAATAAATTTGTTTTAGACTACCAAAATACTAAATACATACTAATATTTTGCTTACTGGTTTTCCTTTTTTATTATGTTTCGTTCTCTTCGTTCTTTAGTTTTACTTTGAATCCTATGCTATAATATTGGTCTTATGATAGTTATCATTCTTGAAGATTGTAAATTTACATGGCTTTTTTTGTCTTGGAACTACTGAAAGAATGCTATAAGCGAGTAGGCGCCCTGAACGAGTTGAAAATGTTAGGAAACGTTTTTCTGGAAGGTTCATGAAAAACCGCGGCAGACTTGCGTCGACAATGTCCTTCGCTTAAGGCAAAATCTTCAAAGGGCGTCAAAAGATGGCGTTCGGCAGCGTCCCTCGGGTGGCGAAGTTGGTTTCGGCCATGCCCAGGTCGCTTTGCAATGTTCGGCAATCAATTGAATTACTGTTGCGACTGGTTATATTGAAATAGTGCAAAATTACCAGCCAGCTATTGTTTACCGTTGGAACTGTTTGATATTGTAAGTATACAAGACTGTACTGATTATGCACTTCTTCGCTCGTTATCGCCGCACGCAGCCCGATCAGGCTGGAGCGAGGAGGACAAAGTAGGCACAAAAATATACACAGTATTTTTTATGTACGGAGACTTAAGAGGACTATCTGTTTTGAGAATTATTTGATTGCTGTTTATAAAGTGCCAGACGATTTTAAACAGAGAGGACTATTCGGTTGAGAAAAGGACAGCTTGCAAAGATAGCAATTTCTTCAAAGACTATAGATGAAAGCTCGCAGACTCGAAAAAACTTCTTCCATGTTAATAGTAGAAAATCTCCTCAGGGCTAGTTAATTTGAAATGAACTATGCTACGTATATTAAACCAACTGGCCGCACATTTAGAGGCCCTCACCTCTTAATTTGTAGAGCAGCTTTTTCTGGCTGATTTTGAAAACATTCATGAGATAAATGCGTGTACGTAAAGCATAAGGGTGTGGATAGAGTTCTTGTATTAATATTGTGATTCATGAGACCTTGGTGACGGGGTTGTTAGCGGCATATAGTCTAGCGTTGTAAGTGACGGTTGGGACTGTGCCTATCTTGTTGCTATACCGCTCAACAACTCCATTATTGATTATGGTAGCGAATTTCATAGTAGATAAGTCTGGGCTTAGCGGAGTATCCGTGCAGTTACAAATGTTGTTCATAGTAGCGGCGATTGTGGGATAGATAAGGCTGAAGTCAGTTGTACCAACAAAGTAGCGCTCAAGGTGTTTGACTTATGCCATTTCCGCCTGTATCACTTTTATGTGGGAGGGTCAATCAATGAGATAGAATAGAATATCATCAAAAGGATAATTCCTAATAATTCAGGATACGCATTGAATCTCACGAATCGTGACTCGTCGTTATCTGTTGTCATTTTTAAGTTTATGGGGCTATGGACGCATTGACATCGTTTGCAGTACCCTGATTCTTAGGGTTTGTTTTTATTCTGATTTTGAGTTAAGTATTCTTTATGCTCATATAACAATAATTTTTTGGAGAGCGTAGTTGGGAGCTTGATAATGGTTTTTCTGAAATATGTAATTAAAGCTTTCTCAATGGGTTTTCAATAGAGAGTTTTTTTTGGTATGGGTAGTAAGTGTCTATCCCATAACAATTGAGTGTAGCATGAGGCTCTTATTTGTTTGAAGGCAGCACCTAAACCGCCGTGTAAAGCATCGAGTTCCTCTTGAAGCTCTTTGAGGATGTAGTTAACGTTCTCCCTTTGGTGAATTGATAGTAAAATGAAACCAACCTTGGTCTGCAAGACATTTTTCAGTTCTGGTAAGCTGGTCCAGAGAAGCTTTGATGTAATAGGTTATGTTAAGTGATGAGATTCTCTAGTTTAGGATGGTTGAAAGCTGGAACTCCATGGGCTGTACCACAGATGCGTAATTAGGTGATACTGGCGGCTTTCATGTTAATAGTACTGCGTTCGAGGAATTTAATTAGAGCGCTTACCGTGCCGCATCTACCTTTAGGGCTACCACAGATCTAATATTGTCAGGGTTAATAACATGTGCAAGTGCATAGACTAAAGATAACTGCCCTGATTATATAAACTATTCAAAATAACATAAAATAGAAAAGTGATTTGAGCACATCTTTATAGCTGAATATAATTAAGTTATTACTAACTCAGGATTATGATATTGATAACCTTTCGACTTCCTTAGGTTGGTGTAGGCCATTCTGTATAAACATGTGAGTATGATGTGATGATGCATACCATACTCGTGACAGACGCGCACTATCACGCTGCTTTTCTGATATTTTTCTATTCAAAACCAAAATAGCGATGTTTAAATAAAGCGGAGGGCCATCGGGGCGCTTGACATACATCTTTTTGGAAACACACTACTCATCAATCTATAAACACTTATCCATTGCTTGCTTGGAGCGCTGTTATTCAAATCACGGCTGGAATTGTCAAAACTTACATAGCTGTGAATTATTGTATCATATATTCACCATAGAAGAGTAGTGCACTAGCTCAAATATTGAAACTTCAGCCATTTCTGGAAAAAAGAAGCAAGAAATATTTTAATACTCACATTATGAACAGCAGCCAATTTCACTGTGACGTATGTGGGCAGGACTGCTCAAATAGAGTGAGAATATCGTGTGCTGAATGTAAAGAGTACGATCTCTGTGTTCCGTGTTTCTCCTCAGGAGCCTCTAGCGGTGAACACAAGCCGTATCACGATTACAGAATCATCGAGCAGCCGGTGTTCCCAATATTCAGTGAAGATTGGGGCGCCGATGAAGAGCTCCTTTTGATTGAAGGTGCCCAGACATGCGGGTTGGGCAACTGGAGCGACATCGCTAAACACATTGGAGGCAGATCAAAGGATGAGGTGAAAAAGCACTATTTTGACCTCTACTTGAACTCTCCAAGCTATCCTATACCAGACATGAATAAGGACTTTAGTCACGTCACCCCCGAGACGTTTGCGCAAAATAGAAAGAAGAGACTCGAGGAAAGATTGAATGCCCCATTACCCCCACCAATACCGAAACCACCAGCGTCGGTGCCATTGTGCCACGAAGTTCACGGCTACATGCCCGGCAGGTTGGAGTTTGAGCAGGAATACGAAAACGACGCTGAAGTGTCGGTGAAAGAAATGATATTTGACCCAGAAGACAAGCCAGAGGACATTAATTTGAAACTCACGATTTTGGAGATTTACGACGCAAGATTATCTGCCCGTGCAGAGCGCAAGAGATTGATGCTCAAGTACCATTTACTAGACTACAAGAAGAACATGGAAAATGAAAAGAAAAAGAGAAGATCAAAAGAAGAGAAGGAGCTTTATAACCGCATAAAGGCATTCACACGCATAATGACTCCTGACGATTTCAACGAGTTTTCCGAGGATATAATCAACGAATTCAGTCTCCGAAACCGTATAGCGCAGTTGCAAAGTTGGAGAAACGCCGGATTGACAACTGTGGAGGCAGGCCTTAAGTATGAAAAAGACAAGGTGTTGCGTGTCAACCAACTCCAGCGAGCTGCAAATTCAGGTGCCAGACACAGTCGAACCAGCTCCTACTCTGCTGCGGCTGCCGCGTCCCCTGCAATTTCAGACAAGTACTTTGCAGAACTTGTAGCGAACAATCAGTCACATTACCACTCTTCCTCCTTTCTGGGCTCTACGATTAATGGCAATGGCTCTGCTTTTGCAAGTAGTGTCAATGCCGCCACAGGGATATCTGTCACTGCTAAGAGCAACAAGAAAAATATGCCGGCACCATTAGACATAACACATGCTCCAGATTATGAATTATTAAGTCCTGATGAGCAGCGGCTCTGCTCTACTTTGAGGATACGGCCGAAGCCGTATTTCGCGATTAAAGAGACGTTGTTTCGAGAGCTTGCGCGCTCAGGTGGCGCGTTAAAGAAGCGGACAGCGAGAGAGTTGTTGAAGATTGATGTGAACAAGACATCCAAGATTTATGAGTTTTTTGTTCAGCAAAAATGGATCACCCGTACCTGAACAGGGACACATTAGGTATCACTTCATTAGATTTATAGACAAGAAAAATCTATACTTTTAACGAATCATCTTTTAGATGTTAGTGTAATATTGTATTTTCATGCCTTGCAATACATGCACGTTAAGAGGCTTTGCTGACACCCAGACACACATCCCGACACCAGACTATGCACCATCGCTTGCAACGCACCGTATGCTGTGTGAACGGAGAGCGCTTGAGAAAGCTCTAGCTTTAACACATGGCAGTTTCCCATGACGAGTATATACAATCGTCATAGCATTGTTATCGCTGTCCACATTCTCAGGCGCAGTGTTTTTATAGGGAGCACTTGAAGGCGACAGGATCTGCTGCGTTTGCAAAAAAAGATACTGACAAATTGTTATATTTTCATCGAACCAAATTCCCGGTTGAAAGTCAAACTGTACAAAGTAGCCATAATCTTCTAATAAGAAGTTTACCAGAGTTGAAATTCCTGTGCATAAGTTGCCACTAGATTTTCGTTAGCTACAGACTGCACTAAAAAGCTTACCATAGTATAAGTGAAAGAAGCTGGGATACTAGTTGGATTTTAGGTGACACCGAAATCTAAAGGAGCACAGTAAAAGTTGAGATCATACATCGTCTACGCCCAACTTAAATGAAGATAGTACTTAGACAATGGAATCATCCTCAGTGTGGAATAATGACGACCTAACTGGCGCGTTGAACGACATCAATAACACCGCAGCTTCAGATATTCTTCCAGCTATAGCTTCATCGTTATCTGGAGCCTTAGGCTCATCTCAGAATAGCAATAATAATGACGAAAACGAAGATAAAAGTTTGGAGATTGCCGATGACTTTTACAAGAATAGTCTCAATTATATTAAGGATCCTGACTCCGATGATTTATTAATGGATCAGCTAAAGCTCCATTCGACTACTGCAAAGCTATCATCTACCGTTATCACGGATCACGATTTGAATGTTGACGATACTATTTACAAGTCTTCTACCATCAACGGGTCAGGGGAAGGCCCTGTCTTGTCAGAATCTGCTACCATGATGGCAAATGTAGCTGGCGAAAAAATTTTCCAGTACGATTCGTTTGCTGACTCCAAGAGTTACATTAAGTTTAGCTATAAAGATATTCCAGACTTTCTCGACTTGATATTTGAAAAAGTGAACTCAGGAACGTCCTCGAACAAGAAGAATTCAGTCGTGCCTGCGGTCATTGTGTTTCAGATGTTGAGATATAGTTTTTACAAGAAGCAAAATCTCAATCTTACAAACAACTTTTTTGATCTTTTCATCAACAGAATATACTTGATTATCGAAGACGACACTGGTAAGACCAGCCAGAGTCACGGCTCAACAAAAGAAGAAAACGAGGCCTTCGAACCAAGCTCCAAGAAGCATCTCATCAAAACCAAGGTGAAGAAGAAGAATGACATTGTGTTGATCGCATACTGGATATCCGTGATCAACTACCTTTATTATTACTTTTTGCGTCAAAACGACTTTTTCCGTAGAAACCCAAGTTTTTTGAGGAAAATTAGCATTGTATTGAATGATCTCTTGAACGAGTTCCTCAATGGTATTGTCAACAGATTAGCCGATATCATTGACGAATGTATTATACACTATGCGTCTATTCCAAACTTGCAAAAAGGTTTGCTTTTCCAAAATGACTGGAATTTCTTCAAAAAGGATAACGCTTCCACCACCTCCAATGCATCTAAAAACGAGAATGCCAACACTTTTCAGGAAGTTTTGGATAACTTGTACCCACCAAACATACTGGATCAGGTAAAGCCATCGCCGATCAAGTTTCTCCAAGTGCTAGAAGCCATCATTTATGTTTTTAGACTTTACAATATCAACTCTATCATACTCAAGAACCTTTTGGCTCGAGTATTCAGCTGGATCAATAGCACTGCTTTTAACAAAATCATACTCAACAAAAAGAGGCTTTTTTCAAGAACCAGCGCCATACAGTTGAGACTCAATATGAGCATTATAGAGGACTGGGTGAGAAGTATTAGCAAAAACTTGGCTCAGGAAGATTTGGAGTTGAATGACGGCAAAACTAATGAGGAGTACTTTCTCGGCGAAGACCATTTGAGCGAAATCTTGAAAGATTATCCGGACGACTTGATTAACTTCAAGTACGATTGGCCGAACGTTTCGAGATTTAGAAAGAACTCTAGATTTTATGACGCCGAAAAGGAAGCTGCTGTAAAAACGGCTGCAAAAAGAAAGAAGCAAGAGTTTTTGGAAGCAGCGCGAAGAAAAAAAGAAGAAGCACAGAAGAAACTCGAAGCATTGAGGAAGGCCAAGGAGGGGGAAAGTGAAGATGAGGAAGATGATAAAAAGGATGAGTTCAACGACGAGAAGAAAGAGGGTGATAAATTTGTTAAGAAAGATGAACGAAAGCAAGAAAATGGCGTTGCTGAAGTAAAGTTGAAAACCGTGGACCCAGAACCAATGCTCAATCTCAGCGACGACGAGGACGGTGATTGTGTCGCTGAAGAGGCCGAAGCCATCAAAAGCAATTCGTTCAAGAAAGTGAAGCTCAACATCAACGATACCCCTGTGCGCTACTTTTCCGATTTTTACTACAAGTCGCTATACTCCATATTCAAGCACGAGTTCCGCATCCTTTACAACTTGCTCGAGTTTCTCCAGGTGGGCACCACCTGCTTTGAAAGCTTGCTGAAGAGCGTCGAGGCTGCGAATGAAAAGTCCTTCAAGCCTTCTAAGCAGATTGAAGAGGAGGTGGACAACAAGTATTTTGAGTTTTTGAAGCAGGACATTATGTACTTGAACTTCAAGCAGATACATCACGTATGCAAGAACTACCGATACGAGCTTGATGAGACCAAGTTTGGCAAAAAGTTGCTTAAGTCGCTCTCAAAGCTCGGGAAGAGTCTCTCCACGGAGACGTCGTATTTGATTAGCGACAACAAGAACTTGCGCTTCATCAGCTATGCTGCGCCGCAAACGACGGTGGGCGGCGGTAGCAGCAGGAACAGCACGGTGGTCGTTGGTACGGGCGAGGACTTACTATTCTTGAACCAGACGGCCGGAAGAGACTACCCGGTGTGTATGCCCACGAGGCACGAGTTGATCAGCCGCTTTGGAGCAGGATTATTAGGCAACAACAAGGAGAATTTGCTCAGGTACCAGCCGTACGTGAGCGTGGAGGTCCGCGACGCCATCGACACGATCCACGACCAGATGGACTACAAGGAGTTTGGCGACGAGGAGAACAATGACGAGGAGGATGATGGCGGATTCGGAGAGGACGATAGAGGGTTGAATCGCGAAGGGCTCAGTGAAGAGTTTACACGCAAGTTTGGTGCCGCTGACGACGAGGACTTTTATGGCATGACGAAGCCGGAGTCCACGGTTGCCAAGACGTGGGAGTTGAACGACCACTCCACGAAGACGAAGACAAAGTCAGAGATTGACAATAATGGCAACTTTGAGTACAACCCGTGGTAAGCAAGGATCTGGGGATGTGATATATAAGCCCTACATGTATACATAGCGGGTAATGGTTAGCAGTTATTTTGGATACTTTAATATTTCAATCCTTTATCGATGTCAACTCGCAATTTTTGTTTACTTCATTTTTCTACCTTATTTTTATTGCCACACCGCAGCAGGCTCTAGCATAATAGACAATAATCGCGATTCCCTTAATTTGTCTTGTACAAGTGAGATTAGAGATACCACTGAAGTTAAACATTTTGAAAATGTAGGACTGGCTAAGCGCATACGGCAACACCGACGGGTCTGGGTTGTGGAAACAACACAAAAAGCGACAAGAGACAAATTCCAATGCGTGAAGCTGAGGCAGGAGTTTCCAAGCTGGAATTTCTTTCGGCTGAGAGACGGAAATAACTGTAGAAGGTATACTGTTTATACTGTTTAGAAACCCTCCTTGTAAAATGCGCGGCCGAACAAAGACATGGATGTTCCTATGCTCAGCGCTCGGAGACGTGACACGGTGACGGATGAAAAAAAATTTCCGCAAGTGAGGCAAGCGAGCCTCAATGTATCTATAACCCAAGCTGGAATGATGCTTCCGAGAGTAGCGTTCTCCAACGGCAATGTTCCCCGCGATGCACTGCTCATTGGTAGCAACCGCCTAGTGCCTCGGACGGATAAGGTAGGCTAGGGGCTCCTTTTTTTGTGGGGGCCAGCCCCATCTCGATGCGGCCTACAGTTGTGGGCTGATTTTTTCGTCGAAAGCCCGGCTAGCTAGAGTGGGGCCAAGACGTGCGCGAGAAACACCACAATATAGCCTTGTGATGCGGTAGCGCCTCGATAGAGGTTTGTCATTCAGCTGTACTTGTTGTTGCCGCTAGCGAACGGCCCCGCAAGAAACAGCAACGTGCCGGCAAGCGGCATCCCAAACGGGAGCAGCAGCAAGCTTCCGCAGAGCTCGTGACGGAAAATTTTCTCTCTTCGTTGGTTTGGACTACCTTTTAAGTCTCTGACGGCAGCCAGTTCTTCTAGCTTGAGCTAATTTCGCGACCTGGCTTGGCCTGGGTACAAGGAAACGGCGTGCCGGCGGATAGCCCTGTAAGTAGAGGATGCAAAGTGGCATCAAGGGGCAGGAGGCTAAGGTGCGGAAAGAGCATACCGCTAGCGGGTAATAGGACGGGTGGGCGCGCCGCTACCGTACCGTTTCCGCGCTCTCGGCATAGACTGTACTGGGCGCGCTAAACGTCCCAGTCCAGCAAAAATGTCCCGGTTGTGGCGGAAATCCGTGGCGGTGCCCGCCTGCGCCACCTGTATCAGGCGCTGCTGCAAGAAAAGCGGATGTCGTGCAGGCTGGTCTCCGTCTTTCTTTTTCCCATCTGGCATTTGTGGAAGAAGAGGAAGAAGCAGAAGCAGAAACATTCGCGGCCAGAAACTTAAAAGCAAGACCAAGAAGAAAAAAGAAAAAAGAAATAGAAAAAGAAAAAGAAAAAGAAGAAAAAGGAGAAGATTTGCCAGCGTCGGTATCCTTTTATTATTTCCACCATCTTTCTCGCGTTCCTCTTCATCTGCGTCCTCTCTTCTCCATACCACCAGCTCCTGTGAGCTCCGTTTTGCCTTCCTCCTGGCCTCAGCCACCACCAGCCGTCCAATTACAATCTCGCCTCGCTTGACACAGCGTTCGCCTGACCTCCCCCGAGCCTCTTTTTCGCCTTGTCCGGTGTCTTTTTCTGCAAGCGACCAGCGCTAAGCGCCCACCCCTGCTCTCTATCGCGCTCTCCTTGTCCTCTTTCTCATCCATGAACGGCGCCAGCATAGACAGCATCGTCCTGCTCATCGAGAAGTTTTATTCAAACTCTCTCGATGCCGGTGCCATTGCCCAGAGCCAGACGCAGCTCCAGGCCATACAGAAACAGAGCGACGCCCTTGTGCTAGCCGACGAGCTTCTCGACGTTTCCAGGGGATATCCCTTGGCCTGCCAGTTTTTTGGCGCCCTCACCTACACTGTCCAGCTCAACCAGCTATTCGCCGCCTGGGGCAGAACCGTCATCAAAGAGGAGGACCTTACCGACGAAAATGAAACGCTAAAGGCCACCAGCAGCGACGACGACGTAGACGCTGACGACGAAGACCGCGACAACAGGGAAAAGTTGTTGATACTCAACCAGATCCTTCTCAGGCACTTGTCCCACTTGACCGGCTTGATCGCCCTTTTCTTCGCTCGCAAGAGTAACAACTTGTTTGTCATCAGAAAGGTCTTTAGCAACCTCTCCTTGATCTATACGTACAATTTCAAAAACTGGACCAACCCGATATTAACCCTTCTCCAGCTACTAAACACCTTCCAGCCACTAGATGACGTATCCCAGCTATCCTTGTCCATCACGAACCTCGACGACAAGGTGCAAGAGCTAGTGCAATCCGTCCAGCTGGACTGCCAGCCAAAAATATCGTTCATGTTGTTGTTTTCCCAGATCATTGTCGAGGACATTTTGAAAAAGAATACAATCAGCGATAAGCTCGAAGCAGACTTGCATCGACAGCTCAAAAATGAGGTTTATGTTGTCACTGACTTCTTCATCAACCATTTGTTCAAACTTAGAATTGACAAGCTAGTGTCCTCCAAACCAGCTGACGACGTTTCCCTGGAAACAATGTGCGACTCTGTCAGGTGTTTTTCCGCGTGGACCTCCTACATTTCGTTTTCGCACCTCAATTCCACAGAACGATTTGATATTGACTTGACATTGAGAATATTGATTGACTTTCTCCTAGCTCACACCACTAGTGAGCAGTTAGAGGAAGACGCAGACTTAATTGCGGTGGTGGTTGACTTTCTCACCAGCTTGGTGGAGACCAACGGCAACTTGGTGAACACCGCATTCAGACAGGCTTTGAATACTCTAATATTTCAAGCCTGGGGCATGAACTATCTCAACTACTTGGGAACAGATGATGAGAAAGCGGTACAGGATTTTTCCCGTTTGATTGTGGCATACCTTGAATTGGAGATGGTGAGAATGAGTACGCTATTAATCAAGGACGACTGCAGCTACATTTTTGAAACGTTGATAAAGCTTACCAACTTCCCAGGGGTGCCAATCATTGATGAGGAAATCTCAAGAGATTTTGTAGAGTTTTGGCTTGAAACCTCTGATTGTTTGATCGATGACACCGAAAGTTTGTTGTTATTACTCAAGACACCGGAAAACCTCGCCTTATTCAAGTCGCGATTTCAACGATTATTAGACCAAGTCAGCAGGGTGTACTGGCAGAAAATTCAGTTGCCGCTTGCTGACGAATCGAACATGAAACAGCTTCAGCAAATCGACGACGAATATTCGTCCTACAGAAGGGATGTTGGTGACTTGTTTGAGACAATGTACCCGATACTCAAAGATACAATCTTTAAAACTTTGATAACTAATATCATCGACAATGTCAACGCTGGTACTGCCAATCAAGATACTCTAAGCTTAAAAAATATTGCCGAGATTGAAGCGTCATTGTATTTGATAAACGCTATAATGAGCAACATCACAGAGGGAAACGTCACCGAAGACGTTACTGGCGACTTGATCAGCCTTTTCAAAAATACCAAGTTTCTAGAGCTTAGTATATCTTCCAAAAATAGCTACTTGATGACAGCCACCGTAAAGTTTTTGAGCGGTGTTGACTTTTTCTACAAGAAAGAATACGGAGTAGAATTTTTGGGCTCGATTTTGGGATATTTATTCAATTTGTTGTCTATAACAGCCTCCAACGCCGCCGCTTTTCCAAAGTCATTCGAACTATTGGTTGCCAAATCGATTTGCTTGATCTGCGACAACTGCCGAACCTATTTGTCTGGGTCTTTGGAAAAGTTTGGTCCTGTGTTGGTCGAAGTTATCAACACTACAGATTTCGATTCATTTACTAGAGAGAAGGTGATCAATTCGGTTAGTTTTGTTATTCAAGGAATAAAACAGCCTGAATTACAAGGCGAATATTTGTTCAAGGTGGTAGAATTATTGTATAATCAGTCGATCAAAGTATTTGCTGAGCTCAAAGTTCCTGGCGCTACAGCTGATCCCGAACGTTTCAACGTGATGTTAGAATACTTGTTGTCATTATTAAATTCCCTTTGCGAGGTTGCTAAAGGCATGCAGCTACCTGACGAAGCTTCAACACTCTATTCTGATACCGAGCGTAAATCGATAGAGACCTATTGGCAGACTGACACTCTCAACATTCGCCCCACAATTTTAAGCTTGATCTCAAGTTTTTCCTTGGACTCCGCATTGACTGACATTTTCATCAGTCACTATCACAACTCCAACAGTGCCATTAAAAATATGATCAACTATCACAACCAAATAACCGAAAAGTGCTGCGCGGTCTTCAGGGCAGGCCTTTGCGAAGATATCGTGGGCCCTTTTGTCTTCAGTGATGAAGTTATCATCAATTATGTCACCTCAAAGCTTGATGACATCACCAGCAGAATTCGCAAAAACCCTCGGTTGTTGTCCACCCAGTCTATGGCAATCACATACTTGTTCGGCTTACTAGAGACTGACATTGCCTGCAACTATAGAACTTTATCGAAGGAGCTTGTTGCTGGTTGTGTTATTAAAGTCTACGTTGAAAACTCAGAATTGATTCAACAAGACGTTGATTTGTTCACGTCATCTTTACAGTTTATTACCGCCATTATTGAACGCAAACCTGACTTGTTATTATACATTAACCAAATGGATAGCAACACTGGCAGTGCTACTGGCAGCGTTGTTGGCGCCAAGTATTTTAACAAAATTTTGGAAGCCTGCATTGCCATTCTTAAACAGCTGAATGAAAAGTTTGTTATCAAGTGCGTGGTAAAGTTTTGGTCTCTGCTTATTGTTTTAAAAGCTGGTAATAAGGAAAATCACCAATACATTGCAGATATGTTTATTAATGGTGGTTTGGGCCAAAATTTGTCCAGTGTTGCTTTTAGCGCTTTGCTTAAAGCCACTAGGTCCAACGTGGAGCTATACAGCGACATTATCCGCAACCTTATTGGAAAGTACCCTCTACAATTCAAAAAGTGGATGGAAACCGCTTTAACATTGATCAGCCAGCAAAGAATTTATGCGGGAAAAAAGCAACTACCGAACATCAAACTTTTTATCCAGAAAGTTTATCTTACCAAAGGATCAAGACAGACCAACACGGTAATCAGAGACTACTGGCTAGCTGCAAATGGTTTGATGGACTTCTCAGCTGTGTAAAAAGTGTTTACGTCAATAGTACATTTTTAGCATGACACAGAGACATTTATTAATATAATGTTTACATTTTTTTTTTCTCTCTCTCTTATATTTTTGTTTTTGGATTTTTGCGTTTATCGAAAAGTTATACTTTCTGTCATTTTTTGCATATTCAAAAATCTAATTAATTTTTAGCTCTTGCCATACTCTTACATCCTCATTATTTTTATCAGGCAACCAGTCTGGGATAATGTGCATAGAATTTGAACCTGTCGTTTTATTGTATAGAATGAATCTGCTTTATGCTATAGTGTACCTGTTTATTTTTGACCCTAGAATATAGACGTGTGCCTCTGAATCAGAACTTGCCACGCAACAGAACAGTCATGTTGGGGCCTTACAAAAAAATGAATGCGAGACGCAAGATACCCAGCGCACATAACGTGAACATGTATACAAGTGAGAAAAAAGCGCCATATGCGATTCTATATGTCGCTATCTACCAACTCTTGACAAAGTCAAATACGAAACTCTGATTGTCAACTCAATTGGCCTCAGAAATAGCGAAGTGCTCACTTTTTTACGCAAGTTTCCTTCATATTACAGAATATGAGTCTCATTAACATACAATCGTCCTTTAGGGACGTGATACACGATGTGAAAAAGGGGCCCGCCGATGGCGAAAATGCGGAGTTCTGGGTCTCCACCAGATTGCTCAGCGACTACGAGCTGGCGATCCACGTTTCCAAAATCAAAGTATCTAGAACTAAAAAGCCACCAACAGCCGACTCATCGAAGGAGGACCTTGAGACTGAAGGTACAGGGTACGAGGAAGTACTGTTTGAGGTGGTTGAGCCTTCTGTGGATTCCAAATCGGAGGTACAGCGTCAAGTTGCTGCGTTCCAGGCGATTGACTTGTATACTTTTCAGGCCATCCTCAACAACGGCAAAACCAAAGAACACCATCTCATCAAAACGCCCGAGAAGCGCTTCTTGTTGCCCGTGGACGCACTCCGCAAGCAGCTCGTGACGTCGCTTGACGTGTCTGCCACACAGAAGCTCGCCATCCTAGGTACATCTAAAGGCGCCGTCGTGCTCTACTCCTTGCGGTCCGAGTCTGTTCTCCGGACGATCCCGTGCCATGACGGTTTTGACGTGCAAAAGGCGGTGTTCTTCCCCTCGGGGAGCGTTGTGCTTACCGCAGGGCTCGACCTCCAGATCAAGCTCTGGGACCTCAAGAGCGGCGCGTGCGCGCGGCGGTTCTTGTCGCACACAAAGAGGATCAACGATATCGCCACATTAGGGAAGACTGGCCGGAACTTTGTATCGTGCGCTGATGACGGGGTGGTCAAGCTTTGGGAATGTGGGTCAGGGGAATTGGTCAAAGACTTGAAGCGGGTCACAAAGTCCGCGGGCATCAACTGTTTGGCGGTATACCGGGACGAGGCATTGGCTGCAAAGTACGAAAGCGGGAAGGATGAGGATGGAGAAAGCCATAAGTTGGAGTTTGAGACCAAGGGGGCAGTGGTGTTCGCAGGGCACCAAAACGGGATTATTACAGAATGGGACGTGTATGGCGGGTATCAGAAAGCCACGGTGCCTAGCTTAGATAAACACGAGGTCATCAGCATTGCGCTTTTCCAAATCAATGGAAAATTATTCATTGCCGCTGGATACGGTAATGGGATAGTGAGACTCTGGGATTACAAGGACTTGAAAGCCCCAGTGCGAGAAATCACTATAAACGAAGGCATCTCGATTAACTTTGTCAAAAAATATGGTGAAAATTTGGTTGTATCGTCGAGTAATGATACAGTCGTTGGTATACCAGTTGTGCAGTGGCTAGCTAGCGAAGAAAAACAGCAGATTATGACCTATGCTGGAATTGGGGACTATACGAAGGTCAATGTTGGGTGTTGCACCTCAGAGGTAGATGCTGAGGGAGGAAACCCAGTTAGCCGCTTCTATGCATTCAACCTGGATGATATGTCTGTTGTGCGCTTCCAGTAAATAGAGTGACCCATAGTCCTCAATGAATATCTTCTATGTGTATGGTTAGTGTACATGTTGTAGAAAATGTACCACAGCGGTGTTCGTTAGCAGCCCTGAGCGCGAGACTGCCGTTTGGGGAAATTTTGAGGCTGCCTTGTGCTATCTGGAAAGCTTTTTTCGAGCCGCAGAGCATATCTCCAGATCGCCTTCGACGGCCTCTGGCGATATCCTCAAATACTGTTCGTTCGCTCTCTTTTCATTCTCTTCTCTTCTCTTCTCTTCTTTTCTTTTCTTTTCTTTTCTTTTCTTTTATTTTCTCGTTAAATGTTCATCAGGTCTTTGGCACAGCTGTCACTTTTATCCTGCAGAATACGTTACCTTCCACTCCAGCCGATTTTCGCTAGAATGAGCTCCTCCTCCACTACCCCAGCCAGCTTGTCTGTAGACACTTTGTCTTCTTGGAAGACAGAGTTAGCCAATGACGTCAACACTCAGCTTTCCGCCACCGTTCTCAGGAACGCTAACGCCGGCGACATCTTGGTCAGCAGAAAGAAGGTTATTGAGGACGCTAATGTCTTTTCCCATGTTATCAAGCAGGAGGGTGCCCCGGTCACCAACCAAAAGTCCTCTGGCAGATGCTGGTTGTTCGCCGCTACCAACATTTTAAGACTAAAGTTTTACGAAAAATACAATGTCAAGGAGTTTCAGCTCTCGCCATCCTACTTGTTCTTTTACGACAAGTTGGAGAAGGCCAACTTTTTCTTGAACCAGATTGTTGACACTTACAAGGAGCCAGTCGAGTCCAGATTGGTACAGTTCTTGTTGACTGACCCAGTCTGCGATGGGGGCCAGTACGACATGTTTAACAACATCATCAACAAGTATGGCATCGTGCCAAATTCGGTCTACCCTGATTCTTACTCCACTTTGGCCTCCAATAACTTGAACTTTTTGGTCACCACCAAGTTGAGAGAGTTTGCCGAGGTCTTGAGAACCAAGTTGGAAAAAGGTGAGTCTGTTGAGGAAACCAAAGTTGAGCAAATCAAGGAGATCCACAGATTGTTGGTGATATTTCTCGGCGAACCACCATCTCCAAACGAAGAGTTCATCTGGGAGTACTGCGACAAGGACAGCAAGTTCCACTCTTTGAAGTCCACCCCATTGAAGTTCGCCACCGAAGTCGCCGAGTACGACTCTTCCACTCAGCTTAGTTTGTTGAACGACCCAAGAAACCCATACGAGAAAGTAATCAAGATTGACCGTTTGGGTAATGTTGTCGGAAACGATGTCGTCTCTTACTTGAACATGCCAAATGACGTACTCACCAAGGCTGTCGTGAAGCGCATCAAGGAAAACAAGCCAGTCTTCTTTGGTTCCCATACCCCATTGTACATGCATAAGAAGAAGGGTATCATGGACGTTGACCTTTGGGACTACAAGTTGATTGGGTTTGACGCCAAGCAAGAAAAGGCCTCCAGAATCATCTATCATCAGTCCTTAATGACCCACGCCATGGTCATTACCGGCGTGCACTTGGACGAGAGCGGTAACGCCGTCAGATACAGAGTGGAAAACTCTTGGGGCCAGGATGTCGGCAACAAGGGCTACTTTGTCATGACCCAGGACTACTTTGAGCAGCACTGCTACCAGATTGTCGTGGACAAAGATGACATTCCAGAGCACGTCCACTTGTTGGACACTGAGCCAATCATCCTTCCTGCATATGACCCAATGGGTGCTTTAGCTCTCATGAACTAAGCTTGGCGAAAAAAAGAAGCCATACAGGCTGTTAAAAATATATAGCATATAGATATTGTTGTAATAGAAAAGACAATCTTTATCTTCTAATGTATTGATTTAAAATCAAAGGCCTTAACGGGCTTCTTACAATATCACAACATATGTACATTTGGATGCATTATGTTGCTTCCACAGATAGCGTATTCCTCCCAAACGCTGAAAATAGATGCTTGTCTCCATAATGATGCGAACGGCCATCATCGATCATTAAAAGCTGACCTTTCCCCTATTGGCTACTCGCTCAGATAAAACCATTTTGTATGATTACATATTTAACAATAGCTCATTTTGTTGAATTATATTAAACCGGCAACACAATTAATGATACCAAAAAGCATCAATAATCGCAGTAGACAAAATCTGTCAAAAAATCCATTATAATCTTTGTCCTCATCACTATGGGGTTCCTTTCAAAAACAATCCTCAATTTGAATTACTATAGCTCTACTGTCAACCAGGTGCTCAAAGGCAAAGATTCCAAACCTTCTACAGATGATCAAAGCCAGCAGCAGCCCAGCGGACCCCTGATTGCCGACTTCAAGATTGAGAATGTTCAGCTCAAACCGGAGATAGCGCTTCCATCGGTAGAGAGCTTTGCACTTTCGAACATCCTTCACGACGACCTCGAGTATGAGTTGAACGAGCTCCTCAAGTCGCTCGTGATCACGTCGAAGAATTACAGGATCGATCTCAGTAACTTGATAAACAAAATACTCAATTACCAGAACGACGTAATCTTCGAAAGTTTAAAGAAAGTGGACGAGAGAGTGCTGTTGAATCAAAGCAGAATTAAGCTCTTAAATTCCAAGGTGAAAAAGAACAAGAACCAACTATTTAAGAGTGGTGCCAATAACGGCAGCAACGGTGACGGGAATGTGTCAAAGTTGGAGGACCAGTTAGATGACATCGTAAAGCTTGCTGGGGTGTCCTCGGATATAATCATGGGTTTAACAGAGGACTTGAAGATATTGGAGAATAAAGTGCTTACGTACGATAAAGAAAAGTTGTCAGATAAAGAGTCTATCAATAGGTTTCAGTACCCTCTATTGTCGAAATTAATGACCTTGAACAATGATGAGGAAGGCACCGATGACGAAAATTATGATGAGGGTCAACCGACATCATTTGAGGACCATACAGAAGATGCTTCTATTGAAGGTGACATTAATGAGGCCGTCAATAAGAGTCCAAAAAAGCGATTAGAATTAAACGATGTAAGCGAAATTAGCACAAAGGGAGAAGCTACTCCAGGTGTTAATCCGCGCTTACTAACGACTTCGACGCACATGCTTGACATCAACGACAATTTTAGATACTTCAAACCTCCATCACTTGACAAAAACAAAACGAAGGTCGAGAGCAGATCCAATGATAATGACATCACACCAGCTCAGAGGGCCAACAATAAAAATAAAGATGGACAACAAAGTTTAAAAGGTGAAGAAGCGGCAGCTAGAGAAGAAGGCCAACATTACCCGTTTGACGAAAGCATGTTCCCAAGCCTTAACAATTTGGCCACATTTGAACTCAAAGACACACAGCCGAAAGACACAACCAACTCACCTCGAGGAATATTTGGGAACAATGATCTTGACAGTAAGAGTTTCCTCAGATTTGATTCTTTTGAGGGAAATGTATCAGCACCAAACGGCACGCATTTCTATAATGGCTACAGCCATTATGGTAATTTTTCGGATGATGGTCAGCATGGTTACAACAAGGGAGATGGCGTGAAGAAGTTTGGCTCTTTTGAGATGGAACTAGATGGTGGTAGCAGTATTGAAGATGACCAAGCTTCAAATGGTGAAATTGAAGAGAACCCAAAGACTAAAACAGAGCAAAAAAATAGCGTTTTGGAAAATAAAGGCGGTCTTGCTAATACGATAGAGGAAGCTAAAGTTAAAGTTGTGGATACAGAAACTACCAATGAAGACACTAAACAAACTCAGGAAGAACAGAAAGAACAGGACGAACACCAAGGTGAAGCTGAGAAGAAAGAGGGCAAACCTACAGAAAGAGAACCAGCTTTACAACCAGAAACACACCCACAAGAGGAGGAAAATAAGTCTGAAAGTGACGAATCATATAGACAAGAAGACAAAGGGTTCATAAGTAACTCTCATGGCGAGACCTCGATTGATACTGTTGACGTGTTAAAGGCAAAAGAGTCCGATGGATCGAAAGGCAGCGAAAGAGCTGAACACAAAGTCAAAAACGATGAAGAGCAAAGTACTGCCATAGAGGAGGCACCGAAAAAGTTTCCAAAGAAAAGCGAGGACAATACATTAAGCTCTCAAGAACAAGCATACGAGATTGAAAGCTTGCTAGATAGAAGAAGGTTTCAAAAGAATGCTATTTTGAAAAACAGCAACGAGAGCGCAAAGACGTCTCCGTTCCTCAACAAGCTGAGTGTCTTCAATGAAGAAGAAAACAGTGAGTTTAAAACGATTAGAAAGTATAATCAGCAGACCCCAAGTGTTGAGAGCGCCAAAGACGCCAAAGGGAAAGGCAAACTCAAGAAGGAAGGGGACGAATTGGTGAAATCTAGTGAAAATGAAAACACAAACCCATTTGCAGTTCCGTTTGACAAAGACAAGGAGACCGAAGACTATTCGGGTGAGTCACCTGCGAATGCTTACAGCCACCAAAACAGCAGTCACAATGGTCTTTTATTCAATAACTTGACTTTGCCTCGGAACCGCACTTTGAAGAATAAGTTTTCTGCCTCTTCTATTATCACCGGGATCTCGTCACCTTCAATCACTGCCACCAGTGTGCCTGCTATTGCTGGCACCAATACCTCTGCTGTCTCTGGTACGATAAGTTCGACAAGCCCCGTGGTAGCTAGGCCGGTAATATCGCATTACAATAGCAACGCTGCAGATATGTTCTTGCACGATATCCAGCTAAAGGACGATCAAAGAAAGTGGTCTATTTCAGACTCCAGTTCAAACGTGCAGAGTGGGATCACAGGAAATGATAACAGTGTAGATAAAGATAACGAAACTGCTCTGAGTAAAACGGGTGGCAGTAAGAAAGGCAGCGAAAGAAGAAAGACCAAGTCTGCGGGCAGTAGCACCAGCGAGTACTTATTTAGAGTGCCGTCGAAATCTTCGCACACGACCTCAATTATCGGTGATTATAATGTGTTTATAGCTACGAACCATGAGAATGATAACAACTGAGTTTAATATATTCTTATAATAAGAAAATAGGATAGACAAAAGTTTTCAAAATTCCACATGCTTTGTAGACATGTCTAGCTATAAAGAAGAATCTAGATGTGTAGTATAATATTTTATTGCGACTATACATTCTCGTGATTGTGGCATACGAATGCATATTCAGACATGTTGCAATAAATTTTTAGAAACCTTCCAGCATAAGGAAAATCGGTATCTGTGGGAGGCATAAGCAGTTACTAACTCTATACCAAAAGCATATAATCAACGAGTCTGCATTAATTGCTACTTCCACAGTCCAATCGGATAATATAAAGACTAAGAGCTCTATTTTGCGTTGTTTCTAAATGTTTACTAATAAAATTATAGCGTCTAAGATACCATCAATACCGGGTCCACGTCTTTCAACGACACTAATAACGACTAACCGCTTATTCAGAACCTTGAATAGCACAATTTACGGAAAGTTTGAGCCTCGCTTCCCTTCCAAAAAGTCAAAGAGCAAGCAGCAATTCAAACAGAACGTCACCGGGAATGGCAGCCCTGATTCGCTCGCGGGCATTTCTGACACTGCTGCCGCTCCAAGTGCCTTCAAGAAATGGTTCGAGGCAAGCTACTTTAGCACGCTCCTAGGCAAGTGGAACAGCTTGCCTTTCAAGTTAAGGTTGTGGCTCTGTGTGTCAACGTTCTTAGTCGCTTTGGGTGGAGACTATCTTAGTGAGAAGGTATTCGAGAACGCGCAGATCAGAGAGGAGGCAGAACGGTTAGCGGATTTTGAGTTGCAGAAGCTCGAGCAGGGCGCTACGAGAGACGCAGGAGAGAGAAATTAAGAAAAAGGTGGGAGACTTGTAAATAAGATAAATGTATTATGTGGATGTTAGCTCTTCAAAAGTTTTTTACAGTTGGCGAACAGAATATATGTAAACTACAGTTGATCTTTATCTTGAAAGTGAATTTGCCTATCTGAATAGTGATACAAAAAAAAAAAAACAAATGAAGAAATTGAACAAGAAAGAACGTGATATGTAAAGAAAGAAAGAGAAACCTGAATGATATAAAAAGAACGGCGATAAAAAAAAAGTATGATTGATGATGTCAGCTTTGTATTCCGTCAACGCTTCTATTTTATAACCATAGATACAAGTTGCTTATTCGTCATCTTCTTCGTCGGATGATTCTTCTTCGGCGGTTTCCAACCATTTCAAGAATGGCTTAGCGGCTTTTCTGACCTTCTTGGAGACCTTCTTGTCGCCAACGTACTTCTTAGAGACAGTAGAGCCAAATTTTCTGATAACTTCTTCGCCAATCAACTCAGAGTCGTACAACTCGTACAAAATCTTTGGCAACTTTGGAATCAAGTTTTGGTGTTCCAAACCTAAAAATCTCTCGATACCACCAAGGAAGGCCTTCTGATGCTCGTCAGTCTCAATTATCTTTTCCAAAAACTCTTCGTGCTGCTTGATCTGCTCGACAATGTTTTCGTCAAACAAGGTCTGGGCCAATACTTGGCAGGTCTCTTCGTCGTGCTCAATCTTGAGCTCGGTCAACTTCTTGAAGATTTCCACGTCAGAAGGCAACTTGGATTTATCGTCGCCAAAGGAGGCGACCCACTCGCCGAGCTGCTCGTATTTCTCGCCGGTAAGCTTTTGCTGCTTGTCGCTGATGGCTAACTTCTCGGCTCTTTGGGCAATAGCCTCTGGGGACATATCGACGGACCAGTCCTCGTCTTTGATTTCCGCCTTGGATGGCAACAATGAGGAGGCCTCGTCCTGGATCTTCTTGGTGAATTCATCGTCGTAGTCGGCGTCTTCGTCGCCAACGTCCTTTTTGGCGCTGTCGGCCGCCTCACCGAGACCAGCAACGCCAGCACTGCCACCGACGTTAGCAGCAGCGGTACCCTTGACAGACTTCTTTGGAGGATTCTTCACAATGTAGGAGCTCAACTTGGATCTTGGGTCAATGTCGGTGACCTGACCGCAGGCCTTGCACTCTCTGACTAAATGGTCGCCCTTCTTCACAACAATGTCGGTTTCCGGGTTCTTGCAGGAGGCACAGAGGACAAACTTGGAGATGAAGCCATCCAAGGAGTCCTGCAACTTGGCGGAATCGTGAACGCCGTTGACCAAGTAACGATCAGTGGCCTCGTTGGCGGAGGTCTGGGCGCCCAACTCGAAACCAAAGTACTTGACAATGTAGATTGGAGGGCGGCCCAAGGCCTTGGCGACGTCGGTCAAGTTGAGGATGTTGGTCTTGATACCGTTACCTCTGCCCTCAGTCTTAGACTGGATAGGAGGCATCTTGTAACGGTAGAAGACATCTGTGTTTTCACGCCAGATATTAATGAAGGACATAGTGGATGGGAAGGTGTATGCGTCTGTGGAAGGTGTGCTGCGCTGGATTGTCTTCCTGGCTGTCTATGAAGATGAGAAGAGAAGTAATGTGTCTCAATGATGGAAGTTCCTTATCATGTCTATGTTGCCACTGGAAGCACGAGAGAGGGAGGGTTGGTGGGAGCAGCGGCGCCATTGGCGGCAGAGCGTCCGGCGTGGAGACCGTTCTGCTGAAAAAAAAAAAAAAAAAAAAAAATAGAAAAGAGATCAGGTGACAAGATAAGTGGCAAAAAAGAAAGAAGCGCACATAAAACGGAGAAGCACTACGCTAAGAGCGTTACGTCCGATGGGCAAAACAACTTTTATGTTCATCAACATTTGCATGTTTTGACACACTCTTTCAATTGCTACATCCAGCACTGGCACGTCACTGGTACCCACCATGTCCAGCGAAGAAGCCATTCTTGTCCTCTCCGACTCCGAAGGCGAGTCCGAGCAGGACGTCCAAGTGTTGCACGACCGCCCCATGATCCAGGAGGTGCAGAGCGAGGATGAGAACGAAGAGACCTCTGCCCAGCAGCAGGGCGAGGACGATATCGAAGTTATCCTGGTCGTATCACAGCGGCCGTCCCAAGGGTCCCGCGAGGGCGCCACAAGCGGCTTCGGTAACCCAGAAGATGATGTCCAGATCATCAGACAGCAGCGAGCCACAGTGCGATTGGCCCAAACTCCAATATATCTCCCGGGAGAGATCATATATGCCCATCTCAATCCTGAGGACGACGACTTCGCCCAGGACAATGGCAGCAACGGCACTATTGCCACCAGGGTGGCTAACGCTTTCCCGCGGTTCAGAAGCTACCAGCTCGGACTCAGGAACAGAATAACTAGAACGAACCACGCCCTCAACGGGCTTATTGGCATCCAGCCGCCACATGGCGCTGCTTTCAGGAGACTCAACGCTGGTAACAACGACCTCTCTGATGAAATATGGAGCCAGGTGCATGTTCTAGAGAACCAGGAGTTGGACCGCAAAATCCAGTCGCAGAAGAGCTATGCGGAGCCGTACATTGAAAAGGCGGAGGAGAGCATCAAGAATCTCCCTGAGGGGTATCAGAGCAACATTGATAAGGCGGTGGAGGTGGTGTGTCCGTTGTGCGGAGTCGTGCTAGGCAAGGGGATACCCGAGGGCTTCACAACGCTAGTGCAGGAAGAGAAGAAGAAGACGTTGCAAGACGAACACTACAATCCAATCAACTACGACGATGAACAGACGTACAGCGACACCATCCAGGACTACGGGTGCTGGGCGCCCTATCAGTTGCTTCCCTTCATCACGGAAGTCGACGTTGAGCTTAGCCGGAAAGTGTACTACGCCCGGTGCGGACACGTCTTTTGCGGACGCTGCGTCCAGCGGATTGGCTCGAAGCCCAAGAAGCAGCAAAAGAGCAAGAAGCTTCCCAAGAACATGCACAACCCGACTGTCTATGCCCCAAACAAGTGCGTGGCCGCCGACTGCCGCAAGCAGCTCGTGGGCGGGCGGTTTGTGGAGATATACAACAATAACTAGGCTGGCTTCCTGCGTACTCTATGCGACTAATTAACGACTTGTAACGAACAGTAATGAGTGTCTGTAAGAGGAGCTATAGTATGGCAAGAGAGCCATGGTATCCTGTATCTGGCCGCTGCTTTACCATTTGCTAATGCGGACCCACACTTGCCGATGTAGAGTGTATGCGTAGTGTGCTTTGTGTGTTGCGAGAGCGTTGCGCAGCCCCGGCGCAGGCAAGATGCGTAGCGAAAACAGAGGGCGCCACGAGAGAAAAACAGCAGAAGAGTGTCAACACCAGTTGCCCTAGCACTGCCATCACTGCCAGCACCATCATCGCTACGTCCCCTGTTTCCGCCATCAGTCTGGTGGCAAGTGTCTCTATATCACTATTTCTGCCCTTACAGCGTTCCTAATCGGTGTTCCGCCGTCTCCTGCGACCCCAACCAGTCTCTCTCTCTCCGCTCTCGGCGTCTCCTTTGGGCGCTTGTTTCTGAGTGTTTTCTTTTTGTTTTATAGCGTTTGTCCCTGACCGCCAGCTATTTTCCATCGAGCCGGCTGTCATAATATTTGGACACTGATAGCCTGTTTAGAAAAGATCTGTTTTTGCTCCAATCTACACGGTCCTGACATTTCCCACGCTTGATTTCAAGACAGATCTTTTTGATTTCGTTGCGTGTGGTTAGGGTTTGCGGATCTAGCTGATACATATCTCGATAGCAGCCACCAATACATCGCCACAAGAAGCAAAGCTATCGCTCACAGCATCAAACACTGCCACTTACCTTGTTTGGAATAGCACAGATCTAGCATTATAGCCCTCTAGACACTTTATCTCCTATCTTCAGACGGTGACTCAGAACTGTTGTTATCAACTTCCAACCGCCAACAATGTCCACAAGATATCCCCAAACCGAAGTGGTGGAGTTTTTGGTCGACAAGGTCACCGACAACTCCACTGACGTTAGCCAGTGCATGATTGTTAGAGAATACAAAAAAATTGGCGAAGGTGCTTTTGGTACCGTTGTCCAGGCCAAGTTAAGCCCTTACGAATCATACTCTGAACAAAATTCTGATAAGTGGATAGGGCCTTTTGCCATCAAGCGTGTTCCCGCCCAGACCGAATACAAGTCTCGCGAGTTGGAAATCCTCAGAATAACCAATCATCCTAACGTCATTAAGCTATGTCACTTCTTCAACTACAAGAGTCCAGAAGACCACAAAGTCTACCAGCACTTGGCCATGGAGTGTCTCCCTGAGACCTTGCAGTTGGAAATTAGAAGATACACTAGCCAGAAACAATACTTGCCACTTTCTCACGTCAAAATATATTGTTATCAGATTGCCAGAGCCATGTTGTACTTGCACGCCTTGGGAATCTGCCATCGTGACATTAAGCCATCCAATATCCTCGTTGACCCAAAATCAGGTGTGTTGAAGATTTGCGATTTCGGATCAGCAAAGAAGCTAGAAACAAACCAGCCTTCTGTTGCTTACATTTGTTCCAGATACTATAGAGCTCCTGAGTTGATTGTTGGCTGCACTTTGTATACTACTCAAATCGACATATGGGGTCTTGGTTGCGTGTTGGGTGAAATGTTTTTAGGAAGAGCCGTTTTCCAAGGCGCTGACCCATCTTTGCAGTTGAGAGAGATCTCCAAGTTACTTGGTCCTCCAGATAAAAGATTCATCTTCAACTCTAATCCAAGGTACACCGGTCCGCTTTACTCTAAACCTTTATTCACCGGAAGAGTCATAGATAGGTTCCAAAAGGTATTCCCACAAGCAACTGATGAAGGTTACGACTTGTTGCTTAACGTCTTACAATACGATCCAATCAAGAGAGCCACACCAGCTCAAATTATGGCACACCCATTCTTTGATGAGTTGAGAAAGCCAGATTTCCAATGGTACCCAAGAGGCAATGAAGACATTCCAGGACCCACTCCAAGCTTTTTCAATTTCAGCTCTTTTGAGTTAGATCTTATTGGAAACTTATTGCCAAAAATTTATCAGTTTCAATGATAGCTTATTGCGCTGAGCAATTCTATTTACTCCTTTTTTTTCAAATATTTTTTTTTCATTTATTGTTTAATTTCGTCATTGTTGCCACAGACTTTGTGTATAAAGATAGAATTTTTTTGCCTCATTAGCCCACCCATTGGAGCAGATTGAACACAAGGTGCGGTACTGTCATTGGAAATCAGTTCGCACACAACTCTGTGTCCAGCTAAACAAAGCTTAACTTTGAGAAAGAAGCTTCTTTTCTGTTTTTTTTTCTCTGTTGATCCATTTCCTAATACTTTTACATTACTGTTACCTAACCTGAGCTTTAACTTCGTTTTTTGTTTGTCACCATTCATTTTTTCAACCTTCTGGTTTTTATTTTTATTATTTTTTTTTATACAATATGTCATACTCTTTACTTTTCTCGACCTTTGTCTTGTTCAAAATCGTGATTTTATCGATCTTTTATTTTGTTAATATCATGTTTTTCTATAAATTTCATTCTCTTTTTTTTTGTCCCATCCCCTCCTACTCTTGCAATAGCCATTGATCTCTCTGTTTACTTCTCATATTCTTTTTCCTAATACACTACTTTACTTCACGAAAAAAGGGCACGCTGCCGCTCGTAAACTGGTCCGCTGCCGCCCCACTCTGCAGCATACTCTATAAGAGCTCAGTTATGGCCTTTCTCAAGCTTTAACGTCCCGGAAAAACCGACAGCACATACAAGTGCCTCACCGACTTTTGCAGACCCTGTCGCAGTGGCTTTAGTGATCTAATTTCTCCGAGGGCCAGTGTCCTGATAAGAGCCAGAGGATTTGTGCGCTAGATGGACCGTGCTATTGTATGGCTTGCCTTCATCAAATGCGCAAACAGAGCCAAGAGAAAAGGCTAAAGGCGACTTTTTGAATGTTCGTGGATTTTAAAGTGCCATACAAGAGTTTAGTGTCCCAGTGATCGGTCATGATGTGTAACATTTGTGTTGGAAATAAGAAAGCTTTCATATATCAGGGATATTCTAGGTATATTGTATTCACCTGTATATTTATGAAAAAGCTACTGTACACGTTTCAAAAAATTTGCTCGCCGAATGGCGTAGCATAATAAAAAAAAAGGAGGTTCTAAAAAGTTAAGTGTTGATGCTGTCAAATAGTTTTCAATCAAAAGGAGTCCGTTCCCTTTTCATGTTATCGCTAACGTTACTGTAACTCCCCGCACTACTTCCGTTGTGCAGGTTTCTCAAGTTACCGTTAGCACCATTTCCGCCATTACGCGGCTTCATTAACTGTGGGCCCAACGGAGACGAGTAATCCAAGTCAGGGCTTTCCCCAATATCGGGGCTATGGTTAATGTCTGGAGTGCTCCCTACTGACTCATTATGATTCAGAAGGAATATTTTTGGTATTTGAAGGTTAATGTTGGAGGTATTGATGGCAGAGTCCGGGTTGTCATTGTTCGCAAGCGATGAATTGCGTCTTCGGTAAGCTATATCAGCATAGCCATGGTCAGAGACAAGCTGAGGATCGCCTTGCTCGAAGAAGCCGGTTTTATCGCCAGCACTACCATCTCGAATATTGCCGCCGCCACAATTCAACTTGCTAGAGTTATCCCTGCTGTTTGAATTATTCGTGTTGACGTTGATGCCGTTGCTGCTGCTATTGTCATTATTCTTACTGAGAGGACTAGTGGTGTTTGTCGTCGCCGTATTACGATGCTCTCTTTGCGGAGCACTCAGTCCGGAAGGAGTATCATTAGCGTTACTGATATCAGGGTATCCAAGATCGATCAAGTTAGCACCATCGATGGTGCGCTTCCAACCATTACCTCCTTTGAATATATCTTCGACGCACTCCTGAGGGTTAAACTCATTGGGTCTTTCGTCCCACTGCACTTTGAAAGATTGATAATACAACTTGGTGATCAAGTCAACATTGCTGATGCTAGGATTTTCGCCAATATTGATCGCATCTTCGTTCCGCTGGTGTTGATTCTGAAAATTATTGGGGCTGCTTTCTAGTGACTTGTTGGGCCTCTCAAAATCATGGCTGCCTCTATTAGACTCGCTTTCGCTCGCTGACCTGCCATTGTAGGATTCTCTGAGCTTTGAAGATTGGTGGCTCTTTGCGGTTCTGCCTTTCACGTTTGTATTACTGTTGTTGTTATTGCCGCCGAGAAAATGGTGATTCTGAAAAGCCTGGGGAAAGTTTGGCTTTCTCACTGCTAGTAAGTTTGATCTTTTGTTTTCTGGCAGCGCTTCCCTAGACCTTTTACTAGAAGAAGAAACTTTTCGGGGCCCAGTGTTTGTATTGAGGGTGCCGCTACTCAAGTTTTCTTCTTGGCTGTCAACTGTTAAATTATGATTGCCGTTTTCTGCCACGGTATTGTTTGCTTCTGCTGGAGGATTATAAACGCCGTCCTGAATATAAGATAAGTTTGCAAAATCATTATAATCGCCCTTGACTAATTCCAACTTAATTGAGATGCTGATGATAGAATTGATTTTGGAATCTTGAAGTAGGTACTTGTCTATAGAGTAGTTGCGCTCGTGAATAAAATTTGAAAATCTGGCGTGTTTCGTGTCGAAATTCTTAAAAATGTAGTCTATTAGGTTGATTTTAACTTGTCCCAAATATGTTCGTTGTTCATGATTGTGGACTATTTCTTCAATTTTTTTCGCTTTCAATGCAAGCGTCTCAGAATTGTTATCACTTTTAGCCCCAATAGACGTAGCACCTGATGCGCTTGTGCTCTCGCTAGTGCGATACTGTTGTTGTCGTTGTTGTCGTTGTTGTTGTTGTTGTTGTTGCTGTTGCTGTTGCTGTTGCTGCAGCGCCGAGGTCGGTGTCTCTGAATAGAGCTTTAATATCAAAAACTTGTCTTCTAGCTGTAAAAATTGACCCTCAATCTTCTTGTTGACTTCAAATTTGATATTCGGCACATTCTGAACAATGGCGAACTTTACCTTGTGGTGTTCTATATTGTGTTTCGCCGTAGTTCCTTTGTAAGAATTGCCGAATAAAGAGGTGTTATAGTTAGCCGGATTCATGGGATTTTTGCTTTGGCTATTCAAAGTAACCAGGGATGACGATGAATTGCTCATAGGTGCCAAATTAGGAAGAAGTGTCAGCGAATGATGAATAGATGCTGAAGACGATAGGGGCCTGCTGGTTGGTTTAGGCGCTGAGTCCTTCACCGACCATTTGATGTAGCAAAAGCCTGCAAGTTGCGGGAGATTGGTAAGGTCATTGAGCCTGAATGACAAATTGAAGCGCGGGTGCTTGCTCTTCTTCTGCAGAAGACTCCCGAGCATTGTATTGACGAAAATGCTTTACCGCTGACGGTATCAGCGATATCCATTGGTTGGTTGACAATAAAATGGAGATGGCCATGTCAAAGGGCAAAATACTCAAAGGCTCATCCGAAAAGCAGGGCTTCACAACCTATACAATTGTCTTTTTTCCTCTTTATGCAAATTGTAATGACCGCCCATTCCAGGCTGTTTTGATGGCCAGCGCCAGCGTCAGTACCAACACAATAGCACCAACACAACAGCAGATCTGGACATGATAGAAGTACTGAGGTTATTGCCATGAAACAACATATACAGCTAGATCTGTGCTCTCGCGAAGGGTACGATATCTACCAGCTGACAGTTAACGATTACGACGAGGATAACTTTGACTACAGAAACCTTCCCTACGTTGCCTTCCCTAATGCGTTTTTCAATGCCAATGATGACGATAATAATATACAAAATGACAGTCGTGGCGTGAATATTGACTACTTGCTTTGCCCTATATGTAAAGCGCCATTTGTGAAGCCTTACGTTACAAAGTGCGGCCATACATTTTGCTATGACTGTATAGTCGAGGCCCTTAAAATAACGAATCAATCATGCCCACTTGATAAAGTGCGATTGGTGAAGGACGTTAACCAAGCACTGTCAGGCTCGTCTTTAGGCTTATCTTCTACTGACCTGGAGGATCCGGGCGAAATTTACGAGATCAGCCCTGCTCCATTGATCATTAAAGTGCTTTCTGACGATTTGGGCGTGAAGTGCCTCAACTACCAGCGAGGATGTACGTGGACTGGGATGCGCACTGATATCAAAGAGCATGTAATAAGAGAATGTCAGTTTACTCGGGTACCCTGTGGAAAACTTCATAAGAGTCAGAGCTATGACGAGGCTGATAGAGTGTGTAAAGAACTTATAGAAAGAAGACATAAAATTGGATCTGCAAAATGTCCTCATAATTTAGATGACGTTGTTGAAAACCAATTTTCCTCAAAAGGAAATGACAACATTGAAGCTAACAATATCGATACCATGAACCCCTCGGCTAAATCGAGCCGAATAGACGCTGCCATAATTCACTGTCCGAATGCGCCAATCGGCTGTGACTGGAAGTTTGAGATAACTGACAATTACTTTCAAAAGTTTGACCGCCACAAAGACATTGTATCGAAGCATGTTGGCACTTTTTGCCGTTATGAAAAGCTTCACAAAACTATTCGTGACCAAGATCTTAAAATTGAGCAAATGAAGTCACATATAGGTCGAGTTCAAAATAAGTTCAACTGGCTAGTAAACTCTATACCACATTTGAACAAAAATGAAACTTTCATCAACAACTTTGACGCTTTGCAAAACGTTCCTTCCAATCAAGGTAACAAACTTTCTAAGTCTCGATCAAGACAACTGGGTCAAAAGGAGTTCGAAGAATTTAACAATGAGATACTCCATCATGAATGTCATTTAAGCTGCTCATCCGTTTCTAATAAACAAGATGATTTATCCTTATATGTGAAGCAATTGGTAGCTGATAATGTCAAACTCAACGACAATGTTTCACATTTAATGGCTACCGTGAGCAGTTTGCAAATGCAGATGAATCAGCTATCGTTTTCATACAAACAACAACAGATGTTCCACAATGAAATACAAAGAATTCATTCTTTTCAGCAACACCGCTTTAGCGGTGAAAGACTAAGCGTCTCTACGAACGATAGTGAAAGTGATTTGAGCGATGGACTTTCTAGCGGAAGAGTGAAATTATGAATTACGATTAAACCCAATATAAATTAAGTTTATCACCCATATTTTTTTAACATTTGTAAATTTGAAGCCTCTAAGTTTCTATTGAAGTTAGACCAGTCATTATACCTAAGACAACTTAACCAATATACCAAAATACTACAGCCCCAATACTATTTTATAAATACCAAGCATTAAATTTGACAATTAATTAACATTACTTTAATAGAGAACAAAAGAATTATTCAAATGTAACCGATTTTGTTGGCAATGTCCAAAGCATCGTAATCAGAAGTCAATCTAACATAAGCTTTCTTGGTACCGTTTGGACGGATCAAGGTGTTAATAGATTGAGTTTCGACTTCGTATAATTCTTTGACGGCTTTCTTGATTTGGTGCTTGTTGGCTTTGATGTCGACATGGAAAACCAAAGTGTTGTCGTCCTCAACCTTCTTCAAGGCAGTTTCAGAAGCAATTGGAGCAACAACGATCTTGTAGGAGTCCAATCTGTTGTAGTGTGGAACAGACTTAGAGGCGTATTTTGGGCTTCTGGACAATTTCAAGGTCTTTGGTAATCTGAAAGTAGCACTACTTCTGACTTTCAAGACTTTCTTACCGTTAGCGCCCTTGACGACGGATTTTTTAGCTGCTTGAGCTTTAGAAACACCTAAAAAAATAGTTAGTATATCATTCTTCCAGATACATATGATATTAAAAGCCATGTTATATTGTCGTTAGAAGCACAGTTAAAGAAAATATTTCAAATATGTTCCTGAAGTATTATTGTGTGATGGCTAAGTTAATAATATCGCCTTATCCAAAGGATTTCTTGCTTTTCAGATCTTCGGCTTATTATTGCCGTGATATTAATGCTAATTATGAGCGCGTTGGTTCAATCTTTACTGGCGACACAATCTAAAATGTTGCTGTTTCAACAAATGCTACGACTTTTCATTGGAAGGATTTATAAAGTGACATGATCAAGATGGCGCTGACAACTTTGCTGCGATGCATTCAATGGATGTGTATCAGAAATAATACTGTTGTCATATCACATTATCGTTTATCAATATTGGTCATTTTTTCCAGACGCATTTAATCACCATAATTTGAGACATGAAAATTTCTATATTCCACATTGTCTAGTAATTGAAAGTGAACTCTTTGAATGGCATTTGATGTGATACTTGATGCTATATTTATTTCTCACTCTTGATTCCGGTTGCTTTGAAATGTATGCTTTTCTTTTGCGCTCTGAGATTTCAAATCCATCATAACAATTAAACGTAACTTGCTATTCTCTTTTTCATTCTAACTTACTAGCTGGAGCCATTTTTATCTATTGTGTACTATTTGATTGATAATTCTTGTCGTTAATCAGACCTCAAAGTAACAGTATCTCAATCAGAAGACTTTTCTATAACACTAATTTTTCATCTAATTTTTTTTCTCTCTTCCTCTCTTTCCTTGTCCGTGCACTACGAGAAAACGTGAGAATTGCATACAAAAGAAAAAATTCGCCGGCAAGTAAGAAAAAAAAGACTTTTTTGAGTCACATGATATTACTCTTTTTAGTAATTTCACTTCAAAGAAGATATTTAGCCCTCTCTCTTATCAGCTGATAATAGCCTTTCATAGCCCTATTACCGCTTACTTGGTATACCTTGATCATATCTCTTTTGTGCCATAAATTGCGATGTGCTCCTTGAAGGTTCTGAACATGAATTTCCTTATAGTACTTCTCTCTTATGATTTGACCTCCATTGTAAAGTGTCAAAACCTTCTACATCTACTGTTGCGTGACTCCAAAATATTACAGCTTGAAATTTTGATTCATAGGGTCCTGCTGAAGTAGTGCTAACAATATTCAATCCTAACAATCTTCATAAAACTGTTCTATATTAAAGATGGCTACGTAGTAAACAGTTTTCTAATGAATTATGTACATATATTTTTAAAGGAAATGAATGTTTTTGACAATCTAAAATCCTAAAGTGATAATCACGAGAGAGCATGAGTGTGAAGGCCCATTGGACAAGTCAATGAAAAAATATTGGTCCCTAAAATAACTAAGATTATAAACAGCTTCTGGAAACTTATTTTCAGTACTTTAAATGGTCCTTATGATTGAGAAAATTAAACGTAAAATAGATATGAACGTGTTTGAAACTGTATAAATATGTTGATCATAAACGTCTTTCGGCAGGAGATCTGACACCACCAAACTTCAACTTAGTAGAATCAGAGACTTTGGTAACAAGTGGTCTTATTTTGGTGCCTTCCCTGCCTAATAAAGCAGCGTTAAATGCTTCTCTGGCTTTACCAAAGTTCTTAAAGTTAATCTCCAAGTCTTGAAAGTAGTTTCTTTCTTCGATCAACTTGAACATCTTGGCTGCAGCCTGAAAACCAGCTTCGTATTCACCTCTGGTAGCTTTTTTGAAACCAAGATTACCTGCTGACAAGTGAATTCTCATTCTTTGTGGTAAACGTAAGTAATAGAGAACTTTTTGATTATGCGTAAGGTTTGGGTTGTTGATAAGGAAATTTTGATCTTCCATGACAGATACAAGGGCTAAGTGAACATTATTTTTACCAAAATTACAATAAAGTATATTTTTGACAATGTTTTCTTTCTTTATGATTTTGTTCTTCTTGGCTTCTGATTTTTTTAATGCTGGGGTAGGTGTGGAAGCATCAGTAGCGGCGGCGTTTAGTATCACCGCGCGGCTTGAGAAATCTATACATCTGTTAGTTTATAATTCGATATAATGATACGATAAACTTCCTTGAAAACCGATATGAACAAAATGTTTTTACTCAACCTATTTTGCCTGGAATGATGATCTCCAACAAAAAATGAAGCACTTACATTTCTGGAAGACATTTTGTCTGAGAGCAGGAACTCCTATTCTTTGAAAAGGAGTTAGCAACTTAAAAAACATTGCTGCTTCGGTGTTTTGGTAATGCTTGATGAAACTGGATACGTTTGGTCTCAAGCCTCTTCGCGTCTTCTTTGTGAATGCCTATTGCTTGGCTTTTCCTTACAATATCTCTAATTTTTTTCACCCTTAGAGCTTCAAATTTTGATATGCAGGCGGGGACTTCTGTGCACGGGATACTTATATAATAAGGAGCACTATATTACATAATGACAAGTAGCTGCAAAAGATACGGATCGACAGCTAACCTCTAAACTCAGAGGCTGATGGTTGGCAGAGAGTTAGCTATCGGCGCAATCGGCATCGCACACGCCTTAAAAACAATTCCGAAAAGCTGGCAGGAATATTTACAACTAAAAAGCTAAAAGAGATTTAATTGAAAAGCCCATACCTGATTTAGTATATTGCACAATCTCTATTATACAGTTACAAGCTCTCGCGCCACTTCATTGATAACACGACCTGTCAAGCTATCAATTCAAAGTGGCGGCATCACAACACACTGAAATCGTCAAATAACTTAAAGTTAATAATCAATATGGATCATCAAGATAGACTTTTCAAGTTTCGTTTGCCATTCAACTTGCCATCTTCCACGTTGGTGAGAAGCGCGGGCGTATATCTTAGTGGTGCACTCTTTGCTTTCGGATTCTGGTTTCTAATAGACGCTGCCATTTACAGTAAGACGGTCAATGCCTCCGTGGTTCACGTTACCTTCATCGACTGGGTGCCTAGTATCTGTTCTGCTCTCGGTATGCTTATAGTGAATTCAATTGACAAAAGTCGTTTGCTAGAAGATGCTTTTGGCGGAGGAATAGGAGGAGCCTCATCCATCACTTACCAAGCAAGAGTCATTTTGTTTTTAGGATTTAGTTTATTAGCTGGTGGGCTTGCTGGCTCCTTCGTGGTATTGATTTTAAAGTTCACATCGAAGGGTTACAATGAGTATCCTACGCTAGGAATGGGCATTGCTAATGTTATCACAAATGTGTCAATCATGTTGAGTTGTATTTCATTGTGGGTCAGTCAAAATGTTGAGGATGAGTATTCTTACTCATTGGCATTATGAGCTATTTTCAAACTCAGCTAGTTAATGGACCCAAAAGCTAACAAACAACTTTTCTACATCTATGCAGCTGAGAAGATAGTATTCATATACATTGTTCATTATGTCTAATATGTAAATTGCTTATTGTGGATATATAATTGCTGTAGACTATTCTATGGTTCTAGAATTAGAAATGCTAACTTTTTGGTAACAGCAACAGAATACGTCCTGATTGAAAGCTGTGAGTTGAGCACTTGAAAAAGGTCTAACGGCGGCGAGGGCCTCTAGGTTTATTGAATCTTGTCACAGCTCCAGCAATAGATGTTGTGTCAACGCCAGCTGAAGCGCCGGTAACGGCAGGTGAGTTATTGCCTCCAATTAAGTCTAAAACTTCGAGCTCTATAGCATCACCCACTTCCAAGATCTTATCAATTGTAATATTTTGTTGCTTCAATCTAGTCAAAAAACCTTGCTTGGTGGCAGAATAGAGCATTCTGTCTCTAATTTTAGACCCTGAAGGACAAGTGTAAATAAAGAAAGTATTTGAAGCATTGTTTTTGTAAAAAACAAACTGTGGTCCAGAAACCTTGCTGATAACATCTGGCACTTGCTCTGGCTGTACACCTGACTCAGAATTCTGGAAGAAGATGGTTTCTGAGCTATTTATCTTTGTGCTAATCAAAGTTTCGGTAGCAAAAGCGTTAGTCAATTTTTCCAAGACATCTTCTTCAATCGGAGTATCCTTAAAGTTAGAAGAGTGATCCATTCTGAGTAAAGATCTTTTTCCGGTAGTTGAAGATGAGCCGGTGCTGTTGTAAAGTAATGTGTTTACCTCGGACTCATTAATTTTTTTTAGCATGACTTCGCTTTCAGTCAATGGTGCAGCTTGCTTTTCGCTTTTTTCAAAGTCTTGCCACGATTTGTATGAGACTTCACCTATGTCGTTCGCTAGGTACTGTTTTTTAATCAAGTCATCGCGTCCAAGTTGTCTTAGAAGGGTGGTTTTTGTGCTTGCGTAGATCATCTTAGATCTGACATTGGCATAGTCAGGCACGTACGAAATAAAAATGAAATAAGGAGACCCGGCAACAGAATCATTTTTCACAAAGATATACCGAGCCTCTTGAGGTGAAAGATGAGATGCAAGAACTTCCCAATCATTTGCAAAGGAAGAAGTGCCTTGAACTTTTTGATCAACAAGTATCTGTTCATCTTCAATTTTAATGATTAAGGCACGGTTGCCGGAACCACCAGAAACAAAGCTGTTGAATTCGTCAATAACGCCTTGAGAGGCTGTGATACCAGACTGACTGGACATGTTTGCGTAATAAAGTGAGCGCGGATTGTTTTTGATAAATGTCAAGGGCTTGCAGCTTATGATCTCCTGGGCTGTGAATTCACACCGCTACTTGCAAGATGTTTATGGTACCTTGTTTCTCTGGGCACATAACCACATTCCCCCAACATGCACTGGAATCGAGCCTGTATGTTGCCATTGCAGAGATAACTAACGCCTATAAATCATAATATTCTGGTCCAAAACCCAAAATATCCTGGCTGTTGGTAAAGCAAGGCCATTTCAAGGGTTTCAAAATCGAAAGTCTGCAAATTATTAAGATCATCTATTTAAGTGTTTGCATCTTTATTTCAAGCAACTTCTGTGAGTTGCTAAAACTGATCCAGGCCCAAAGGTATTATCTACCTAATATTCTTTTATAAATTATTATAAATATAGACATAAGGGTTATTCCCTCAGACTATCCATGAGATTTTTTGTAAAATTTTAGACACTTTCGAGTCCCGGACTGTAAGACATTTATTTTTGCCAAACGCTTCTCAGATAGGGCTTTATTTAAAGCTTTTGAGAATATTTTATAAAATGTTCCGTTTTTTTGTATATAATCAATTTTACCACATATTTATAAGTTGAGTATATGAAGGCAAAATAAAGATAGTAATAATTTTTGAGCAAAAACTATGTGTAGACCATGTTAACATAAACTCTTTTTAGTTTCACACCAGTTTCAATACAACATGGCACAGCCACAACATCTTATTTTATTTAGCTGCATATAATACAGAAATATGGTGTAACAAAAATGAAAGTATGAAGATGTAGCATTTGTATTTACTTTGAAACTTCTGTTAGTTGCCCACCTTTAAAATAAAACTTAAATATCAAACTACAGTGATGGTGAGAAGCTGAAGAGATTTTAAAGGTCACGAACTAAATTCCAAAGCTAAGATACAATATGAACTTAGATAAGAAGTCTGTAGATGGATAAATATGGAATATTTTCTTCCTTCAGCATGAAGAATTCTACGGCAAAACTACTCATGAATCAACTGCCTTTCTGTGAGAGTCATTTTATTCATCAATTGGCTAACGAAAAAATAAATAAATAAAAGAGTTAAGTTCGGAGAATAAAATGGTTAAATATATTATTTACTGAAGTTGTCCACGACAATATGCAATTCCTCTAGTCTTGTTTTCAAATTAGGTAAATTGTTCAAATTCTTTTCTATATCCAACTTCTCTTCATTTAATACAAGCCTTTTTCGATAATCAAATTTCTTGTAGATATAGTCCCCTTTACCGTTAAATTGCAATAAGTACTTGTGAAACTTCCATATGGAAGTTCTATGAGCCACTGATAAAACCGAAATTTTTAGATTTTCAGTAGCGTAAGTATACATCTTCTCTTCCATCTCTGGTGTAACTTGCGAGGTGCACTCATCCAAAACAGCAAATTCTGGTTTATGGTAGTACAATCTTGCCATAGCAAGTTTCTGTTGTGAGCCCAAGGAGAGCTGTTGGGACCAATCTTTGACGGTTTTAAGCACAGAAACCTTGGATTGGAAAGTAAAACCTTCTTCATCACTGTAATCGGAATCGTTTTCATCATCATCACTCTTGCTCACTAATGAATCAAATGTCAAGAGCCCTTCATCAGATTCCATTGTACTGTTGCCTTTCAATAAATAGTCAAGCTCAAGGATTTTCAAAATGTCAATCAAGGTCTTGTAAACCTTTTTTGAGTCTGCAGTAGGCATTGTAAGCTCAACTTCAAAGTCATGATAAGATTTTGGATAGATAATTTGCTCAATTAAGCTGGTTCTTCCTTTAATTAAATATGGCCTTTGAGGCAAGTAAAAAATTGAATTATATTCTGGGATCGTCAATTCACCAGATTGTGCAGGCCAAAGGCCACTAAGAAGTCTAAACAAAGAAGATTTACCTGATCCATTAGGGCCCAAAATCAAAAGGTTATCACCGTGATTGATTGTGAAATTCAAAGGCTTGCATAATAATTGCCCGTTTGGCGTAAGCAAAGGAACATTTTTAAATTGAATAAGACCATTATTATGAGTGACAATGGCAGTATCAAAATCTTTTCCAATAAGTCTTTCAGAACCTGTCTCATAAATATCGGTAAGCTCCACATCAGCATCGGAAGAGAGTTCATCCAACACGTTCTTGAATTCTATAATTCTCTTGGAAGTACCGATAATCTGATCAATGTTTTTTTTCGAAGAAAGTAGATCACCCATAGAATTAGAGGCATTCATCAACAAACTTCTATTTTGCATAAAGTCTTGAGTAATCGTTTGTTTGCTATACCCTTCCTGAACATGCAGAAAATGATTTTTGAAAACTGGAAAAGCACACAAGCTCAAACCAAAGGCACCCCAGGTGTACTTTATCAAAAACGTCTTGACAAAATTGTACAATGCAAACTTTCTGTAATTTCTTCTCAAAAATCTCTCCAAAATGAAGTAGTAACAATCTGCGTCATATAGCTCTCTTCCCCAACTTCTCAATAAAGCTATCTGTTCGAAATGGTTCAAAATATTGGAATGAACTAACCTGAAGTCAGATTCAAGACTGGAATAGCTGGTTGCGATCCTTGAAAAGTTTGGAGAAGCAAGTTTGATAAAAACGGTTGACACATTAATAATGAGTCCAAAAAGGAGAGTGACTTCTGTCATAGCGCCGCTGTCATAATTGAAGAATCTATTACTAGAAACTGCCAAGTTCAAAAAAGGATTAAAGAGTATAGTTGGGATAGAAGACAAATTATTGGCAAGCTCGAATACATCCAAAGAAATTCTCTGATGTGGATCATTAATCTGGTTGGAGAAATGATTGATTTTGTAAAATGTGTTCAAGTTATCTTTGGAGCTTTTGTTATTTGTAGATAAGTAGCTATTCATCAAATTGTTGGAAATGTTAACTATCAAGTTTGTGGATAGTGTGTTGGTCAAGAAAACAGACAAAGATGAAAGATAGCTGATTGGAACTCCGATGAGCAACCAATATACCGTAAGTTTGAAAAAGTCCTTATAATTCTTGCTAAACAAACTCGAAACAAGTTGCGAATCAATTTTGATCACCTTCAAATTCAAGTAAACCTTGGCAATAATGACAAGCATTTGACCAAGTACAATATTAAGGGTTTTGAAATCACATACTCTGAACAAAAAATCAGCCAAATGTTTTACTTTTTTTGGATCTGACTTTTTCTGGACGATTTCTTCTTGCCTTTGAATTTGTATTTGCGATACTGCTTTTGATTGGTCGGCGGTTCCTTTTATTGATTTGGGGCCTTTAGAGCGTATAAACTTATGACGTCTAAGTAGAGCAACAAGTCTTTTTTTGATATTAAAATTCACTGACGAGCCGAACAAAGAGAACAACAAGTAAAGGTATAGAAACTTCAAAATGAAACCTCTACGTTTGATGTAAAAGACTTTTAGCCTATTTAGAGACTTATACATAGTTGGCGGGGATCTATTTTTTCGGCTATTGAGGCTAATGTAATAAATAGACACTGTAAAAAAGCGCAAAGAAAGAGGCGTTACAAGAGGCTTTATACTGCATGGCTTTTGGTAGCAATTGTGGAGTACCGCATCTATGTATGTCGGATGCGAGGAGTTTTCCATCTTCACATGCAAAATCCCAAGCGTCCGTAGTCTGGCATGTACCACATTGGAGGGTCATTGTGCATGTGTTATGTATAATAATGCATGTTGATGCTAATATCATTTTCTAATATGCGAGCCCCTATAGCAGTTTTTATGCTACACAAGCGCTTCCGAGACTCTCATCATTTATTTTCACTCATATAGAGATACAGCGCTTAACATACAAGCGTTTTCCATCTATGCATAAAGCCTGCTATCAAGACATCCCTGTTGCCTATTTCCCCAGAGAAGTGAAGGCTAAACTGAAACCTATTTGGGCCCCGCAATGAGCCAGTTTCAGTCGTTGCTTTTCAATAATTTGACTTCTGAAGACTCTGGAATCGGTGTCAGCGTCGACGATAACATTGGTGCCAGAAACAATGTCAATAGCAGCATCAAGTATCTCGATGGTCCCCATGCTCAGCGCCCGTCAGATAATAATGGCCAAACCGACGCAACTCTCTCTGAAAAAATACCTGCAATCAGCCTCAATCATGAACAGACTAATAGGCCAGTATTAAAATCCAAACACGAGCTCACAGTTTCAATACACGATGCGGCTACATCCCCAGAAAATGTCTTGGTGGATCTTAATACTATTCCTGGAGCCAAAGAAGGTGATTACGCCATTCTTTACAAGAAGACCCCAAACAGTAATCTGGCACAAGGTAGAGGTTTTAATAAAAAAAGGTCTTTGAAAGAAAGAAAAAGGTTGATTTTTCAGTTGAAGCAGATGGACCCTCAGCTAGTAAAAAAATTAAATAATAAATTTCAAATATCCATACTCAACAATTCCCTTCCACTATATCTTAATGTCAATAGGACAAATCAGCTCTATGTGCGACTCATTTCTCCAGAACCATATCAAGTTGACTTGATAGAGATTTACATAAAAGACATTTATTTGTCGAGAGGCGATATGTGGATACTTTCAAATTATATTGTGAATAATTATTCCTATTGTTATGTGCAACAAAATCTTACAATTTTTAACTCAATTAACTTGTCCATATCCAAAATTTACATAAAAAACGCTAATGTCTTTTCAGGTATTATAAATAAGAAAACAACTAAGATTGTATTTCGCTCAAAATCATCTAAGCTTACATTTTTGATTCAGCTTTCGCACGATATGTTCCATTTTGATACAACAGGAGGTGTCATCTATAACAAAATCATTACTTCGCTATTTCCATCAATATTTCAAAATTGGCTAGAAATGGGAACAAACCATTTAATCACGGTCATTTTGTTCACGTCGATAGTGGACAATGATGACGAACAATTGCTCACCTGCCGTGCTGGTGAAACATTCAGAAATGCAAAAGACTACTATAGGATTGTCGTTGATCAAGTTAATATTAACCACTGGTCCAAGATTATGGTGAACTTAAGATATGAAATTCTAAAGTTTAAGGAAGATATACATTTGATTGACAAGCAAATGTTACCTTCTGTTAAGGGCAACTTGTTGCAAGCACTCAATCTTTCCACAGTTCTTATGCTAAACAACGTCAACAACTTAACATCTTTGAGGCACACTCAAAACCATTTTATTTTGATATCTCCAGGATCCGGCTTATTTGATATCGACTTTAACGCCTTCAATAAAATAACGAAAAAGCTTTTAAAACTTGACATATCAATAGATTTGCTTTGTCTAGGTACCAAACCTCTCCACTACACTCCAATGTTCAGATATAGAAACTTGAATAATAAGTTGGTGTATCGTTTTCCAACGTGGTTCAATTGCTTCTTTTGGACACATAATAAATTTGTCAATAGTTTTAATTTGACACTGAATAGCTCACAACTGAAAGATCGCCAGTTTTTAAACTCCAGCATATGGAATGATGATGAGGAAGTTACAGAAAAAGATATTTTTGAACTCCGATGCAAAATATATGAGCTTCAAATGATGGGGGTTATGGAGTTTGAGATGAGCGGGCTAGAGGTTCCATTTTTGCCGAAAGAATTTGACGAGGGTGCTAGCCGCAAAGATATGTACAAAACTATTAAAGAATATATTGAAGAGTATGATAGCAAAGCTTTTAAGTCTTCCTATATTGATGTCAGTGAAGAAAAACTAGATGAGTGGCTATCATCGGCTCTAGGCTCAAATCTAGAGCCTGAATCCGGCAAGCGTTTATCAGATATCAAAAAGTTTTCTAAAAAGCTTTCCTCAAAGGGAAATGATGTCAAAGTTAATGGCAAAGATAAATACAATCAACTGGTTTTGGATAAAGTCCAAAAAGCACCTAAAACTGGCCCCAGAAAACCGTCTTTAATATCTAAGCAAAGTTTGGTATTCGTTCCCAATGGTAATAAGGACGATCAAACACTCGGAAAGTTTAATCATGTTATACATAATTCAGATGAAACTAATAGTGGAAGCACCATTAAAAGCCTCAGATCGACTGCCCATTCAACCGTGTTAATTGACGATATTGCAGGTGTGACAAACCAGATTAGTGCCTCTGCATACTCAAACCTAAAAGAAAATCAAAAGGCGCTTTATCGACCAGTCTCAACAAATGGTTCTTCCTCAATGATATCAAAAACTTTGAATGATACTTCGGCAAAGAGCTCATTGAAACAGCAATCTTTCGATGATCTTTTATTGAGAAGCGAACTTACACATACATCGTCTCATAGTGATCGAAAGCAAGATGTGTCTCAACAGCTGCTGCAGCTATCGCGACAACAAGGCAAGACACAGAGCGCTAATCATCTTTATGCGCAGCAACCACAAGAGCAGGCACAAGGCAAATCTACGAAACAGCTTACTTTTAGAAGCTTGTCTGAAATGATATTTCAGGCATTGGGTAATCAAAATAGCCTGTCTTCAAGCATACTGGCCCCAGGCATTCAGAGCACTGACAAAACATTAAAGGATAATCAGTCGCTCATATCAGCACAACCTCAGCAAAAAAACCCAGCATTCTTGTTGAGATCACCTCGCCAGCATCAAAAAAAGTCTTTATATTATCGGAAACCGCCGCTACTCACGCATTCGGACCTGACAACTAGCAGTATCAGCACTTTAAAAACTACGGGTATTGAGAGCTCAAAAAGAAATACCAACTCTAAAGCGAATTCAACCAAAACACGCTTCGAATTGAAGAATACTAAGGAGAAGCAGGTGCCATTGCCAAACAGGTTGAACAAGAATCCGATTGAGAGTGCTATCAATATCAACAAGTTGTTTGTGCGCTCTTTGGATATCCGGCGATTGCGAATCGACAAAGAACAATACTTGGGCATTTTAGTGGAAAATCCCATGCGGCGTGCAGATCTAAATTTGAGATTTGAGACTATCAATTTTGGTAAATGGGCTAACATATATCCGTCGGCTAATAATGTTGAAGGTCAGGCAATGCCAGATAAAACCATAGTGCTTCAACACGACAAATCTTCAACAGTGGTAGGTGTAACCACAAAGTCAAATCAAACACAAACAAATGCTGGCAAAACGACTTCAAGTAAGAATAAAAACTTGATTAGCTGGAAATCGCTCATCTGCCCAGCATCCTTACCAACAACGTCTAACGAGTTTCCAGGTCTCGACAGCTTAAAATATGAATACAGTATAACCAACTATGAAATTTTTCCGAATTCGAAGTTCAAGGATCTTATTAACGCTAGAGATTTGTTCAAGGAAATGATATACGTCAGATTAATGATGGGATTTCAAATATGCAATGCCTCCAATAATAGTTTGGTCAAGAAGTTTGAAACGAACGAAAATGGGACAGTGCAGAGAAATATTGACTTAATCAGCTACTATTTACCGAAAGATTTTGAGGAAGACAAATACGGAGAAGATGTATTTAATCCGATCGTTTATCTCTTGTTGACAGACGAAGTTCATAGAATTTTTCTAGATTTCTATGGCAACATTCGAGTCAGAATATACAGAAAAGTCAACACAGACATCAAACATGCGGAAAACGCAGTCGGTTTTAATAATTCTCATATTGGTGGACTGAATGAAAACAATAATGGAAAAAATAGCAAGAAAGACTCATACGACGACGATGACGTGCAAAGCCTAGAGAACGTGAAAGATAATGACTATAAACCGTTTGTGAGAACACGATATGATACATGCTACAAGCAGGTGAAAATTGATGCTTCGTCATTTGACATAGCAAATTACAATTGGAACAAGGTTGATTATTATTTGGCTGGCAACTTTGACGAGAAGCATGCTGATTTCAAGTACGATGAAAACGATAGAATCAATGTGTTCCAAATCAGGCTTGTGATTTTGAAAAATTCTTCTAAAGAAAAGGCGAATAACGAGGAAGAAAATAATGATAACCATAGCTTAGTGAGCAAGCAAACCAATAGCAAAACGTCGAGGCATTTTGAGAACTTAAAAAACTTTTTGAAGATGGTTCAAAAAGATGAGTACAAAGGGTCTTCGCCGACATCTGTTGAAAAAAGTAAAATCAAACATAGGACAACAGAAGATGATTCTGTGGACGCTGATGCATACATAAGCGATTTTGAGGAATATGACTCTGACTCAGATGATTCTGACTCGAGTGATGATGATGACAGCGCCAACAGAGAAAACAACCGGAACAAAAATAGCACTGATATTAGTAGCGGTGCTAACGGAGCGAATGAGGACTCCAGCGGCGCTCCTGTACATCCGGTCAATAGTAATCAAACATTAAAATCTGAGAGAATGAAGCCAATGCTACTTGACATTGACCCAAACGGAAAGTCGCATAAGCCCGAAATCCTCAAAATTTACTACGACGACTTGACACAATATTCTGTTGCAGGCATCACTTGCTCATTTGACGAAACTTGCTACCACATCAAGCTTCAGTGGCTAACAACTACTCCAAAGTTGATTGATGATTTAATTACTAGATGGGCACATACGTGTGAAAGATACTCCTTGAAGTTGGTAGAGGTTCCCTCCTATGAGGCTTATAAAACACCAAAGATTAATCCATTCCACTCATACATCAACATCAAGCTCACATTCAATCCTTGGGATTACATTAGTGAATACTTCCGCTTCGAAGGGGCACCTCCAATGAATAAGTTCCATTACCACACCTATTTGCTTTGTGCTTCTGACTTTTATCTAGATGACGGAAACAACAAGTTCTTGGCTAAGGAGGAGAATGCGTTCCCTGACTCTGCTCACCATAATAAAGAAGACAACGAGAACGGTAGTTCAAGCGACCAGGACTTTAGGTATGTTCAGTACATTCACAAATCAGGTACCTATCTCGCTGAACTCAAGGACACTGGTGAGTTTTTCTTGGCTCCTAACAACATTTTCATTGCGAGAGTCAACTTGAAAAAGCAGGCTGTCAGAAGAAAACCGAAAAATGACAATAAGGATCTCGGGAACATGGTAGCCCCTAATCGTAACTCTATTGGAGACGTCCAGTTTCCTGAAGTATCTGTCAACATGAGTTATCATTACGCTAACCACAATATCTATAAAGATGAGAGAGAGTACTTGACCGACTACACAAATTATCAAACATCACAGGTTAGTGACGAGGACGACTATTTCTTTGACTCGCAGTCAATCATGATCAAATTTTTGGAGAAGTGTAACAATCCTGACTACTTGAAGAAAATTTTCAGCGATGCCAAAGAGGAGTTGATAAATAGCAAGAAATAGTGCACATAAAAGTCAAATTTATGTACAATTGGTGCTGGAGATAATAACTTTTGCTCTTACAAATAGCGAATTGTAGTTTTGATATACCCCCTCCCCCAAAAAGTCTTCATTCATTGATGCTTTATTCTATGCTATATGTTAAAATAGGGAAAAAGCTCTAATGCAAAATGTTTCCAGAACTGGACACTCCTAAAGTCTCTCAGCAATCTTGATAACATCAGCCAACACGCCAGCAGCAGTGACAGCGGCACCGGCACCAGCGCCCTGGATGACAAGAGGGCTCTGGTAGCGTTTGGTCTTGATAGTGATGACGTTGTTGGAACCGGTCAAGTTGGCGAATGGGTGGGACTTGTCGTACTTGTTAATGCCGACCTTAGCAGTCTTTTGCTTGATGTTGATCTGGCCTGTGTACTTGACAACCTTGCCTTCCTTGGCGGCCTCGTCCTTCAACTTTTCGATTTCGACATCATAGTTTGGCAATCTATACAAGAACTCGGAGGCAGTTTTGGCGTCGGCCAAGTCTGGGTGGATCAAGGAGTCGACGGTCAAGTCTGACAAGCTCTTGATCTCGAAACCGCTCAATCTGGACAAGATTATGATCTTTCTAGCAAAGTCCTGGCCGTTCAAGTCGTCTCTTGGGTCTGGCTCGGTATAGCCTAAGGACTTGGCGATGGTAACAATGTCGCTGTATTTTTTACCGGAGGAGTACAACTCGTTGAAAATATACGACAAGGAGCCAGAAAAAATACCAGCAATTTCCTCAATTTCGTCCCCAGTGGCAATGAGGTCCTTGATGGTGCTGAGGATTGGAAGACCGGCGCCAACGGTAGCTTCGTGGTAGACTAAGCTACCTTTCTTGGCACTGGTGTCGAAGATGGCGTTCCACAAGGAGATGTCATCAGAGAAAGCCTTCTTGTTTGGGGTTGCAATGGAGATGCCTGCATCTAAAAACTTTGGGTAGTTATTAGAGAACTCGATGGAAGAGGAGCTGTCCACTAAGATGGTTGGGCTGATGGACGCGGACTTCGTCAAGAAGGACAATAAGTCGGTGATGTTCAAAGCCTGGGTCTCGGTGGCATTGAAGTCGTTAGACCAGGCGCTAAGGTCCAACGGCTTGTAGTCCTGTGAGATCAAGGCCTTCTTGGAGGAGGATATCAAGATTGGGTTGTACTTGATGGCAGGAGACTTGATGTGAGCCAACTGATTGATGAATTCGGATCCAACAAGACCAGGACCTACGCATATTTTGTTAGCGAGATGCGGAAAATTTTATTAATTTTCATTCTCCATTGAGGAGGGATTGTACTTACCGATAATTGCGACATTGACTGATTTGACCATTTTGAATAGTGACGGATATATGCAGTAAGCTATAATGCCTATCTTCAAAATAATTGAACACACGACGGTGATGGCGATGCCGGCGGTGCTTCCTTTTCTGTCTCTGGCGATGCCGACAAAAATGACTCCTTGGCCGGCCAGCCATCGTGTGCTCCCACGTGCTAAAACGCTCCATGCCGGTCCCGGGGCAGACTTACGAGGTGTTCCAATGAAGTGGGTTTGCACCTCATTCCCGGAAGTATACGGTGCCATCGCAGAGCACAGGACGCCATCATAGATGGTGGAACATTGAAATTGGCAATATTTGTGAATACCTTTCTGACTCACTTTTATAAGGCTATAAATGAGAAGTGTTCATACACCGGTATTTGAAAGCAGTTTGAACTTAGGATTCACCATTTTTCTGATTTTGTGTTAAATACCCTTTATACTCATGTAAGGGTGCGTTTTTAGCGAGCGTAGTTGAGAACTTGATGACGGTTTTTCTGAACCATGTAATTAAAGCTTCCTCAATGAATTGCCAATATGGAGTTTTTTTGGTATGGGTAGTAAGTGTCTATCCCATAACAGTTGAGTGTAGCCTGGGGCTTTTGTTTGTTTGAAGGAAGTACCCAATCTTCAATATCCCGAATGTCTACATACCTGCCACTGTTTCTAACAATATTCTGGGAACCTAGTATTTTTTGAGTTCCGACACCTATTTGAGCGGGTTGTGAAATATTGTGATGCTGTTAAGCTGACAGCCTCCACAGCGAGAAAAAGAACATTCATCATTGAAGTCCGGGGTGGTTACTGTGGTTACATTGTCAGTTACACCGCTTTGGTTACCAAGGTCATTGCCCCCTATACTACATAAGGGAATATCAGAAAAAGTTAATTAAAACAATAAGATAAAAAGTGAAAGATTACATAAGAAAGAGGAGGAAATCAGACTAATGAAGCAAAGAAGAGCACAACGAATATTCTCAGACCTGCTTCTCTGGCATTGCGGAAGAGGCCTTTGAGTATTACTCAAATATGGCTTGAATGTGGTTCCAATACCTTTCTCTTGTCTTTAACACCGACTTGGGGCCCAACATGTAATCTATCATCAATGGTTCTAACTTTTTGTAGGTTCCATACGGCTTTTGGGCTTCAAGATACTTATCCAACTTCTTGTCTCTCATCTGTATGGCATATTGTTTAGGACTTTTAGTTATATATTTTGTAAGGAGGACATGGCTAAATCTTAGAGGGCTTTACTAACATATCCCTTACCTGAACCAATATCCTTGATATAATGGAACAGTGGTGACCTGAAAATCTCTGAGGCTCTTGCAAAACCCTCGGCATTATTCCGGCTTATGGTGATTTGTCGTTGAGTGATGTAACTCCTTGCAACATCCCCACTGAAACCAAAATCTAAAAAAAGAACTTCATCAATGGCATGTATCAAATTTTGTTGTTCGACATCTAGGTGGACAATCAATCTGGTGTGAATACTTTTTAGTTTCTGGAGAGCAAAAGAATAATACTCGATAGCCTTTATATCTGCCATTTTTCGATTTCAAAACCGCAGGAAATCAACTTGGAGTCGTGCCTGAACCGTTCAATTTTAACAAACAGTTGATTTCTTTTATAAACAAAACAATGCCAATTTCACCTGTGTTCATTTGGGAAGCTCAGGCACATATCATCAGAGCCCACTTCGCCCTTAAAGGTCCGCGAAGCGTCGAAGACCTTTACCACACACAAATGACTGTCAATTCAGCCTTTTGACTAGCCCAAGCAAATCGGAGCCCTTCAAGGAGCGCACTGTTGTGGTGTCTCGAGGAATATGCCATCTGGACCAGTAAACGGCGCCTGATCTCTGATTTTTGGGAGAAGGAAACCAACGTTGTTAGGTAAATTTTCATTCGTATATAGTCTTCGATATTATATCTTCTTTTTAAAGGGACTTCCAGGTTCCCATAGTCAAAAAATCATTTTGTAGGCTATCGAAGATACTCTCAATCCTTTTTCCAACCTTTGTGTACTCTTCCAAATTCAGTGAGTAGCTGGAAGTGTACAGGTCGGTATTAACTATGATATTTCTCATAAATGGTGGCATTCTGTAATCCACATATTCAATAAGGATGAGATTGCTGATTGCTGATTGCTGTTCTACCAAAAAGAATTCTATCATAGTTTGAAAGAATATTTGAGTAAAACTCTTTTTCTCTTTTAATGCTTTCCTATGAGTTGGCAGGCTTTTTTCCTGCAATTATGGCGTTGTTATATGCTAGAAATTCATCAGTTTCGTTCCCTATAAAAGAAAAGCTAAGTGCCACATCTTTAAGGAAATTTAAACACTTATCCTGTATGGCTTCAACATCCTAAGGAGTGTGTTAGTTTCTGAGAATTCTGTAAGTTTTTGTGTTGCTAACAGCAAAACCAAATTGAGCGTCGTACCTTTTTGCGTCTGTTCCCATAGTTGAGCTTTCCGTACCGCTTTCAAGCTCTTCCTTCTTTTGCCTTTTCTTTGTGGACTCTAGAGAGCCTTCTGACGAAACATTTGGCATTTACCTTCTGGTTGAAAGTTGCCTGTTTGGAGAGAGCTTTGTGGTTTTATGGAAACAAATGATATGATTTCCAATCGCAATTGCCAAGCTGCGATCATGTATGTTGAAGCTCTGAAGGAAAGTATGAAAAATGCGTTTGGCCGTGACGCACGCGTGTTATCGCATTAGAGTATAGAAGCGCACCGTTAATATCATCAGCATGATATGCACCATCGCATCATACTCACAAACATACTAATAAGGTTCCGTGACCATACTAAAAAGGTTGAAGGGTCATCTATTCATATTAAAGGTCATTTATATCTTGAATATGAGCTAGCTATAACTTAATAATATTTATCTATAAATACGTGTGAAAATATCTCTTTCAACTTTATTCTTATAAAGTTAATATAAGCAAGGCGGTTAGTTATCTTAGTCTATGCACGTGAACAAAAAAGCTCTATTGGAGTGTGCGAACAAGGGAACGGAGAACAGGATCGGGGGTGGAGGGGTATCGGAGATAACCGAGCCTAATGCAAATTCGAAGAGCAAATAAGCAACTATTCCCAGCGCGATATAAAATACACCGCTTCAGCTTCCTCAAGAACGCAAAATTCTTTCATACTCTTCTTAGGACATAAAACTGTTTAATAAAAATAAAATACAGGCACCGCATAAAGCTTAACTGTTGGAAATTGGAAACAAAAATGTCAATTCCTAGAGCCCTCAAGCTTAATTCCGGCCACACTATCCCAACCGTGGGATTAGGAACCTGGATGCTTCACAGCGACGCCCCAACCGTTGTCTACGAGGCTTTAAAAGTCGGCTTCAGGCACTTTGACTCTGCGATTTTGTACGAAAATGAAAAGGAAGTTGGTCAAGGGATCTTGAAATGGTTGAAAGAAGACCCAGAGAACAATAAACGAGAAGACGTCTTCTACACCACCAAGCTCTGGAACTCTGACTGCGGCTACAACAATGCCAAAAGGGCAATCCAGAGCAGTTTTGAAAAAGTGAAAGGATTAGGGTATATTGATCTCATTTTGATTCACTCTCCGTTGGCAGGAACCACCAAAAGATTGGAAACCTGGAAAGCGTTACAAGAGGCGGTTGATGCAGGCATCGTTAAGAATATTGGCGTTTCCAGCTATGGCAAGCACCACATCGAGGAGCTTCTAAACTGGAAAGGGTTGAAGTACAAACCATCTGTGAACCAAATTGAGATCTCGCCCTGGATCATGAGAACCGAGTTGGCTGACTTTTGCCGTTCCAAGGGTATTGCCGTCGAAGCCTACGCGCCATTCAACCATGGCGGAAGATTCGAAGACCCCGTGTTGAAGAAGATTGCGGCAAAGCATGGTGTCACCACTGCCCAGGTCTTGATACGCTGGAATTTGCAGCACGGCAACATTCCATTACCGAAGACCAAGACCATCTCTCGCTTGAAGAGCAATCTTGATGTTTACGACTGGGAATTGACTCCTGAAGAGGTGGAAGAAATCGACCAACCTAACGCTTACGAGCCAAGTGACTGGGAGTGCACTGATGCCCCATAAACTGTTTATAGTAAATGTTTCATTTCTTTGAAATTGGTGCAATATATGTTGAACTAGATAAAAGAAGGTTATTCGAGACACGCTTACTGAAACAATTTTTTCACCTGTTCCAAGGCCTTGTATCTGTGACTAATGGAGTTCTTGACCTGTTTTTCCAACTGGGCATAAGTCTGGTCGTAGCCTGCTGGCTCAAAGATGGCGTCCCAGCCAAAGTCAGTAGGGCCCCTTGGCGTGTCGACAATCTTGCCGTTGGTGATGCCCTGGAATAACTTCACAGGCTGCTCTGGGCCTTCGCTGTACCCGAAAGTGCAGATGGCCTGGGCGGACTTGTCTTCGAATTTGAACAACATGTCGATTACCCCCTGGAGCCCGAGTCTCTTTACGAACCACTTAATGTATGGGCCCGGCAAACCGTCAAAGGCATTGAACACCAAGCAGGTGTCTTCGACTAGAACCGGGCCATCGATCAACTTGGCAGCCGCCTGCGCCTTGGCGATAGTGACGTCGTCGACGGTTCCCTGGACCTCATCCAAGTCGAGCGACTTGTTAATGATTCTGTAGTCTCCGATGATCGAGCCTTCGGAAGATGGCGCCGCTTGGCCTTCGCTTAGGATTGCGACGACTTCCTTAAGCTTATTGGCGTTTCCAGTGACAAAGGTAATGGTTTTCTTTTCTGACATTTTGTATTGTGTATGGCGAGATTGTTAGACCTGGAATAAAACTACTTCTTCAGCGGAACGATCGACCGGTTGATTGTATGATTGTATGTATAGTAGTGGCCATCGGGAGCAGTGAGTTAGTGGCATTATAAATCTTGAGAGAATTCTGTGGATTTCAGCGATGCGATTTTTCACCTGTGGGTATAGCGATACCAATGGAACGGATATTATGCTCAAAAATATATTGCGTGTGACTGTAACATTACTGTACATGTTTTAGCATGGAGGCACAGTACAGCGGAAAACAAAAGCTCTCTGAAGACGGGCCGCAACATGAAGCCACCGAGCCGCGGAAAACACAGCCCAGGCCACTTTCCACAACATTCTCAGCACCACCAGAAAGCCAGCTTGGACATTGTTTAACACGCTGGTATCCAGAGAGCGCCATGCAACTCAATAGACTAGGGCGTGGGCTCGCTGCAGCGGAGCCTGTGCTTGGACCCCTTCTCGTCACCGCCGCGAGCGCTTACGTGAGGCTCCACCAGATTGCAAAATCTGACAAGGTTGTCTGGGACGAGGCGCACTTTGGCAAGTTCGGGGCCTACTACATCTTGCATGAGTTCTACTTTGACGTCCATCCTCCGTTAGGAAAGCTCCTTGTGGCTCTTTTCGAGTACTTGGCCGGCTTCCAGGGCAATTTTCTCTTCGAGAGCGGCGAGTACTACCCCGACCATGTCGACTTCGCCAAAATAAGAATCTTCAATGCGGTCTTTGGGATTCTCGTTGCACCGGTGTCGTATCTCACTGCCAAGGCGATGGGGCTCAGCTTGCTCACGGTGTACTTGGTGAGCGTCATGGTGACGTTTGAGAATTGCTTTGTGGTATTGTCCAAATTCATTCTTTTGGACTCCATGCTTTTATTTTTCACCGCCACGACGCTCTACTGTTTGGTCAAGCTCCACCAGACCGGCAAGGTCAACAATCGGGAGCTCACCACGGGCTGGCTCAAGTGGCTTTTCCTCACCGGCATGTCCATTGGGTGTGTGTGCAGTGTCAAATGGGTAGGGTTGTTTGTCACTGGGCTCGTGGGCATTTATACGGTTTTCGACCTTTTCACCAAGTACATTGACGATGCCATGCCGCGAAAAACCTATTTGAAGCACTGGGCTTTGCGCATTATCAACTTGATTTTGGTGCCTGCGACGATATACGCTCTTACTTTCAAGATCCATTTCATAGTGCTTTACAAGGCAGGCACCGGCCACGCCTCGATGCCTTCGCTTTTCCAGGTCAACTTGGAAGACACAGATATTGAGCCTTCACCGCGGAATGTTGCCTATGGGTCCCGGGTCACCATCAGGTCTCACGGGCTCTCACCAAACTTGCTTCACTCGCATATCCAGCTATACCCTACGGGATCGCGACAGCACCAGGTCACGACGTACGGCCACAAGGACTCGAACAACGACTGGATCTTTGCACCATCGCGGCTCTCGAGAAAGCCTCGTGTCGACAGCAGCGCCGACACGCCCATCGAGTACGTGAGAGATGGCGACCGCGTGAGGTTGGTGCACCGCGGCCTCAAGTGTAACTTGCACTCGCACCCAGTCCGCGCCCACGTCGCCAAGGACGCGTACGAGGTGTCTGGCTACGGCGGTGAGGTTGTCGGCGACACGAAGGATGACTGGGTCGTCGAGATCGTGGAGCAGGTCGAGTGCCCCAGCGAGCCGGGCGCCACGCGGAATGCGACGTTCAGCTCCCTCTTGCACCCAATCTCCACCAACTTCCGGCTCCGGCACGCGGACCTCGGATGCTACTTGGCTACTACGGGCGCGGCATATCCTGCCTGGGGCTTCAAGCAGGGCGAGGTCGTCTGCAAGCGCTCGTACTTTAGAAAGGACAAGTCAACGTGGTGGAACGTCGAGGACCACTCGCATCCGGGCCTCGCGCCGGACACGGCGTTCATGGAGAGCCCGCCACCGTCAAACTTCTGGCGTGACTTTATCCTCTTGAACGCTGCAATGCAGGCATCTAACAGCGCCTTGGTGCCGGACCAGGATAGGCACGACCACTTGGCGAGCAAGTGGTGGGAGTGGGTCGTCTTGCGCCGCGGCTTGCGGATGTCGAGCTGGCACCCCAACGACGCCAAGTACTACATGATGCCCAATCCGTTGACGTTGTGGGCCACATCTCTTGGTCTCGTGGCGTTTGTGCTGGTCCTTGCCTACAAGACCTACTTGTGGCAGCGACAGCAACTCGACTTTGACACTGCCAGGTTCTGGGACTTTGCGGTCAAGGGGCTCGTTCCGTTTGCCGGCTGGGTGCTCCACTACTTGCCATTTGTCGTCATGGCACGCGTCACCTATGTACATCATTATGTCCCAGCAGAGTTCTTTGCCATCTTCGTTGCGGCTTACATGTTTGAGGGTACTGCCGCGTGTGTCGGGAAGGCAGTCCAGCGTTTGCACTTCAACGACAAGCCGGAAAAGCTCGCAGAGAAACAGGATGCCAATAATGTAGGCGCGTTTGTGCAAGTTTTACTCTACACCGTGTTGGCCAGCTCGATATTTGGGGTTTACCAGCACTTCTCACCCGTCTGCTACGGCATGGTTGGCCCGGCGTTCGAGTACAGCCATCTAAGATGGCGCCCCAGCTGGCACATTCACGATTGAAACGGCGCTCTGCCAGTGCACCGAGATCTACTATTTGCACCGACGTTTTCCAGCCGATGGATGGTCCGCCCTTGACCTGGAGCCAGAGCCCTTTAAGGTACCGTTAACTAACAGGCTTTTTGGTTAGTTGTTTATCATGCAAACTTTTTGGTTCACAAAAGGTCCTAAATCTAGCAGTAGCTGCAAATTGTATATGCGAACAGCACTTGTAAATACACAGCAACAAGGAGTCTCTGCGATGCCCACGATGGCAAAAGCAGCACTTCTTTCTATCTTCTCTCTGTCTTTTAAGCGCCGAGCCTCTAAGCACCGCCTTCCGTATTGGGCAAAACGTAAACACACTGCGCACGGTGTTGCAGGCTGTGTTTATGTTCTGCCGCATTGGGAAGAGCCAGTTTTGCGCTCCTCCAGGGCTTCCTATATTACCCCGAGTGCTCCCCCCGGTGGCAGTCTTGTAAAAAGCACAGGGCTCTTTTGGATCTTTGACAGCCAGCTTTTTACTACTTTTTGCGGCGGCAAACTCTACGGAATACCCACACGCCATAACACACGCGGAGCCTTCCAGCGCAGCCCAATGACAATGTCTGGCGTCTCGTTGTACGACTACCAGAACGAGCAGTCCGATGTGGATGTTTCTGATTTCCTAGACCACTTGGAATTGCTCGAGAACAAGAGAAAAAAAGAAGACGAGCTCCGAGCACAACAGTTGGAGGCTGAGCTCACCAGAATGAAGACAATGTCCAGGTACTACAGTAGGTCTGGCTACGTGTCCTCGAAAGTGCCCAAGCCAAAGGGTAGCCGCCACCACAGCCAGGACAGCAGCAACGAGAACTCGTTCGACTCGGACCAGGAGAATAGAATCTCGTGCGGCAAAGCGTTGTACACGGGGAAAAAGGCCTTCAGGGAGACCGTTGGCGTCTCTGACATCAGCAGCGGCGGTTTCCAGGACGACAGAAAAGCCAGGAGACTGCCGCTGTCCGCGCTTAGAAGCTCCAATTATGCCTCACCAAATACCAGGAGCAGACCAAAGCACAGTAAAACCGTGGCTTCTAGAAAAAGTGCGTCTCCAAAACGTTCTCCAAGATACCAGATAAAGCAGGAGGCGGAAAGCCACGACGATTTTGACATATACTTCGATAACGGCGGCAGCCAGGGAGCCCCGGAGACGTCAATAGTCTCCGAAGACAGTCTCAATGAGGACTACTTCCGTAAAAGCAAAAAGAGTCAAGAATACAGAGCTGCTTCTCCAGGAAGAAGAGCCAAGTACACCAACGACAATGATGGCGGGTCTGCCTCGGAGTCTGCCTCGGAGTCTGCCTCGGAGTTTGACAGAAAGTTGTCGGTAAGAGCCAGAAAGTACCTCGCCAACGACGAAATCGACGACTTGGAAAACGACGACATTGACGACATCATAAGGCTTATTTCTCCAATCGCCAGAAAATTGTCCAAGGCGAAGTCCACAGCCTCTCCATACTCTACCAGAGCGCGCTCTTCCTCGCCCTTGAAAGACAAGAGCGGCAGAAGTGCCCGCAGCTCCAAATGTGACCATAGCTCCAAATATGACCACTTGTATGACTCTCCTAGCAGGCCCAGAAACAGAAGACAGCAAAGGTTGGAGACCATCGCCGGCTCAGACAAGTCCTTGTGCGCCAGTGTCGGTGATGACGAGGACGGCGAGTTTTATGCTACTGTCAGAAGTAGCCGTCTCGATCGTACCAGCACCACAAAGAAGGAATACCGAACATCGTACTCTAACAGCATGAGCGACAGGAGAAGAGGCAGAGAGCCTATGCGCTCCAAATACGAGCAAAGAAAGTTTGGCGGCCTCGAAGAAGACATAGAAAACGAAGACCTAGACTTTTTGAAGTACAGATCGGCATACAACTACGAACAGTCATTGAACTCTAAGCCGGCTTATCTCCAAGAAGAACAACAGAAGAGCAACAGCGACGGCGACAGCGAAAGTACTGCGGAGTCCATCAAGTACACTTCCTCCTTGTCTTCCTACAAGTCAAAGTCCCTCAGTCCTGTGAAGCATGACCACTCTGACTTGGAATTGGAGGCCAGCGACATTGGCTACCCAAAAATGCCAAAGAAACAGCCAAGAAACTCACCAAACAAATCCATGACTATCTTTGACGACGTTGAGGGCGACGATTTCGAAGACGACTCCTCCAGAGACGACGCCAAGAGAGCCACCAAGAACTTTTCGTCTTCGCTTTTCGATCTTGACGAGTTGAAAGAAGAGCCAGCACTCTTTTCGCTTTCCCAGCCAAACTCCTTGGCCGCTAAGCTCAAACAGCACTCTGACGCCAAAGCTTATCTTTCCAAGAGAAATGAGCAGGAGGAGCTTTCCAGATCCTTGCCGTCTTCAAAAGAGCAGCAGTTCAAACCAGCTCCAAACATTTCGTCGTCGACAATCACCTTGTTGAGAAAGTTGTCCGAGAGACAGTCTACCAACTTTAACGCCAGCGGTTCCGATTCCAGTCCCGGCTCCGGCAAAACTTCAAACAACGCCCAGTTTGATGTCAGCAAGTACGACATGAACGATGACTTGAACAACTTGTCTACCTTCTTGAGAAGCAAAAGCAACATGAAGATTAACTCAAAGACGAATCAGAGAATGGGAAACGCCAATCAAAAAACATCAATCAAAAGCTTGACTGAGAATGTCCTTGAAGGTATTGGCGAAGAGGAAGAAATAGACGAAGAAGAGGACTATAATGGCGAAGAGCACGACATCACCATAATCACTACCCCGAAGCCTGATATTGGAGCTGCTACTCCGAAGAACAAAATGCTTGAAAAGTTGATGTCTTTTTCTTCTGCGAAAACTGTCCAGAACCTCTCTCCTTCACCAGACTCCAAAGCTGGTCCCCTCCAGGACCGCCGCTCTCGCTTTGAAACTCTAGGCAATAACGACGCCAGAGCCGAGCACGCCATTTCTGCTACCACCGCCTCGAGGGACAGATCTTCCAGTCCCGTGCGCGACTTGATCAACAGACACAACAACATTTTCTCCAACGACAACAACCAGCAAGATAATCCTAGCAGTGCGAAGAAGTCACCAGCCAAGTTCTCCTCTCCCAAGGGGATTAGCACCCTCGCTAGCAAGTTTGAGCAGCAGCTCGATAGTGTTACCGAAGACTTTATCCCGTCTCTGAGGTCCACCAGCCCATTGAGAATATCCCCAATGGCCCAAAAGTACTTGAAAAACCAGCAGCATTACCAGGACAACCATGACAACGAAGATAACGAGATTCGTTCTCCAAAAGGAACTAAGTACGGCACTGCTAATACCAGCAACGCTTCGTCGCCCCTCAGAGATAACTGCGGCAAGGCCTCCCCAGGCAAGTCCCGTTTTGGCACCATCAACAAGTTAGCGAACCGGTACGCGCCAATGCCCAAGGCAGAAGAAGCCATCTCGGCCGGCCTTGCAGCTAAGGCGCCAGGCATGAAGAGAGCCCTCCTGACTATCGGGACCCAGAAGAAGGATGCCCGCTCGGCGTCGAGCCGCTACATTCCTGCCCCTGACTCCATCGCCGCCATCTCGGCCACTATGGCGGCAAAGGCCCCGGCGTTAAAGACGCAGGTATACCACAGTGCCGGCGAGAGGGACTTTTCGCTCGCGGACCAGTCCAAGTTTTTGAAGCCGACATTTGGCAAGTATAGGCTGGAGCAGCAACATCAACAGAGAGATGACGGCACTCCGGCCTCATCGCGCTCGCCTTCGGTGTCGCCAAAGCGTCCTGACTTGGATATCGAGCGAGAGATCGACTTGAAGAGTGACAATAAGCTACGGATCAAGGTGAAGGAGAACCACTGGTTGGGCAGCGCCATCCAAAGGTCGCCAACAAAGGACAAGCAGGACATCCTTAGTATGATCAATGAGAAGCCCAAGTTCTACCAGTCCATCCAAGGCAACCGCAAACAGCACGGGGACCGCGTTGACGCCATCCCCGAGGAAGACGAGGAGGATACTGAGGCAGCACAGAAGGAGAAGCTCGTGGACTACAAAAATGTCTTGTTGAAGAAGGTTGCCGCACCTACTGAGTCAGCCTTGAAGAAAGACAAGCTCTTTGACGAGATTCCAGACTTTGTCAAGTTGAGAAACAAAAAGCAGGCCGCTGCGAACTACAAGAAGAAGGACAACAACAGCAGCCAACAGAGTAACGGCAATGACCTTGGTTCTCTAGATACGGACGACGCTAAAGCGAACAAGTCCAAGTCTCAGGAAGAAGTGGGCCTTCTCGAGTTCAGAAGCAAGCTTGCTTCTTCTACGGAGCGCCGCAACAAGTTGGAGACTGTTGGGAAGCGCACCGACGAAGACGTCCCCATGGACTCCTTGGAGATCATTAACAAAATCAGATCCAAGAGTCCGGAACGCCTCACGCAATTTGACCGCACCATGAAGAGCGAGCGGTTCCGGGACGTTCCTGAGGACTCAGAGCAGATAATCAACAAGATCAGGTCCCGAAGCCCGGAGCGCATCACCCAATTCGAGAAGAATAAGATGCACAATTTTCGGGAGATGCCGGAGGACGCCTCCGAGATCATCAACAAGATTAGAAGCAAGTCGCCGCAGCGGATTAGCGAGTTCGAGAAGCTAAAGAAGAGCAAATTCGATAACGTTCCTGAAGACGCCATGGAGATTATTAAGAAGATAAGAAAGCAAAACTAAACTAAAAAAAGAAAAAAGGTTTCTTTTTCTTTATTTTACGATATCATTATTATTATTTTTCTGTATTTTCATTATTTGTTTATTTATTAACGTTACCTGTTACTTTTGAATACCTTTGCAAATTCACTCTATCTCATATCCTTTTACCTATCAATGAATGTGTTACGTTATTTTATAACACGATAATTTTACACGTTAATGACTTTTTCCTGTTGCGAAAAAAGTAGAATCAGACAAGGCGACTACGCGAGCGTGACAATAAATTGTATTATTAAAATGATCAATATGACAAAGAAAACGAGCAAATAAAAACGGCAGTCATAATAAGGAAAAATAATATTATGATGAAACAAGTAAAAAATCGAACCAAAGAAAAATCAGGTATATGTGTATGTTAAAATTATGCATGTAGTTTAAATTCCTATAGGACACACTAATTGTGAGAGTAATATGAATTTAAATTTAAAAAAAAAGTGTGACACAACCAAAGAAAATTGGCGAAATTTGATGAAAAGTAAGGAAAAAGTAGAAGAACTAAACATAAGCAAGGAAGAAGTAAATATTTGAAGCAATTTAACAAGAAGAGAAAAAGAAAGCATAAATATGATTAGAAAAATTGGGTATTGCATCTACTCTCTTCATGAACTGGCATTTCGGCTTTGAGCGTGTTAAGTTCAACCCTGATTTGTTGGGCTAGCATTGGAGTCAACTGGTTGCAAGTAGCAATCTCTGGGTGTCTGTCATAGTCCTCGGGATTGTAAGTTTCATACAATATGATTCTCGACGAAAACTTCACAGAAGGTCCGTTGCTTAATCTGTTTCCATTGCGTCTGCTAGACGATGAAGTGCTAGTGTTGATGGAATTCAACGAGGTTGATACTGGGAGGAATGAGCTGCTAGAGAGATTGTTTCTTCTGTGTTGCTGGTAACCTTCGTTTTGAACATAGTTGTGATTGTTGGATCCCATGGAGCGATTGCTCGATAAACTAGACACGCTTGGGTTTTGACGCTGGTGGGAATTCCTTCCTTTATGCGGAAAGGTTTCACTGTGCTTGGTAGAAGTAACCTCAATAATTGGCGGCTCCAAAGTGGGTTGCTCATTAGTGTACGGTAGTATATGATTGTTGCTTTGGGGTACATTTGGCGCAGCCTGGACCGCCGTTTTTTTTTTGTTTGAATTATCGTTACTATTGTTATTTTTATTAATTCTGCCCTTGACAAAATTATTAATCCTGAAACTTTTGCTGGACTTTTCACCAGAAGACTCAACTTTCGTATTACTGCTCAGGTCATTGACAAATCTCTTAACTATGTCTTTGCTGTTATTGTTGTTATAATTGTTGATCAGCAGATTTAATCTATTTTGGTTATCATTTCCAGTAGACTTATCATTATTCTTGTCCTTATGCCTAGAGACAGCATGGATATTGCTTTCCGCTTCATCATTTGACTCGAAACTTTTTGAAGAGATATCATCATTGGCATAGAAAGAATTTTGGAACTCAGGAAAGTCCAAGTCCAAATTAGTGTCTGAAAATTTTATGCCAAAATCATTGACCGCCGATACCACACTAGAGCGGTAGGAAGCAGCTGATGGAGAGTTTGACTTCTGAGGGGTGCCTGTTGCCTGAAGTGAATTAGCATCTGCACCAACGTTGGGAATTTTGTTGTTATTATTGAAGCCTGGTTGATTAATGGAGTTTGGCGTAATATCATCATTACTCGTTTCTCTTTCTTCAGCAATAATCTGTTCCATTGACTTCTTTTTCTTCAAAATAGAATTGGTCTTCTTGAGTCCTCTAGTAGGTGGCTCATTGACATCTTTGCCAAATTCAACTATCATTCCATCTTCCTTGGCTTTCACTTCCAAGCTAGCACGACTCTTACGGCTAATGGAGTCGCCGCGCTTGTTATTCACCGAGCGGGTACTGAGCTTTCTTTCAATTTGCACAATGGACTTGACTTCATCAATGTCAAGGGACTTTGGGAATAAAACATCGCCTTCGTCAAAAGTTTTAACCATATCGCTCTCAGCAGCTTCACTAGGAGTCTCGCCAGAAGGCTGTTGAATTGTGTCACTGGTGCTGGTTAAAGCAGTTTTGTTGCTAGGAGACTCAAGAGTGCTGTTATAAATGGTATTATTGTTCGACTGTGACAATGACGACTTTTTGGAGTGCGATGATGGGGTATGAATGTTCTTTCGGCCAATAGTGGAGTCACCACTAGGAGAGCTTATGCTGTTATTTCCGTCTCTTTTCGGGGTTGTCAAGTTAGATCTGTTGCCATTGTTATTCTTGATTGGGGAGTCAACACAATTGTTGCCGCCAGCGGTGTGCTGGTAACGGTTTTCGGAAGAAGGCAAGCTCAAACCTCTGTCATCAAAAGTATTAGCACCATCTGGAGAAGTGGTTTGGAAATTGTCTTTGTTTTCTTCCTTGATAGTCATGTTGCCAATTGCATAGTTGAAATTGGCAGTGTTTGAGGTGCGAACGGAGACGGCGTCACTATTGTCAGTAAAGTTCCTTTTGCTGTCATTATTTCTTCTCAAACTGAAAATACCGCTACTGCCGCTAGAAGGATTTTTGGATCTCAACTTGTTAAACACATTTTTTTTGAAACTGGACATCGAAGTTCTGGTAGTGGCATTAGATGAGATGGAATGGTTATCCACAGATGAAATGGAGAAAGAGTCATTACGGTAAGCAGAGTGCAAATCCAAATTGGAAGCAGCTTTGCCATATGGATTGACGCCACCATTGCTTCTGATATTACTGTTCAAATTATTTGACGACACCGATTTTTTGTACTTGAAAAAGGACATTAGGGAGTTTTTGGACTTTTTGGTTTTGGTCGGAGTGGTTTGTTTCTGGTTGTTCAGACTGTTGTTGGAACCAATGTGAACCTTGTCAAACAATGAGCCGCTGGAGGCCTTTCTAGAAGGATACTTACTGAATTGTCTCGGTTGCTGCTGCTGCTGTTGTTGCTGCTTTTGCTGTCTATGCTGTGGAGATGAGGTATTGTGACTGGTGGAAGCGGTTTCGGTATCGCGGTTATTTTGGGTAGGAATGTACGTTTTCGGGATATCACTGTACAATTGCTTTTGTTGCTGCTGCACTTGTTGTAGCGCTTCCGGCACTCTCAATTTGGAGTCCAGGGAAGAGGAAACGTTTGAAGACTCAGCTTCGTCAAGTAGAACAGGAGCGGAAATGTTACTGATGTTACTGGTGCTATTATTAGCAGATCTACTTGAAAAGCCAAACAATGACTTTCTTTTGGACCCCGATGGCTGCTGCAGGGGGTTTCCAGACCCCTTCTTCGTCTGCTGGTCGTCCCAATGTTTTGACGACAATGAGGAAGCGCTTGGGCTTTTCACTTGAGTATTTTGCACTGGAGCCGAAGAGAGAGCTGGCTGCGATACAGCAACTCGCGGCACATATAGTTTAGTCTGTAACGCTTCTGTGTCCCTGCTGCTGAGGGACAAGTCATTGAAATCCTCGTTAAACTCGTTGGAGAAAGTGGATATACGTTTCAGTTCTTCCGGAGACTCCATTACAATGTTGGCAACTGCGTTCTTGATGTTGCTGTCATTTTTGCTCAAAGTCCCAGTGACGTTAGCGGTCGTGGTGACGGTGGTAGATGTAAGGGAAGGGGCGCTGGGCCTTGGGGCGCTATACACAGACGGAGATCTTTTCAAGGAAGCCTTTCTATTTACTTGGGCGGTAGGCTTTGTCGGGGACTCTTGCGGTTGGCTTTGGCTATGGAGATTGATGTTGGCGGTTTCTAAGGACGAGACTACATCCTTTTTAGCAGACTCGTCGCCGGGTTTTGTGGCGCTATAGAGATTGGAAATGTTACTATTGCTCTTTTCATCGCCATTGGCGCCTGCCTTGACGCTGCCTAGATCGGTCTGGTTCGACAAGGTCTCCAGGCTGGTTTGGCTGATAGAGAGATTGGGAGTCTCCTGGGGCTGGTATTTAAGTTGCGGTTGCTCCTGGTGTGGGAGCGCCGCTGCCCCAACCTTTGCGCTTTCGGCATCAGAGTCGTCGCCGTTAGCGGTCTTGAAAGAAGATTGAGACTCGCCCATGCTATTTCTCTGCTTGGAGGCGGCGTAGGAAGCGTTAGCGCCGTCGTTGTTTGCAAACCGGAAGGAAACGGGGCTTGGGGCGCTGTCATCAAAAGACTCTGAGTGGGCGCCTTTATTGTCGGCATCGCCGCTGGCTATCTGGGAGGATGTTATGCTGCTGTTGTTTTGATTGCCCCTTAGCTTGCTTCTGATGTCCAGGGCAAAGGACTCCGAATTGTTGAAAAACGACTTGTCTTCGCTATCAAGGGCGCGGACGCTGTCGCCAGAGCGGCTATTGAGACTGTCGGTATTGTAGGGCATGCTACTGCTGCTATGGTTGTTGTGGATGCGGTTGCTGGAAGAAGGGCTTGGCACCGGAAGTGAGGGAGCGTCCAAAGAGGAAGACGCTGTAGGGGAGCCTGAGTATGTAACAGAGGTCATTGTGGGAAAGGATACCCAACAGTAATAGTGAGCGTTTTTTTTAGATTTCTAATTTGGCTTTTCCTTGATCTGGCGCGCAGCTTTGAAGGGCGAATCAGCGAAAGAAGGGCGAAAAGCCGATAAAGGAGGGAAATGACACCAGACACAGACGCTAGTGGAAGAGGACGTTATGGGCGGTCGGTGAAGGATGCGATGTCAGTATAGCCAAGAAGAGGATAGGCAAAGAGAGAGGAGGCAGGATGTGGGATATGTGGTCAAAAGGGCCGCTATGTGTGTGGTTCGCTTTCCGGAAGAAAAAGCGAGAGGAGGAAACGAGTAGAAAAAAAAAGTTTTTCGCAGCGCGGAAAAAGAAAAAAAGAAGCAGTAGGAAAAAAGCAGAACGGGAACGGACGGACAGCGGCTTTGTACTTCTTGGCGGTTAATAGCAATACTGTTGATGTTGCTGTTGGTGCTGGCGGCGGCGTAAATGGTGAGAAGCAGGGTCAGGACAGCGGTTACCGGTGTAGAGGCGGTATGCCGAGGGTGGTGCCACGAGAGCAGGGACGGCAGGAGGATGTAGACACGTATGGCGAGGGATCGTGGACACGCTGGCTACGAGCAGAAAGGGCAGCAGCGAGGGGGAACTAGGGAGAACGCTGGGGCCTGCACTGGATTAGGCGGTCATAGACGGCGCCGATGCGAGGGCAGGCGGTTGTAGTTACTGCCTGGATAAGTAGGAGAAAGGGGGATAGATCCAAGAGAATCGCAGAAAGCTAGGGAAGAGCGTTGTAGCGTTAGCCAGTATCTTCCAGAGAATTCTCACAGACAGAAGGGGTATTCCTGTCCGGCGAAGCGAGGAGTGACAAGCGAGTGGAAGAAGATGTCGGCAAATGAGCAGCGACAGGCTAGGTCTGATCTGGTCGGTTGGTCGAAATAATGGTAGTCTAGCTGGTTGAGCAACGAGCGCTGGGAGAGAGAACAGCGTATGCTTTTTTTTGCCCTTTTTGCTTTTTTGCGTCTCGTTCCGGGACGACTGCTACGGACAGATTGTCTGGTAACGTGGGGCTCGGCTGGGCTCGGTGCTCCGGAGAAGAGAGGGAGGCTAGAAAAGCTAAGAGAGCCAGAGAGACCTCTCTACGTCAAAGACAAGCAGTACTACGCTGTATATTGTGGTGCTGGCGAGCGGCCTGATGCGTTCTGGCTCTGAGGGAGGTTTCCTGCTAATGGGCGGCGCCCGCATCGACATCTAGCAGCCCGAAACGTGCTTTCGGCGAGTGTTTCGCCTCTTTTGCCGTGACAATCACGCTAGACGAGGTCCTCCTTGATCGTCTGCCGTTATTCTCGACGGATGCTGGGCTGGGGCCCGGCGCTTCCTGAAGACGTAGCCATATCAGGCGACCCATGCCGCCTGGGGAGCGTTGTACACAGCGCCCGCATGTGTCACTTTTGTCCTACAGAGGAGGACGGGGAGACGCTCTTTCGTATGGGGGCATACTTCCCTCTCAGGCTCCGAAATAGCCACAAAGCAACTACGAAATATAGGGCCGGTAGGCGCTCCTCGCAACTATTCGTGCAAACTCTGCTACATCAAGTGGTCCAAGCAGGGCCGCTCGCCGCCTCTGTATCGCAGAATGGCGCTGCACCGTGTGTCTGGATGTTTCCACCCGGACACCGCCCGGACAACAACAGCAAACACAGAACGCATCGCCATAAGCAAATCATACTGCTCCTTGGGAAGGAGTGATTGATCCTGAGGCCCGGCAAGGACGGTGTCAGCGCGCCCCTCAAGAACACGATGGTTTTGAACAAGAATAAAGGCAGCGGAGAATGGCAATGGGAGTTTGTTCGTTAAAGCGGTGACAAGTGCTGGTGTTATCAAGCACAAATTTATTTGGCGTCCCGGCCCTTCTGTTGGCTTATCTGTAGGCAGACATCGCTGGATATCCAATGGATATTCCGTGGATATTCGAGACCCTTATTATTGCGTACTGCCGCTGTAACCGGAAGCTGAGACTGCACACGAGGCACTCTCGGCCAGTGTTTCCAACGTACAAAGCGACGGTGGCTGGAGGCGCCATGGAATTTTTGCGGAGACGCTGGTTGTTGGACGGTGCTTGTTCGCGAAAGCGCATCTAAACCTATGCCTTAACCTTTATCTGAGTCTATATCTAGGCTTGTGTTTAATGTGCGCGACATGTACTATTTATTATTCGTAGCAGTGCTTTTCTAAACTGCAGGTTAGCCTAAGGTACCGCTACCGGTTCCAAAAACAGGATAAGGGAGAGAAGCTCTGGTAGAGCTCCAAGAACAGACAGCGTCCACAAAAGTCTGCGTCAGCAAAAGTCTATGCCTACAATAATCTGTGCCCACAACCGCCTGGCAGTCTGCTACGCCTCGTTGTCCGACCGTCAATCCTGGCTGCAAATTAACGTTTCGTGAAAAAGTAAAACAGAAGGCAGGACGAAGACTTGCGTCTAAAATAGAAATAGAATCATTAGTTTGCGACTTTCCGCTCCCAAATCAATATCTTTTCCCGTTTGGAGTTTCATCGCTCTAGCATGCGATAGCATACCGCCATTGGCCTCCCTCCGCATCAGTGTTGCAGGGACACGTCGTGCGCGCTATGCAGTCTGAAACGTTCTGGAGAACGGTTCTGAGATGGTGTCCCCCTCTCTTTCTGGCTTGAAGGATGCTACTCCTCTTGTGCATTGTAACGTTACGTCTGGGTCTTCTTTGGCAATGCCTACAGCCTGTGTCCCTTTGCTACACTACGGTGCGCTGCAGTTCCTTCCTACTTCGCGTTCCGCGCCTCGCGCTTCAGAGCTCACAATAGATGGTACAACTAGCTTCTTTGTCACGGACAATCCTGCTTGATGTGTCGTAGCACAGTCCTGGTGGGTCATACGTACCAGAAACAGAGCGGCCTGCGTGATAACAGCCTGACACACGATTCTTGTGCCTGTACTCTCTATGTAGTTGTTCCAAAGAGACGAGGAAGACTAATTTCGCGACAGGCGCGCCCCCTGCTTTGTCTGCCACGTCTCAGACAGGCATCTGGGCGCCTGATACCTTGAAAAATTGCCACCTTGATACACTAATACCTTGGTGCCTGGTACCTCGCCAAAAAAAGATACTACAGAATTGTAAGCAGCAACTGTTGACACCGCACCTGTTTGCCGCTCTTACACGGGGACCACCCGCATTGTAACACCCGCCAGGCTATCGACTATGAACGTGTCCCACTATAGCACCCTCTGCTATTGCCGCGACACGGCCACTGCACAATGGCGGGATATGTTACACGACGCTCTATACGTGGTGAAACAATTGGATGTCTAGGCATCGCCCTGTTTTCGCTTTGTACTATTTGCACTAGGAGCACTCCAGAGAGACAAGAGAACAAGGCGCGACACAGACGCCTCCAAGAGCAAGGCGAAACGGGCGTGTCATGCGTTGCTCTTGTATGTTACCCGCTCAGGAGTGTGTGGCGGTGACAGCGGCGGCTGTCTCTCACATCCTGCAGATATAAGTGTAATGCTGTGGGTAGTGTTATGCTCGGTCTGCATGCGTGTGTACGCTGTGCGTCGCGCCTGCCTGAGGCTATCCGAATAAGGTTTCCTGGCGAGCGGGTCTGGAAGAGGGCGGCGGTGGGCCCGCGTATTCCAGGAGGCTTTCACATTGGCAGTAGGCTTATAAATAAAGCCCTGGACCCTCGCGCTGTCTTCTTATTCCAAACTAATCTCTTTTCGTTTCTTCCTGATTTTCTCTCTTGCTATATACTATTGCTTGTTTCCCTTCTTTGAGCGCAGTATCATCTTTCGCTTTTTTTCGTTTTCAACAGTCTTTCGTTAAATACTAGATTGGTTTGATTCACTTCAAACAAATAACGGCACATAACTTAACATTTGTCTGGCTGTTTCAATTCAAAAACTGTTATTTTTAGTTCTTATCCTAGCACTGATCTGCAAGCACTTGCACCTTTCACTTCTTCCTAGCCACAATACAGAATCACGATGAAGTTTGGTTCTGTTTCTGCTCTCTCGGTCGCCGCCTTGGCCTCCACCGCTTCGGCCTTGACTTCGATCACAACCAAGGGTAACGCCTTCTTCAAAGGCGACGAGAGATTCTTTGTCAGAGGTGTCGACTACCAACCAGGCGGCTCCTCCTCCTTCACTGACCCTCTTTCCGACAAGACCGTCTGTCAAAGAGACGTTGAAAAGTTCAAGGACTTAGGCATCAACACCGTCAGAGTCTACGCTGTTGACAACTCCAAGGACCACGACGACTGTATGAAGTTGTTGGAGGATGCTGGCATCTACTTGGTTTTGGACTTGAACACCCCACACTCTTCCATCGCTAGATCTGACACTTCCTGCTCCTACAACAGCGCCTATTTGCAGAATATTTTTGCTACTGTCGACCAGTTTGCCGACTATGACAACGTGCTCGGCTTCTTTGCTGGTAACGAGGTCATCAACAGCAACAATAACACAGACACTGCTAAGTACGTCAAGGCCACAATCAGAGACTTGAAGGCTTACATGAAGGCCAGAAAATACAGAGCCATCCCGGTCGGCTACTCTGCCGCCGACGTTTCTGAGAACAGATTGCAGGCTGCCGAGTACTTTAACTGCGGTGGCTCTGGCGCCAGAGCCGACTTTTTCGGTATCAACGACTATTCGTGGTGCGGCAAATCCTCCTTCAAACAATCTGGCTATAGTGAAAAGGTGGAAATGTACAAAAATGTCACCATCCCAATGTTCTTATCCGAATTTGGCTGTAACGAAGTCTCTGGTTCCCGACCATTTACCGAGATCGAGGCCATCTACTCTGACCAGATGAGCTCTGTCTTCTCTGGCGGTTTGGTCTACGAGTACACCCAAGAGGACAACAAGTATGGTTTGGTTAAGGTTAAGTCCGACACCGAGGTCGAGGAATTGGACGACTTCAATAACTTAAAGTCTGAGTACTCCAAGACCAAGAATCCAACCAACAACAACTACACCACTACCAACACTGCTTCCGAATGTCCAGCCGTCAAGTCTGGTACTTGGGACTCTGATGACAAGTTGCCAAATATGCCAGAAGACGCCAAGCAGTACTTCAAGAATGGCGCCGGCAAGGCCGGTGGTGCCTCGTACGACACCATAACCTTGTGTAAGAATTCCAAGGACAAGTCCAACGGCTTCACAGACTCCACCAAGAGTTCCTCTGACTCTGGCTCTGACTCTAGCTCTGGCTCCTCCTCTTCCTCCTCTTCGGACTCTGACAGTTCCTCTTCTGGCTCTTCTTCCTCTTCGAACTCTGACAGTTCCTCTTCCAGCTCTTCCTCCTCTTCCAGCTCTGCCTCCGTGGGCGCCCCAGCTCCATTTGGCAAGCTCGGCATGATGGCCGTTGCCTACCTTACCGTTGCCTGCGCCTATGGTTTTGCTTCTGTGTTGTGAGTGGCCTCAGTCTAACTAAAATATACAGAAAAAAGCAAAAAGTATTTGTTATAATCTGTGCTTAAACTCATCCCTCACTCACTCTCATCCTTTTTTTTCTCTCCACTACACTGCCATTACTATACATTTTAACAATTGTTATCTTTTTTTATTGCACTATTTTTCTAGTTGTTGCTCTTTTTTGCTGTTCACTATTTTATTATTATAGTATCACTCTGTTCCCCTCACTATTTTATTCTAAATAGAGTAAATTAATGGATTTCGTCTAAAAATACTGTAAAGAAAGCATTCTTGTTATTTGGCATATTTTTGTGCAACTACGAATCTACAGATACAGTCATTCAAGCTTCCGGTTAATCGTCCTTCACGAGATGCGGCCACACAAGCCTCCAAAAGCCCACCAGGGTCCTCCCTCCCCATACTCCAGCACTCCAAGCGCTTTTGCTAAAAGCCCCCAAGAAAGCCCCGTTAAAGCCTCAGGGGCTTCCCAAGAAAGCACATCCTTTGCAGGCAGACAGACAGATAGACAGGCAGGCAAATCCTCCGCGAAGTGTGCCCTTGCTGCACAATAGCACTTTCTCCCTCCTTTCTTTTCCTTTCTTTTTTGCTTCTCTCCCTTTGCACTCGTCTAAAAAGGCACGCGTCAACATCTGGCAAAATGCAGGATCGGGAGAACAAGGAAAAGAAAGGAAGAAAAATTTTTACTCAGCATTTAGTGTTTTAGGCTTTTAGTTTTGTCAACGCAGCGCGGCGCAGGAGACACGTCGAGCTCCAGCGTGCAAACGGCAATGAGAAGGAGCAGCAAGAGATTAGATAACTGCTAGCCACTAATATGCTATACTGTGTGGTGTAGAGGGTTTTGTTAATAAGGCACACGCGGGAAGCAATTGTGCTAGGCCAGGCACAGCAGCTGAGAGTAGAAGAAACAAGGCAGAGAAGAAGGCTTAGGGGGCAGTACGGCAGCTACAAAGCGCAGAAAAGGGAGCGCGCAGTTGCTTCTTTGGGGCCGTAGGCGCCCGCGCTGGAGAGCATAATTGCTCAATGCGGAAGAGAACTCTAGAGAGAGAAAGCGTTTGCTACGAGTATGTCAGGACATTTGAGGAGTGCTATTTGTAGCAGTGGGGAAATGGTAGAGTATGTTCTATTACAGAAAGTAGTGCCTTTGTGGTGAGTGCAGGGAAGATACTGTGGGAGATCTGTCTGTCTTTCTCAATCGGGACGAAATCAAAATGAAACCAACACAAGGGCAATCGCCAGTGCTTGGCAGCACACTTTTTACAAGCCGTGTATACGGCAACAAGAAATAACAACACCAGCTGACTTCTCGTAACAAAGAATAGCTCGTGCTCCTAACGGCGTGCGCCAGCACTGCCTCCTTGTTGCCCCTCGATGAGCCGAGCATGTGATTTGCGTCGCGGAGCCAGCTGGCCGCCTTATTATTGGACAGATGCAAAATGCCAGGCACACGCTGTTTGTCATTGGCAGCTGTGTACGGGAGCTATTGTTTTGTTGAGATCAAAATGCGTTCTAACAGATGGATACCTTTTTGCTGTTATTGTTGCTATGTAGCATTGTGCTGTTCCTTGTTCTCTCCGTGTTTGGCTAGTTCGCGCTGGCGTTGAGACTACGAGCCGAGAAAATCCTTCCATTCTCATATGAATCTGTAAAATTGACGATAACCGCTACGACAAGATGTTTATTTATTTATTTGTTTGTTTTCTCACGGTAAAAAAGGCTGGTCACTAACTGCTACCAACGCGCAGTTGGTCTTGGCCGGAGCGTATTCTACATACAAAAACAGAAAATTCCAACGCGGTTACAGATGTCACGGTTAGTTTGCCGTTTCCAGCCTGGGTTATTGCTTTCAAATTCTTTCAGATTACCGTTCCAGCTAGGCTAATCTCACTAGTAGCAGGTTCTCCTTCGAAATACCTTTAAACGAACATGGCGTGGGCTTCCTGTTTACTAAGCTTAATGTCGTATATCCAGGCAAAATAACACTCCTCGAAAGCAGTGTGTGATTGCCAGGGTGTTGTAATCCCAGTGCCCTCTTTCCTTCCTTTCTCCGAAAAAAGCGTCTCTTCTTCTGCTATACACATCCTACATCATACCGCACCGCTCTCCCTGAACCCTATTTCCACTCCACTGCCTCTCGCATCCGTTTCCGGAAGTCAGTGTGGCTAGTGCTATGCATGCAAAGCAGGCTTTTCAAAAGTCTTTTTTATTTTAATTTTTAGTTTTGTTTTTATTTTTATTTTAATATTCCTAAGTGGGCTGAAATTAAAGTTGTTAGGGTACCCTTTTTTTCCCCTGGAAGGAAACAAACGCAATTCCTGCAAGACTGATTTTATTTTTATCTTTACTTTTACTTGCTATGTAAGAGCCGACGCAGGACACGAAGGAAGCGGAAGAAGCTAAGCCTCGGATCCACAGCGTATGGGGAAATGCCTCCAGATGCCATGGATTTTTCTCTCTTGGCAAAGTAGTGGTATGAATTCGCTCATGCGGTTGGCCATGAAACAGACTGTACTCAGTATATCCCAGTGTTTTGTTCTTTAGTTGGCCATCAGCTCAGCGATACTATAAATATCACCAATGATTCAAATCAGGAATGGAGATTTGGATAACTGATTCTGCAAAAAAGGCAACCGTTCTATCTCAAAACCATCCCGGAAAAAGAAGCGCTCCAAAATAAACTCCAATTTTATGAGCGCGGTTGTGTAAAGCCAAGGTTTGGTTTTATGTCCGGCACACAGGAACCTTAAGTATAGCAAAGACTAAGCCTCTGCTGTCGGCTGATTTCAAGTGATAAAAATAAATATACAATACTTGCCCGCTTTGCCCAAGGGAGACGGGAGGTGCGTGGCTAATAATATGCGATCCTCTGTGTCATGTTTGGATGACTGGTTAATGCCCATTAGTGATCATTAGTTTCTTGGTGTGATATACAAATTGGCAGTTGAATTTGTACGCTCTCTCAAAAATGCTTTTCTAACATTATTGTAACTGTTTTGAAGAAGCGTCTTTTGAGAGTCGGTAGTGGCGATTAGTAGTTATCTTGTTTTGAAACTTTCATGAACTCAGTCATTAACTTTGGTGACTTGGCAGTAGTGACTTTTGCAACTGCCAAAATCTGAAAAAATAAATCCTTTATCTATTTAAGTAGCACCGATTTTACCTATTTCTTATCTGAACAACTAATAAGGCTCTGAAGTTTTTTTTTGGTTGTGTTAGCTTTGAATGGAAAATGAAGTGTACAAAGACAACGTCCCTTCTCAAATTTTTAGTCACCTTTCTAGTAAGGTAAACCATGTATTAGTTTGAACTCAATGAAAGGCCTTGAGAAAAAAAATTCGAAAAGAAGATATAATTATTTTTTTCCAACATCTAGTAGTTTCAGTAATCATAATTATATTTAAGTAGGCTAACATCATTAATGTCATCGAGAGCATTTTACTCCAAGTTGAACTTAAAATATTCTAAACATATTTCATTGCTTTTCAAAGATTTCAGACAAGAACCAAATCTCTCGGGCTAGGTTCTTCCATATAGTAGCGGTTTAATGGAACAAGCTTAGCTATTATCATTTTCACCACAAAGTTCGAGCTTTCGAGTATAATACATTTTTTCAAGGATGATTTCCGGCATATAAAATTCATCTGAAATACTATTTTTTTAGATGTTTGAGCCTGCTTATAAAGTCTTCAAGTCACCACAAAATTTTAGGGCTGACAGCAATGTAGGATACAAGAGTTTAATAAGTAAAGAAGAATTCTTGAACACCTGGCCTAACTTTACAAGTCTACATCAAGATCTATAGTATGTGGTAGAATCAGTCCGTGAGTCGCACAAAAACAAAAGTTTTTGGTATCCCTTTACTGAACCGCCCTCTAGCTTTTAACAAACTTTCAATATTCTCCTTCCTCCTTATGTGGGTCAAAGATTACGTTTATTTTCAGCCCCAATTCATGTTGAAAACGCGCATAAACGCGAAACCCACAATCATTTTTTGCCTCGCCAACTAGAGGGCGTAGATTATAGGCGCATGCACGTGATACTTATATCCATAATTCGTTGGAAAATTTTTTTTCTCGCTTTGACCTTGTAATCTTCTCATATAAAAGCTCTCTTTTCTTCTTTTCCTCTTCTTACTCATTTTATTATTTCTTCAATTACTTTTTTAAGGACAATCATATAATTTACTCCGAGTTTAACCGTTTGTTTCACAATGAATCACCAGCAGTCGTGAACAGTAAGTGATTGCTTTAGTCAACCACCATACAAATTAGAATTCCGCATCACATAGTTAAACTTGCATTTTCATTACTTGGAAAAAATTTGCTTTTTTCTTTAGTAATGGCTATTATGATGAAAAAATTATTCTCACAGACCTGTACTCAATGCCTGGCGCTTGTGGATAACAATATTGCCTTAACTGATCTAATTCCAGTTTAGCTATGTGTCATTGCATGAACTATTTTTTTTACCAATTTCTGTTTTTACAGGATTTACTAGAGTTGTTAAAATTCTACGATGAATTACAAACAGAATCGTTGCTAACATGGCTTTTATTTAGTTTTTGATGTGGTTTTGTTACCTAACTCATGCCGTAGCCTTATCGTTAAACCGTTGGATAGCTCTTTGAGTCGTTCATTGGTCTCCGAAGAGGCTGAATAATGTTTACGATTACATAGTGGTAATTTGAAATGAATGGGAATTTCTTGGTCTAATTGTTCCAATTTTCGGCTTCGTAAACGTCTTCCATGTGTTTCCAACCAAGTTCTGTGCCATGTGCGGTTTAAGCTTGTGTGTCTAAATCTTCACTATTCTCAACAGCAGACTATCTTTTCCTTAGAAACTCTGATACCGTAGATAAAGATAACAATGCCCTATCGTTTTTTAAGCTGTCTATCCGTCGTAATCAGTAGTAACATTAGCTATGGATTTCCAAACTTTGCGGAATCCGTGAACCATAAAGTTTCCCACGTAGCATAAAGTGCAATTAGAACTTCAAGTGTGCCGTATGGCTAGGGCGGATTAAGCCGATCGGGACCGAACGTTTCCCGAGGAATCGTGACGAAACAGCAATCTCCGGCAAGGGGCGGCAGAAATAGGGTGCGGGAAGCGGAGGTGGGAAGGAAGGTTCATACAATTTTTTTTTCTTTTTTTCAATGTCCTGGTTCGGCTATTTTCCAGGCGCTTCTCGGCCCTTTGTTTCAAGGCATCACCAGCATCAGCATCAGTATTGTCATCCGTTCTTTTTCTGTGATAATTTTTTTTCTTCTCCTCTAGTATTTCGCAGCACCAAACATCACAATTCGCATTATATTTTTCCAAACATCTCAATCACCTTTCACACAGAGCATTTTGCTCTTTTAGGCTTGTGTCACCCAGAACCTAGTATCATCGCACAAGCTTACAAATAAGCATCCCGAGGACTCAAGCGCCAACGTTTTTTTCTTTTGGATTCTAGAGTAGCACTTACGCCTTGTTGTCATCTCAACATATATTCCTTAGTCATTTGGAAACATTTACTACCTCATCTTCAATATCATTTACTAACTTAGCGGCTTTTCCGAGAAGGTTTATCTAAGTTTGGCCGCCTGGCATACTTCCGCAACATTTATATACTTGCCATCTCCTCATATTTAAACCACTACGCTTCTATCCATCTCAACGTTTCGAAAAGTTTTTTCTTGCTTTGACATAAAGGGTTTATAATTAATTCAAGCGCAGCACTTTTTATTGTTACGGTGAAGTTATACTTCACAACAGTTGTTTTTTTACTCAAATAATTTACAATAATAATCATGGAATCAATCTACGACCAGGTGGAAATTGAAGACTTCACTTTTGACGAAGACACCAAATTGTTTCGTTATCCATGTCCATGTGGCGACCAATTCCAAATAACACTTGACGACTTACAGGAAGGTGAAGATATTGCTGTTTGTCCTACATGCTCTTTGATGGTACAAGTCATCTTTGATCCTGAAGACTTGACTGAGTACCTTGAAAAAGACTCCATAGCTCCTGAAAACACTGCCATCGTCGCCTAAATTGAACCTCAGGAAGTTTTAAAACTCCAATCTTGCTCATTCGGGTTTTTGTTTTCTCTTGTTGTTTCAATTTTTACTGATAGGTTTTAGGTCTCTCGTTTGTGGTTACGGGATTTGTGTGCTATTTCATTTTATTGAGTAGGAGAATCAAGCCAAGCTATGTTTTATACAGCACCAAAATTCATTACATAGCGCTCTTTTACAGTTTTCATAATCATATTTCTCTGCTCTGTGTACCTTGTTTCAACCTAACAAATTAAAATTAAAGAAACAAGAAAAAGGTGCTGTCAGATCAAAATATAAAAGTTTGAAAATAACATACTTGGTCACATAAGCTGACCCCAAAATTCAAAAATACTCAGTTGATATTGTCAGTCTGATTTTTAAAGCTTAAAGCTTGAAAATTCTGTTACTTTTTTTTTGTTTTTCATTATCATGGTTTTTTTTATATTGTTTGTTTTTGTGTCCTGTCATTTTGTTTATATCTTATACTTCTAATTTTTTTGTCATCTTTTGCCTGGTTGTTACTATCTTTGTTCTTATTTTCCGTTGTTCTGTAACTATTCACGATCATTGTATATTTAACTTTTCTATTTCTAATTTGAATATTTACTTGTAATATACCTTTAATGCCATCAAAATCTCAAAGTTTATTTTCTTTTCATTAAGTTCATTTTGATCTGGCGGGTGTAAACGCGGATTGTTATAGAGCTTCTGTGAATCCGAACAGCAGCATTAGTGCAACTCGATCTCTCATCATCGGCCAAACCCTTGACTCGCCGAAGGTTAATTTCTGATGTTATGCGCCGTTGATGCCGGAGAGGTTCGTAAATTAAATCACCGAAGGACGCGAGATTTCCACTTGCCGTGCGATCCAGAGTGGTTTTTCTCACTGCTCCGAACGAATTTTTTTCTTCTCCTTACCGGAGAAGCCACTCTCGTGAAAGGTGGACTTTCTTTTTTTGTGTATAAGACAAATGACAATTTATGAAGGACAGCTTCACCAATAAGGAGAAACATCTTCCGAGAATTACGTCCTCTTTTTTTGTTATTGTACCCTCAACGTCAATATTCTTAGACAAAAAGTTACCGTGAAACGAATACCAATCGCATCATCTACTATAATCAGGGATATATATCATTATCATTGGCATCAAAAGCCCATTTATAAAAACCAGATATTTGATTAATAGTACCGGTAGCCAAGATGTCTTCTCCAAAACCAAAGAAGAAGACAGTCAGCTTTGACGTTCCAAAGTCGTTCGAAATCAATGAGGAAGATTACTCCCCGGATGAGCTTGACTCCAAAATCAACCCATACAACTTGGACCCTAAAAATCCAAATTTTGCGGCATTTCAGGAGAAGGAGCAGCCAGTACCATCGCCAAAGATGTTGCCCCAGATTGACCCAGAAAAGCCCAAGCTAGTCAGAGTCGGTAGACCATTGAGACACGTCAAGTACAAGCCTACCAAGGAAGTCACCTATGTGAACAACCAGATATTTCCAAAGTTCAGCTATGAGAAGATCAAGTTCCCGTTGAAGCCCAACACCATGATTATAAACGTCAAGTACTTTGCCGTTAACCCAATAGACTTGCAGATGTGGAACTATTACACCAGCGACCTCACGGGCGCTAAGAAAGGGTTCGGTAGGGAATACTCTGGCAAAGTGTATCAAGTAGCAGATGACATGAGCGGATGTGGCAGAAACAACTCGTTTGGTGACTCTTTTGAAGAGGGCGACAAGGTTTGCGGTATTTACTACCATTTGTTCGGAAAAGGCTGTTCAGCATCGCACATCTTGGTTGACTTGAACAGAGATCCAGTGGTGAAGGTCGATGAGATTGCTTTCAACTTGTTTTCTTACCAGAAGCTCAGTGGCTGGAACTATAACTTCATAACGGCGTTTCAGGTGTTGAATTCGATTCTGACAGGGGGATTGAACTCCGACACAACTGTCTTAGTCAATGGTGGCTCTACTGGCACCGGGTTGATGACTATTCAGATTTTGAAAAATTATTTTCACGTTAGCAATATCGTAGCAATATGCTCCGGCACGGCCTCGGACTTGGTTCGCAGCTGCGGCGCCTCTGTGGTGATAGACTACAAGAAAGAATTTGATATCGTGAAAGCCATCACTACCTTGCTCACAAATGGTAAGAAGACCATAACTGACCGCCATGGCAATGAAGTGGAGGTGTTGTACCCAGACAAGAAGTTCGATCTTGTGATCGACTACATTGGCGGCAAGAAGCTCCTTGACAATTACACCAAGATTTTGAACGAGAGAAACTCAACCTTTTTGAGCACTGTTGGCGAGAAGCGCGCAAACTACCGTAACGACAAGGAGTTTATCTACAACTCATCCTACTTTAGTGTCCCAATGACCAATCTCTGGAGCGGTCCAAACTACAAGCTCGTCAACTACAACAGCGGTGACGTGAAGGGAGCTAATAACTTGTTGAAGATTGGTTTGGATTTGATTCGTCAAGGGCAGTTGCAAGTGGAAATCAACTCCGTTTTCAAAATGAAGGAGATCAAAAAGGCTTTAAATAAGTTGAAGACGCAGCATGCCTTGGGAAAGATTCTTGTCGAGGTGGAAGATTTCTGATTCGTTTGATGTTCGAGTATATATTGTTTTTCTAGTTTGTCGTTCGGCTTATCTTTGATACCTTAATCTGTACTACATAATCAATTTGACATTGCCATATAGAACTGTAGAGCAGCCGGATGCCGTAACCTGTTCTCTTTAGCTTCGAACAATAAGGTAACCGTCTATGAAGTACTTCAACCCTAAGAAGAAAGCCTACATGCTGCGGTTACCTTCCTCGTCCTGTGTTGAACGCGGTCTCCACAAGCCCCCATGGCGTTTTTCGTCCTGGTTCAGTTGCGGTACGGTACCCATTGTTTGAGCGCCCCGCGAAGGTGCGCTGTTTGGCAGCAGTCGGGAAAAGTGAAAGGCGTCATCGAAAAAAATATCTATTGCCCAGAAAGCCCTCTGTTCCTTCCTTCTTTCTTCTGCCAAAATTGCACACATCCTATTGTTCGCCTGAATTTTGCTGCCAAGTTCAGTCTACCAATGGAAAAGTGCTAGCTCAGCAGTGTCAAGCCACTACAACTTTACCGGCCCATTAACTTTTCAGTTTATTCCTATAGCGATAAGCAACAGATAGGCTATAAAAAAGTGTCAATTTGGCACACTATCTTTGAAGAGTCATTTATTCACAATTGAATGGCAGTTAAAGAAAAGAGATCAAGCAAGAAACTTGCATTTCTTATAACGAGGAGCTCATTACGGTACTGTCACTCATAGACCTTTTTGTCTTTCTTTAAATTCGCTGAGAATATTTAAATTCCATAGCTGTTGGTTTAATTCATAACAATACCTAACTGATAGAAGATAGCTATTTAACATTTAAGGTACAGCTGATCCGAGCTCTAACTTGTTACTGTTTACCTTTCCATTTATTTTTTCATTTTTGACGTCTCAATCACGCTATAAGAGCGTCGCTGTTGTTATTGGTAACATTTGCTCCTCACCAAAAAATATCTGAAAAGCACATAATTCCCGTTCCGGTGAATCACCATCAAGGCACTCCTCAAAACACACTTGTTACAGTTTTAATCCAGCGCACAACCTCGACTTTGAAGAATTATGGCGTTCAAGAAACTCATTGGGAGTAATCTGAGAGCAAGTACCCCTGAAGTCTCGGATAATCAACAGACAGACGGCGCCGGCGACAACGCTCTCAGTTCAGGAAACCAAGAAAACACCGAAAGTAACACCAATGGCTTGTCGGGATTTTTCTCTAGAAAACGTCTCAATAACTTCTCGAGAAGGCCAGGTCTAATGGAAGTCCCAAAGAGCGGATCAAAGGCAAAGATTCGGAGCCATAGTGAAAGCAAAAGCAAAGATGCGCTTAAACAACAACGCCAACAACAACAGCGAGAGCAAGAGGAACAGTGTCAACGACTACAGCTACAGCAACAGCAAAGAAACCAGCAGTCTATCCAAGGGTCGCTATCGGAGCACAGAGCCTCGTCTCCGGCTTTTTCTGAAGCGTTGCAGCAACTTCAAAACTTGAATAACCACACTGGACAATTTCAAGCAGAACCTCAAGACCAACAGAAAAAGCCCAACGGTTTTTACACAGACTACGCTATAGACGATGAAGATTACAATGTCAATGAGCTTTTGAATGACAATGCTGCAATCAAAAATAATATCAGTGCTACAGAGGCATCATCTAATCCGTTCGACGGAAACAGAATGACTTCAAATAGGGCAAGTACCGAGATTAATGGTGAAGCCATTGAAGATGAAGAGTTAAGTGCTTTTGCGGACGCCCCTGAAGTCCCTCTAACAAACGAGACACGAAATAGCGACCATGGTTCCTCTTCTCAGACGGAACATGATGCTATGCTGTTCACAACAAGTTTCTCTAAAAACAACGGACATCATAATGGCCACGATCAGGCTAGCAAACATACTATGAGTAGTAATGCCACCACTACTGCGGGAACAGTGGCACCAGAATCGTCAAATAAAGGTACTTCATCTTTTGATCCAGTTCCATTGACCGAAAGCCGTGGAACATCGGATCTGCCGAAAAAACAGCTATCAGAGCCGTTTGTACCGGCTTCTGATTTTTACAACAAAGACAACAAGATTGAAGAAAATGCCGCTCCTTCAGGGCTGCAATTGCAAACGCAGACAACTGTGCCTGTCTCTACAACCTTTGAAAACGAGCATGAGTTTATTTTGCCATTTGGAGATGGTGCTCTTAAGATTTTTGGAATGGAAAATTTTGGCGCCAGTTGCTATTGTAACTCCATTGTTCAAAGTTTGTTCTATACAAAGCTATTTAGGCAACTAATTTTGTCATTGCCTAACGAGTTGAACGTTAGCTTGGGTGATCCTAATACCACGCCGAGAAAAAGAAAGTTAACTATGAAAGGTTTGAAGGCACACCATTTTATTACCGCACTTCAGAATAACAAGATTGATGAGAATGGTGATGCTCCTGGCAGTAAAGGCTCTACTGCAGACACAGGCAACGATAATGACAATAGCAACAATAACAATAATGATTCTAATGAGAATGAAGGAAGCAAAATTGGCAGAAGAATGTCAATCTTTGGTAGAAAAGACAAAAACAAAGACCACGATAATATGGCTTCAAGACACGGCAGCGTGGCTGCGATCTCAGAAAATTTATCTACTAAAGATGGTTCTAATGACAGCAAGCATGGCAGTGCTGGAAACAATGGTAACAATGCTAACACCGGAGAATCCGCAAACAGCGAGCAAAAGGTGTACCATGCTCAATCCAAATACCCTGGATTGAGAGCCCTCAATCTAGGTTTTGAGGTTTCTAACAGGAATGTCACTATTGTTGGCGTAATCGATGATATAAATGCCACAGCTGAACAAAGAAAACGTAAAGCGTTGGTAACTGGCCCAATTTTGAATATTGATCATGCTTTGACTACCACAGACACAATGTTTGATGCTTTAAAGGACATATTTGAATGTATGGTAGAGCATGAAAGCCAAATTGGGGTCGTCAGTCCATTGCATTTACTTGAAGTTTTAAAGAAAGAAAACGAGTTGTTTAGAAGCATGATGCATCAGGACGCTCATGAATTTTTCAATTACTTGCTCAACAGTGTCTTCGAATCGATAGACGTATATCACAACTCCAAGAAAGAGTTCATCAACGAAATTGCTGACTCAGAAGCGAAGTCTATTGAACAAAACAAACTACAGCGTGAAGTCAAATGGTCCAGGGAGTTATTTGAAGGTTTGCTTACTTCGCAAACGAAGTGCTTAAGATGTGAAAAAATTTCATCTAGAGACGAAAAGTTTTTGGACTTGTCTATTGATTTGGAGGATGATAGTTCAGTCACTGCCTGCTTGAAGCAGTTTTCTGCAAATGAGCTTTTATGTGAAGATAACAAGTTTTATTGTGAGCGCTGCTCGGCATTGCAAGAAGCAACTAAGAGAATGGTAATTAAGAAACTTCCAAAAGTCCTTACTTTGCATTTAAAACGATTCAAGTACTCTGAGCAGCTAAATAGAAATATCAAGTTATTCCACAGGGTTTCATATCCGTTATATTTAAGGCTTTTCAATACTTTGTCGGACACAACACGCCAGGATAGAGTGTACGAATTGTACTCTGTTGTTGTTCATATCGGCGGTGGCCCTTACCATGGTCATTATGTCTCATTGGTCAAAACAGAACAGTCTGGATGGTTGCTTTTTGACGATGAAACCGTTGAATCCATAGATGAAAACTATGTTTTGAGATTTTTCGGTGACGGGCCAGGGCTTGCCAGCGCGTACATTTTATTTTACCAGGAAATATCAGAGGAAGACTATTTGAACAAGACTCTTTACAAAAGCTTAGACTTGTCCTTAGATTTGGAAGATGAGATTGAGGAAGAAATTAACGCTGGAGTCGCCAACGCCCATCAAGCAAACAGAAACAATGCCCTAACCATTAGAAAAGATAGCGACTTTAGTAGTAGTGGATTCCATATCCCAGATTTCAAAAGAAAAAATTCTGCCGATCCTCAGCAGCAAGTCAATCACGGACTTTCTCCTATAGACTCTCCTAAACACGGAAAATCAGGTATAGAAGTTCAAAGACAACATCGAAACTCAAGCAGTGCTAATAGTCCAATTTCACCAGCTGCAAACTTGAATGATTCTGGCAAATTTAAAAGAACCAGATCTATCAGCTTAAAGTCACCCTTGTCAAACTCATTTAAGTTTTCGTCAAGCAACAATAACAGCGCCTCAACCCCAGGAACCGCAGGCTCAGATTCTATGGATCCTTCAACAGTTGTTGAAGAATCATCCAAGAACAATACTGTTCAAACGAGTGCTAATGGTAATTTAAGGGCCAACTCTCCGCTAGTTGCTGATAACACTGATTCGAACAACGAAGAGAAGCCTCGTGAAAGAAGAAAGTCGCTTTTCGGTTTCAACAAAAAATCCAAATCCAAAAAATAAAGCCGAGCTTGGCTTTATTGTAAAATATATACTAGATTTATTTTAGATTACATGATACTATTTTTTTCCATTTAACGTTAATAATGAGCACATTTCAGAGTTTCTTCAAAGGCACATTTCGTTTTATCCATAGTTCAAACCTTTATTGACGTACGATCTTGCTACTATTTTTTTACATCGTTTCAATGTTCACCACACTTTGGTTAGCCATAAATTATATAATCCTGGGAGTGTTCATAAACAAGTTTTTCTTAATCTTGATAGTACTTGGAACCGAGTGACAAAGAAAATCGTAGACGTGTAATTGATAAAAGGATAGAATAGTATAGCGCCTAATAGTTTTCTGCTTAATGCACGCAACTCTCCCCGAAAATTTTCCGACCCGCTTCTTCGCATTTTCTTTGGCTTAACATGCAAATAAAAAATAATATTGCAGCCATAATCAGTGTAATATTCCAACAGGTAAATTTAACCAACGTGCTATACCAACACCATAAATCCTTTGACGTAGACAAAAAGGCAATTCTGGATTGAAACTATTTCCACTCCAAATAAACTTCCACTTCAAATATCAAGGGATCACTGCGCATTCACAAGATTCACTTAATATTACTTATAATGAACCAGATATAGCACATCATTTCAGAAAATTGAACAATGAAAAGCTTCCGGGCAAAAAAGCTGTTCTTCACACAGAGGCGAGCCTCCAACTATTTTGCGCCATATTCACCAAGGAGCCGGCCCTTTATTAATTTGTATAATGACGCTTATTTGCACATTGTGCGGTCTTTAGATCAAAGGCCGGATCGAATTGGAGAGCATCTGTACTCTACTTACACTGCAAAGAAAGGACTACTCAAGCAGATAGCCAATAAAGACCATGACGAGGCCTTTAGCAACACCAAGAGCAAAGCAGAACTTATTGAGAAAATTCTCCGAGTTAAATCGAAGAATGCAAATGTGATAGAAAATTTACCTTACGTTGAGTCACAACTCCTAGAAAGAACAAAAGAGAGTGAATTCAACAGGATGGTAAAAAAGTTTGGAATGAAGCTAAATTTAGCGAAGTCATTTAGGTTCAACGTGATAGGCTTCACAAATCAAGTCTGGAAAGATTCAGTTGAAGTGAGTCAAAACTTTTGCGAACCTCAACATAACCCCAATAAGGCTCAATCACAAGGTCTTAGGGCAAAGGCATATAGGGAACCATCAGAAATTGTATTATATTCATTGCTCTATACTATTCATTATTTTGCCATGGTTCAGCGAGGAATTATCTCTCTGGACCAGATGATATTAAATTTACGAGGTATTTTGCAGCACAATTTTGCTTCTGCTAATGATATTTTTTTAAAGGACTATTCCAATGAAATTCAAGATATTACCAATATATACATGTATGGAAGTACAGAAGACTTACGATCAAGCTTTGTGGAAAAAAATAGTTTTTATTTTCAGCAAATGACAAAATTGCTTCATTGCTTCTACTCACAATATCCGCATTACAACCCACTTCACATACAAACATGGATAAAGCTCATAATATCAACGAGTTTGAGTGATTGCAGCACATTAATGACAGAGATTATAAAGAGTAAACAAGACATCACAACAGAAATCCTTCCTCGCTTCATCATGAAAGATTTGCTTTACAGAGACGCACACAACTTGTTTGAATTAGAGCTCTCGATTGATTTATTCAAGAAAAGCTTTGATATGCTACCAAGAACAGAAAAATATTATTTGGTATTTCATTTACTTTCAGAATGTCAGCATTTTTCCAGTAAGTTGGTTGTTGACCTTGTCGAGTTTTTCTTGTCTAAGCACAATAAAATCAATTTTCCATACAACATCAGCGGAATACCTAGCAGAACTTTAACTGCTAGTCTCAACAACTTCAACACAGAAGGCCACAACAGAGCGGCGGTAGAGTACATTGACATTTATCAATTAAATTGGCTTCTATGGAGGTTATCTGATAGCAATCCATTCTTTTTCAAAACCAAGATATACCATCATGAGATTATCAAAGCACAAAATTTGATTGTGGACTTCATGATTAAGCAATCAAAAATATCAGGGGATTCGTCGTTTAAAAATGACGGGAGTTTAAGTGATTCCAAAAAGCCACAACTCAAAGCTGACGCCACGGCATTCTCAATTTCCGGTACCAGTTTAAGAAGTGTGCAATCTAATGGCCCCCATAAAACATACAAAAAAGATAATACAGCCCGTTTAGTTCAAAGCTGGTTGAATTTACTAGGCACTGTAGCGCTTGCCAATAGTTTAATTCCCATATCTGATGAAGGTGCCAAAAAAGTTATTCACATTGTCGAGTATAAATTTTTCATCCCTTTCATTGAGGAGATCATCAAATATGACGATAGTCCTCCCTTGCTAAATAGCCTCTTTTCCAAAAATCACATCAAAAGGGAACAAATACAAAATTTAATGCTGAAGTACTATTACGTCAAGATACGCAATTCTAAAAGTTCCACTGAACTTTTGAACAATTTTTCAGAAGCTTTTAAGTTTCCTGCTCAGTTTGCTGATAAGCCATTTCCTGATTGGATAGGGAATTGCGATCTACGAAAGTCTCAACTTGTTTGGCGAGCTTTTGTTGAAAAAGCACATTTGCTAAACTTTTTGACTCCCTCAAGAGCTACAAACATAGCCAATAAATTTATCAACGAGAAGTATTTGCTCGGTACAGTCAACGTTCATATGGTCGTCTTGCTAATTCCTTATATTAATGATACTGGCCTTATCGTGAAGTTAATGGACAGCATAAATCAGAAAAACTTAATGGACCAAATTATTTTGAGAGCTTTTTTGAAAAAGTTGTATCAGTATGTTTTGCAAAGTACTGAAAATAAGTTCTCCCAATCTTTAAAAAAGAATGAAAAGCATAATGAAATGAAAACGGAAGCATTGACAAAAGTGCATTATGATTTGAAAAGTTATATAAGGGGCCTTTTTAATTCCATAGAAAGACCCACTTCCGCGTTAATCGGTACGATACTATACTACGAGTCATTTTTGCTGCCGGATTCTATCTACAACTTGTATCGGAAACACTTTTTAGAAAATGGTCATAGGCGTTTGCTGCCTGGACAGGATTCTATCAAAGCGCTTTTAAACGCCTCTTTAGTTTCACAAGATCTTGTGTGGAAAGATCAGTATGCAGTGCAAATTGCCGTATATGAATTCAGACGTTGGGTACCAAAATCAGCATTGGCAGAGGGCACTGGTCAAGGAGTTTTGAGTAATCAAATGCAGCTAATCAGACCTTCAGTATCTTTGTGGTTTCTCTACTTAAAGACTCTCTACGCCTACAACTATCTAGATGAATTGGTGGAAGTGATCAGCTGGTGGGAGAATATTCGCTTTATTCCATCGAAGGGATTGTTACTTACATTATTGAGTTATTTTCCTGATCAAGTCGCATCAAGATTCCTAAGTTATGCCCACGACTCTTTGATCCCAGCAGAGAATGTAAATTACTCCAAAGATAAAATGTTTGGAGGTGAGCAGGAAAATGCTTATGATGAGGACATGGGATTCAAAGCTAGTGACAGCAATAAAAGATCTCAGTACAATAAAAATAGTACTGGCTATCGAACTGTACAGGACCACTATTCCGTGGCAATGTGGCCCTGGCCAACCAAATATGAATTGAGGGCGTTCAAAATTGTTGACATATTTTGACCTTAAATTACTGTGGAGACACTTACGTACAGTGTATATATATTCTACCCATTTCTTCAATGCTCATTACAATATACACATAGCATTATATTATTCCGTTTTCTTATATATTCAATAGACGTTTTCTTTCACATTTAATATTTTGGTCGAACATTCTTACTTTAGACTTTTTGCCACCTGTAAATTTGGCATAGTTTCGATTTGGGGCACCACATCATTGCTTTGCGCGCTTCGATACGATTTTTTTTTCTTTGGGATTTTTGGGGAAGAATGCGAAGTACATCATCGTGGTAATAGAACAACTAAACCGAAAGGATCAGGAATCTTGTGTTATTAGTTATACCGTTACCGTATTCGAAGCTTTAGTGGAACTGCGTTTTTTATTAATATTTACATCAGTCATTCTCTTTTATAAAAACGGCATGCTCACTTACACACAAAAGTAGAAAATAATACAAGTAAATCAAAAAATAATTAACGCAAAAATACAGCATGGCGACGTTACAGGCACAAAAGAGGCTTACCAGAGAATATAAAAATATTCAACAAAATCCTCCACCATATATTATTGCTCGCCCTAATGATCATAACATCCTTGAGTGGCATTATGTTATCACAGGGCCTGCGGAGACTGTATATGAGGGTGGCCAATATCATGGTACCTTAACGTTCCAAAGAGATTATCCATTCAAGCCTCCAGCGATACGGATGATCACCCCCAGTGGGAGATTTAAAACAAATACCAGGTTGTGTCTTTCCATGTCCGACTACCATCCGGATACATGGAATCCTGCATGGAGCGTGGCGACGATATTGACTGGTTTGTTAAGTTTCATGACCTCGGAAGAGTCTACCACTGGATCAATCCAGTCGACTGTTGAAGTGAGGAAAGCCTTGGCTAAAAACAGCAAATCTTGGAACATCAAAGAAAACGCTAAGTTTTTAGCTGTCTTTCAGGATTTGATTGTGCAAAATGAACACGACATTAGAGAAGACAGGCTCAAAGAAGAGAAGAAAAAAGCGTTACAAAAGTTGATGGGAAGTAGCCAAAAAGAAATTCCTATTGACATTGAAAAGATTACGGACCCTGAAGACAGACTCAGGGCTGTTGCCATGAACGAAGCTGCTGCATCCAAAGCAGCATCAAAGAGCACCAAGTCTAGCTGGCTTTATTCCATAATAGTAGTAATAATCATTGCAATGTGCGCTAAGATTATCAAAAATTGAGCATCTGACGTTTTTGTGCTCTATAGACTTGAATAGAATCTTTTTGATTTTACAAAATCTGGAAAAATAAATGCTGACTACTGCACCTTAAGCTATGATTTATGAAAGTGGATAAGCCTAAAAAACTAAAACATGAACAAGAATAACGGATAAAATAGAATAATGAAAAGAAAGCGTAGCAAAAAGGAAGACAAAGCCAAAATTATGAAGGTGGACTGTGATTAAAAAGGTATGAAACACTTTCACCATTGTGAAGACGTCGTATAGCTTCAGCCAAAGTAGGACTCACATCTATCTTCTTCAATTTAGGACACTTCTCTATTTTCGAGTCAAATGGAACAGTGTTAGTGCAGACTACGCTATCCAACCTGCTATTGTTGATATTGCCTATAGCATTACCTGACAAAATGCCGTGCGTGACGATTGCAAGCACCTTTCTGGCGCCATGAGTTAATAAGGTATCGGCGGCTTTAACTAAGGTACCGCAAGTATCAGCCATATCGTCAACAATGATACAAATTTTGTCTTCAACGTCTCCCACAAGAACCATTCTAGACACTTCATTGGCCTTTTGGCGTTCTTTGTGGATCAATGCAAATTTCAAATCTAACTTATCGGCAAGCGATGCAGCTCTTTTGGCGCCGCCGGCGTCAGGAGATATTATGATTGATTCTTTATATGAAATATTCTCTTTGATGTACTGGATGACACTTGGTTCACTGTACAAGTTGTCTACCGGAATGCGGAAAAAACCTTGAATTTGAGAGGCGTGAAGATCCATAGTAATAACATGATCTGCTCCTGATGTTTGAAGCAAATTAGCCACTAGTTTTGCAGTTATGCAGGCTCTACTCTTGTCTTTTCTGTCTTGTCTGGCATATGGAAAGTTAGGGATCACAGCAGTAACTCTTCTTGCCGATGCTGATTTGCAAGCCCTCACCATCATAAGCAACTCCATCAAGTTGTCGTTGACCTCAGTTTCACCGCTTCCTGTTTGAATGATGTAAACGTCTTCGTCTCTGACTGTTTCTCCCATGGTGATTATCGACTCTTCATTTGGGGTTCTGATGGTAATTATACGGCTCACCTTTATGCCTAGAAGGTGGCATATGGAATTGGCCAATTCCGGGTGAGAATTACCAGCAAGTACTTTGACAGTGTTTGGGGATTCTGGTCTCATCTTAATAAAATATCTTCAAATTATGCTAACCAAGTCGCTCCGCTCAAAACGCTAAAACAATATTTATGGAAATTGAAAGCAGTTGCAAAACACTAGCTCTCTGAAATCCCTGTGTTGCAGTTATTCCTATAACTCAAATCTTTATCTCTCGGTCTGCTTTTTGAATAGACAACACTTTTGATCTTTGAATTTAAAAATTTTCCTTTCTTCTTATCCTTCTTAGGTATTTCCCATAAATTCGGCTTTTTCGTGCCAAAATCGGAAGCGCATGGCGTTTTGAGCACCGCACATGCACAACATTGAGACTATTCATAGTACAACCAAAGGCATCACAGATAGAGAAGAGTGATTTGAAAGACTTTGTTGCATATAGATATCAACAAACTACTATTCATTTTGCGAAATTATTAAACAAGAGCTTACACTATTTAAAGAAATGCTTAAAGTTGACTTTCTCCCGCTTCACGAGTCCTAAGGTTATTAGGAAATACAAAAATAGATATCAACGCAATTGAGTGACTTTACGAGACTGAATGCACATCACGAAAGAAACACAAACCAAATAGAAAAACGGGCAGATTGCCATTTGCTGAAAAACATCAAACAATTATTCACTTTGCGAAGTGTTACTGTTGATGACCATCATGTCTGAAATACTGACGAAAGATGCTCTGTCGAAAGTATTGCTGGTGGGTGAGTATCTTACAACTCTTTTAGACGAATTGGAAGATGCCAATACAGATCAAAACAGCAATCCGTATAATAGTACTTTCAGCCTCAAGCCCATTAAGCTCACAAAAAAAGAAATAACAACGCGCTTTATGGATGATTACAAAGTTTACACTGCTATAAGGAAAAGGCTAAAAAATAATAAGCAAAGCAAAGCACCGAAAAAGAACATTGCAGAAAGCACACTTGGTATATCGATAGAAAGTGCCGCAAAACAAAGTGCATCTGAAGGAAATCTTGCGAATACCTCTTTTATAGACTTAACCATGGGTGGCCAAGAATTGACGCATGAAAGTAAGTCTGTTCAACGGTCTACCGACATTGTCGCAAAGGAGCCTATGCTCCATACAATAACAGAGTCTGCCACAACCCGCGCCCTGATCTCCAATAACGGAGTAATCGAACCAGCTGTCAATGCTATTGAACCAGTGCATATTGAGGGCAATGTTGAAGAAGCTACTAGTCCGCTTGAAGATGATGTGTTTGCTAGGAAGTTACACAGTTCGAACGGACACAACAATGTTCGTATATCAGTAAACAAGGAGAGCCAAAAAGTTCAGGTGGAGGATAAAAAAGATTCACAAAAGGAAACGAATGGAGACCATGAGGGTAGCGAAAGTGATGACGAAATAGTAATTACCGATTATAGATTAATAGAAACTATTCCTTACCAAGATATCGCTACTATTATACAATTGGCCACAACTATGAATAAAGGAATAACAAAATTAGACTTAATTTTCCAGATCAATCAGTTACTACGACTTACCAGCTTTTTACAGAGGTGCGGAACTCAATTGAACAAGGCCCTCAATAACAACACATCAAAACATTCCTTTGAATTTCAATTTGAAAAGATTCAGCTTGAGCAAACTTTAGAGATTGCAAACATACAAAATGATATGGTGGTGGAAGGTTTACAAAGAAAAGTACAAAAACTTCAAAGCGAGCAAAAAGAAGAAGCTGGCAGATTTCACAACTGATTTGAACGTTATGTTGTTGCCATATAGCTTCGACGCTCATATAGTTCTACGTTCTATTCTCACGCCTTTTTTGGTGATGATAATTTATGTATAATAACGCTTTTTTTTCTTGCTAGACCAGACCGCTGCATTGTATCTCGATTTTCATGAATTTTTATTTTTCGTGTTCTAGTTTTCTTCTTTCTTTCCGCTCTCTGCTGCTTCACTTTCATTTTTTGATGCCCGTCACTTCCAGCAACTAAATTCAACTATCTATCCATAGAAAGAAGAAACAATTACAAGCTCATGAAACTCGATTTTGACAAGTCTTACTTTCGCGTTGGCGATTGTTACTGCTCTTGTAGTTTAAGTTGCAACCTAAGCGCCCACGCGGAGCCGGCGTCTAATTTTGCCCAAGCAATTGTTTTCCCAAAATTACCATGTTTTAAGGTGAGTAAAACGTGAAGTTTTTTTACAATCCTCTCGTTCTTCTTCTCTAACAGACTTTTTCAGTTATATATCAATTTCTCACTTAATGGAGAAAAGCTCAGTGCCGCAAAATTTGAAGATGTGATGAACGCTTCATTCAACGCCCATGTACGTATTGTTTCCCTTGTCACACTGATTTCAGACCATTAAGTCATTACAAAAGCGCTAACGAGTCATGGCAAACACAGTTTTTTGAAGATCTTCGATTTAAAACTACCGTTCACAAGAATTCCAAGAAGGAAAATAGGGGCATTATGGCCACATTTTTAGGTGTGTATTTTATTTGAATGAATTGCCAATATATTATACACTTCTAACAACCGAGGAATAGCATACCTTTCTTGCGATTTATTTGATAAACCTTTTCGGGAGCAAATGAGTCCAATTATTGAAGCTGGTGGATATCAAATTCTTGAGATTGAAGCAGTGACGTTGGAATTTGAGGTGCACGACAAAAATGATTTTTCAGAAAAAGAAAAAGACAACTTATCATCTTACGCTTTAAAATCTTCGCGTCTTACAGATTTTTTCAACTACACAATATTGTGTAGCATATTGCGCTTAGAGAGCAAGTTTCCTTATGTATTTTCCTGTCTCTGTAGGAAAGTATGCCTTACTTCTTTTTTCACTTATAGTAAATCTGTCAGGAAAATACTGACAATTACACAGAATTTTGAAGAGAATTTTGGGTATGCAATAATATTGTTAAAAATGTTTTCAGAGTCTCGTATGGTATGCTCTTTCACCTTTTCAATATGTATCATACATATTGCACAAAAATCTAACTAAAAAATATTAGTCTCACTCTAAAATTGTCAAAAAGCTAGAGGATAATGCTAAAGAAAAAATGGATTTAGTGTCATACCTAAAAAAAGCATCCAGAAGCTCTCATAAAAATCTGCAAAGTTTAGCTAGTCGCTTTCCAGACTTTTGTTTTTTTAAAATGAGAAAAACAGAATAATTTTCTAAAAGAGGCAAGATTCACGAAATTAAACACGTATTTTGTGATTATTTCGCTGGATGTTGGTTAAGTTTTTGATAACCAAGAGAAAAGCAAACGTGTGCTCTTTCATGCATGGTGAAATTCAAGTTGTTTTCATGAGTGGCGGGATGCCCTTGAAAAAGTTGACAAAATTATAAACTTAAATTAATGCGCTGTCAGGCAGGAAATTGCCGGGGGCAAAGTGCGCTGCGCTGCCATAGCAAATATATCACGAAACGCTCGGCCTTCACAGTCTCAAACTATCAATTGACAATAAGAAGCTTAACCTCAAAATCCAGTTTGAAAGAAGTATCCATGAAAATAATGTTGGTCAAGAATCATCGTGCCTTACCCAGAGCTGCCATAAGATTTGCGGGGAATTACCGTTGCTTTAATTCTGTTGACGCCAAAGCGAGCATTAGACAGAAAAATGTCGCCTTAGCCCCAATGAACATAATAGTTCTTCCTATTACATCCAAGAAAAACTTTTTTTTTTATAATTACCATAAGTCATTTGATTTCAATACCTATTTACAATTGCGATCCGAAGATGTTACTAATTCATCGCTCAAAGACCGCACTGTGATCAAATTGCAAATAGCGTTAGCAAAAATCATCGCCAAATTGAGCAGCACCTGGGAAAATATGGGAAATTCCAAAAACAGCGCACTCAAATGGAGTTATGATTCGGTACAAAAGCTCCTAAAGAGGATTAGTTGGTTTGAAACATGTTTATCGTCTATTCCATCGAGAGATACTATTTTGAGAGAAGTGAATACCGAAATCAAGAATTTGTCAACCAGCAAAGAAGAATATAAGTGTAACAAACTTACAACTTTGAAAGAAAAGCATGCGAACAGAGTAAACTTTTACAAATCAATACCGAGTGATGATCAGTATGACAAATTAAAATATATTGACAACCCAACTGCTCATGAAAAAGACCTCCAAAATGACTACGAATACTTTTCTCAATTGTTGAAACCAATTCCATTGTACTATCCAAAGTCTGTTATCTCTAAAGAAGAAGCCATTTCTTTCTTAGAAAACATTCAAGATAAGTATTACAGAGAGCATGTCAAAAAGATGGTGTATTGCTTCATTGGTCTACCATTAACTCTACCATTCATTGCTTTGCCGATTGTTCCAAATATTCCTGGTCTTTATCTTTGCTACAGAATTTATTGTCATTATAAAGTAATAACCGGCTTGAAACATCTTGATTACCTACTCAATGATCAAATACCGGCCACCGAAAATCAGGAAAACATGAAGGGACATTTGAAATTCGTAGACATTGATGAACTCAACAACATATATTTGAAAGCTGGCAAAGAGCAAGCAACGAACAAGCAGGATAATGCTGAAAAGCTCTTGATTGATGAAGAAATTATTGAGAATATTATCAATGCCACCGGCCTAAGTGAAATATCCAGACCTCTATACAATAGTCTCGTTCAAGAGAGAAGCAGGTAGGAAGCGCGTAAATAAAATGTACTAGTATAAACGAAATAGATATCATAGTTTGAACTGAATGAAAATTAAATCATTATCAATTGATTCCCAAACATTGCTTACAAGATGTAATTTTCCAAAGAAAAAATATTTTTAAAATTTAGTTGTCATAAGTATAAAAAGTTGCGGATGACTTTATGATAACAGGTAAGAACTAAAAATCCATTAAATATAACCAGAAAATGAAAAACAATTCATCCTAGCAGCAAACATATCATAGTATAACATAAGCACAACAAATCATTGGAGAGAACATCTCCACATAACCAATTAAGGTTGCAATTGCACCTGAGCTTTAACAAACTTATAAATGAGATAATTGCTTCTTGAAAGCATCACTTTCCATTTGCTGTTGTGTTTGAGTCAATTGAGCAGTATGAGACTCATCTTTTGGAATCAAAACATAAACCACTAATGTTCAATTGATTAGACACTTGTTATAATTCGATCCGCTTATTTGGATCTAGCTCTAACCTTCCGTCTCTTTCTCTTAAGTCTTCTAACTCTCTTCTTTCTCCACTTAGCTCTCATTGTGAAATGATGTTTGATGAAGAATTGATAGGGAGAAAAAAGGAGAAAGGAAAAAAGGAGAAAAGAAGAAGAGAGCAAAAATAGAGCAAAGCAAAGAATATTTAAATTATGAGTAGCTGTCGAGCATTCATCGACGATTCCCCTCCCGCTGCGGTCGATAGCCCAGCAGCTCAGCAAGAATCAGGCAGGCCGCCCAATGGGCCTTTGATAGTGTATGCGCGCTCATAACTACTTATCTGTCACATGCTTAAACTCAAGCATAGTATTTATCATGTGACCCTTATAAGGGCATAAGCAGGGCTGTTACTTGAAGCAGCACCAAAGTTTCTTATCGTTGTTATTTACTAAATTATTTGAGTGTGATTCAACATGCATAGCTGGGTGCTTCGGGTATTGAAAAAGTATATCATTGCGAGCCTGCTGACCGCTAATTGTTATTATCATATAGCATATAAAATACTACACTATTTGATAATAATTTTCACAGATGCGGTAATAACACTTTTGTTGTGAGTTCTGAGTTTGTGTTAGATAGAAAAATAAATGAATGGTGCTCGACCTTGCTGGTTATTCTTGTGATTTTGTATAGTATCTACTATTGTAGCTGACATTTTGAATAGCTTATATGGCTTTACAAAAACTTTCCATATTTTTAAACCTTTATGGTTTCATAATAAACATAACGTATTTCTTTGTAAATGTATCTAAAAAGTAATGCCAAAAATTTAGACTTGAAAAAAGTGATCATAAAATCATACTTTTCATACAAAATCAAACTATTTCATTTATGTGAAAAATTGAAGTAAAAAATTATATTATAAATTTCAAAATCTTAATGAAATTAAAAGCAGCAATAAACTATTGTCCGCCCTTTTCGCAAACTTTGGCAATTTCATTTCTTTCCCAACCTTCTGGCTTAGTATATTTGAAGTCGTTCACCGGTTGAGGTCTAGATTTATCGGCATTGAAAGCATATGGATTTCTGTCTTGCTTCTGCTTCAAGTTAGCCAAAGTGTGGTTCACTTCTCTGTGTTTAGCTTCGTCGGCTCTGATATAAAGAATTAAGTCTCTAAAACTTGCATCAGGCTCCATGTTCCAGTAAGCCAATGCGATATCTGGAACTTGAATGTCGGCCAAGTCAGGCAATAAACCAACATCAATATCTTGGATACAGTGACTATATGTAATGACGGCTTCTTCTTCCAAGTAACCCACAAAACGGTGACATGTCTTTGGGGTGAACATGTAAGAAAAGAAAAACATGTTTGCAAACACACCCTGGGCGACGTACAAGAAAGCTCTAGTGAAAATTCCTGGCTTACCTATTTTGATAAAAGTAAGCAAGTGCATTCTTTCATTGTAAGCTTCATCACAAAGCGTCTCGATCCAGGCCTTATCACGCTTAAGTAATCTCAAAGAATGCAACTGACGAAGAAAGGCGCCCACCATACCTGGAACGCCGGCAATGCTTTCCAAAAAGATGAAACGAGATATCCACTTTTCCGGTGTCAACTGGTAATCGCGCTTGTCTATCACAGTCCGACCATCAGGAGAAAGTTTCAACTCAGGATGACGGTAGCCGGTGAACAAGTCAAAGCCGAATCGAAGCAATTTGACCAACCAAAGTGCATATCTATCACGAAAAGTTCTTGGATCTCTGTGGGTAATTCGCACCGACTCCATGAAGTCTTTATCAAACTTTGGGTGAGGGAAGGTGTTCTTAGTGTAAACGGTATCAGTTTTGTCATCAACAAAAACGTCAACACCGCTAATCTTATTTATGTTTTCGTGCTTGCTTTCCTTCTTACTTTTGGCTTTGGCATCTGCATCGGCTGAATTGTTCTTGTGCTTGGCAATAATAGTCATGTTTCTTAAGGGCACGAATCTTGAATCCTGCTGCTGTCTTTGAAGCAGGCAAGTGCTGGGAAAGTAAATGCTTGTAGCTGCCTTCGCAAATGCAAAGGCCCCTCGAGCAGCCAATGGACTATTGAGTGGCAAGATCGTAGAAGACATATTGAGGAGGGTGTATTTGCAACAAATTATGCTGTTGTGGATTGTTGCAAGATGTAGTGAGTGTGTATAAATAGAAGATTCAACTTGGCTCGATGAGGTCGTTCTGCATGCGCTCTTTTATAATGTTTCGACCGGGAGGTAAAACGTTTGGGAACCAGGTAAAAAGAAAAAAGAGAGAAAAAAAATCTCTGTCATGACCAAACCATTGCCGGAAGAAAAAGGAGCTGAAAGTACCCTATAAGCTCCCGCCTACGCGTACAGAAGCCCTAAGATTGTAGAGCAAATTTAGTTTGTAGGGTTAGCAATTAAAGGTGTGCACGGCTCGAAATTGCGATGGTCATGTTGCGATGCCTTCCTGCAGGCGGTGGCACAAAACAACATGCAGTATTTAAGCATTATGCCCGGGCCGTTATTTCTGGACCGTTAAGGCTTCCAGTGACACTTGCGCCAGAGCGATAACAAGCTGTAACAAGCTGTAGACGCTGTTGTGTGTGCTCTTAACTTCATCGCTATCGGCCTGATAGTAATGAAAAACCAGTGCAAGAAATATACAGTAACTAATTATCCGTAAACAGCTGCTGTTGTTTCGGCCAAATGTATATTGCAGAGGTATAGTTCATACAAAATTAAAGGGAACTAAGAAACCAGCCGACGGGGAGCTACTGGCTATTGCCAAAACGTAGATCGGCTCACAAGTTGAAAAGAGTGCATAGACGGAGGAAGAAAGCTAAAAAAAGTTACAAAAATATTTCAAATCCCGAAGGTTTCTTCCGAAAAAGCCTGACCTTTCGTGTGCAGAAGTCTTTTTTTTTTCGCGAATGGCAACAGCCTGCTTATGTGTTGCGGTTTAAGCCAGAGTAAATTGTAAGAGCAAAATTTTCTCATCTGCAGAGACAAAAGTCGTCGGGCAAAAAGCTCAGAGAAACCTTTGAGGCTCAAACATGACAAGAGAGGTTCCAAAAGCGTGGATTCGCCATAGAGCTCCGAGGTACATTGTCGTACATCCCGAGATCTTCCTGCCAGCAACAGCAGCGCCCACCACCAAAGGCCTGTTTGGCTATAGTGTGCGATGGCTCGCTTTGTCCGACAGATGGCAACTGCAAAATGCCTGAAAAAAAGCCGCTCTTTATTGACCGGGCTTTGGTCTCCCCTCAGATAGTGTACCCTAGCACACTAAAACTCCGCTACATTATCTCGTGACAGGCCCAACCGGTTGGACACGGAGCATCTATCAGCCTTGCGCAACTCTTGAACATGACCTCGCTTGACAAAGCACCAGCCATGTACTCCGAAGAATAACAGAGCTCAGAGGATTCTCAGCATGTTTGCCGTATCTTTAATTTCTACCTTTAAGAATGACCTTTGTTAAAATTATTTAAATTTTTTTTTGTCGTGGAGACAAATTTATCACTATGCATGAACAAAAGTTGTTTGGGTGTATTCCAAAACTTTTATTGCCAATATGAAACAGTAAAGAATAAGGACAGCTTTCAGGGTCCTGCAGCAGGTATTTAAGGAAATCCAGTTGTGACAGGCTTATTCATGGAAAATGTCCAGAACTGTGTCTTGTTGCGTTGTATCGTGAACGATACTCATTACTATTTCCTTATTTTCAGGTCCAGATTTTAACCTTGAACTTAATCAACTTGTATTATGTTATGCACCGTACTGTTAGGATTGTGTCATCAAATTGGTGGTCAATCTGGATTTAAAAAGATTACCAACTTCTCTTTTTTGTGTCGCACTTGTGTCAAGAAATGCAATACAGCCCCATAGCTGGTGTGCTTTTGTTATAATCCTGTTCTATACTGTTTCATCTACAATAAATTGTTCTGAGGGAGACAAATGTTTGTGCCAAAATCCGTCTCCTTTTGGTGCTATGGCTAACGCCGGGTAGTGCCTGGACGTACATACAGTCGTGATTCTATCAAGCGGCTGCTAACCATGGCTTTCTTATTTATTGAATATGTTAAGTTTAAAAACATCAACATTGATGGTGGAATCAAGCTATCCTGGTCAAGCATCATTATCAATTTATTTCTAAAATGTCCTCAAAACCAATACAGTACGCTAGCGATTTTGTGTCTTTTTTAAACAACGCACCGACTCCTTATCATGCGGTCGACACTGTCAAGAAGTCACTTTTGAGAGCTGATTTCAAGGAATTAAGTGAAAAAACCAACTGGAGAGGCCAAGTTCAGAAAGGAGGCTCATACTTTGTCACAAGGAACGGATCCTCTATCATTGCTTTTACCGTTGGTAAAAAATGGTTGCCAGGCAACGGTATCTCAATCATTGGCGCTCACACCGACAGTCCAACTTTAAGAGTGAAGCCAATATCTAAGCAGGTCTCCAATGGTTACATACAAGTCAAATGTGAAACCTACGGTGGCGGTATTTTCCATTCTTATTTTGACAGATCCTTTTCCATTGCAGGTAGACTTTTTGTGACGAAGGGCGGCAAGACTTTCCCAAAGTTGGTCAAGGTCGACAGGCCAATTTTGCAAATTCCAACCTTGGCTATTCACTTGGACAGATCTGTCAACACCAAATTTGAATTCAACAAAGAAACCAAGTTGGTTCCAATCGCCGGTTTGGAGGGGTCTAGCAAAGCCAATAAAAAAGATGAACACGAAGAACACTCATGCACTGGCGGCTCCGACTTATCTGATGAAGAGTTCCATGCCTTGGACTCGGTTGTGAAAAGACACAGTCCAGAACTTCTAGATATCATTGCCGAAGAGGCGGGCGTGCAGGTGTCTGAGATTGAAGACTTTGAGTTGATTTTGTATGATAACAACAAATCCACCCTTGGAGGTCTTAGTAATGAGTTTGTTTTTAGTGGCCGTTTAGATAACTTGACTTCTTGTTTCTGTGGTACTGAGGCTATCATCAATGCTTCGTCTGCAACAAGCTTAGAAAATGAAGAAGGCATTAGATTGTTGGCTTTGTTTGACCACGAGGAAATTGGTTCCCAATCCGCTCAGGGTGCAGATTCAAACTTTATTCCATCTGTCCTCGACAGATTGGCTTCTTTAACCGGTAATGAAACCAGCACTGAAGCCGTCAGCCACTTATCCTTAAACTCCTACTTATACGAATCTAGCGCCAAATCTTTTTTTCTCTCTTCAGATATGGCTCACGGTGTGCATCCAAACTATGCTGACAAATACGAAGGTAACCATAGGCCGAAATTAAACGGTGGACCAGTTATTAAAGTCAACGCTAATCAGAGATATGTTACCAATAGTCCAGGCATTGTATTGATAAAAAAATGTGCTGAAAAGGTCAAAGTTCCATTACAATTGTTTGTTGTCAGAAACGACAGCCCTTGTGGCTCGACCATTGGTCCAATTGTCTGCTCAAAATTGGGTATTCGTGCCTTGGATATCGGTAATCCGCAATTGAGTATGCACAGTATCAGAGAAACCGGCGGCTCTTACGATGTGGAAAAATTGATTAAATTGTTCCAGGGTTATTACGAAAACTACTCTGAGTACCAATCCAACATTCACGTTGATGGCTACAGCGAGTAATTAAGTTTTTGCTTTGACAAATTAATTAATAGCTAGCGTTCCTGTCATAAAAAATCTTCATTGTAAATGCTTATTTTATTCGATGTAAATAATTTTAGTGAACATGATTGCATGTTACAAACTTATTATGAGCTAAGTATACTGCCGGCAAGTAATCCGACTGCTTTACCATACAGAATCAATATCTTTTGTACTTCCCTATTTTTTGCACACGCCAAGATAATCTCTTTTAGCAACTCATGCTTGTCAAAACCGCATATCGTCTTGCTCCACCCATCGCTTTGAGTATTGTTGGACTTTGCAGTGGTGGAAAGACGCTTTTCTGTTTGATTAGCGTTACCATTTTCAAGCTGAACATGAGAATAACTGGCAATTATACCCTCGTTGTTCTCTTCAGAGTCACTTTCACTTTCAGAGTCATCTTCAAGACCATCAGAGTTGTAGTTTGGGCCCAAAAGGTCCTGAAAAACCTCAATCAACCTGTTTTTGTACGCGAGCTCACTGATTCTCACACAATATCCAATCAATAACTTTCTAAACTCTGCACTATCATTCAATTTTTCAGAAACTAAAATTTTGTTCTCAAGATGTGCTAGCGATATACTGATTTCAAGGTTCTCGTAGCCGTGTTTCATAAGCATAATTTTGGAGATCTTTTTCAAAAGATTAGTTTTACGCTTCTTAAAAATTTCTTCATTAGTTTTTGACTCAATAAGATTGATAATGTTGGACTTGTTCTTATGAGAAGGTCTCAAAGATGAAGTAGCAAACCCATCAGAGTCTTGTTGGTTTCCGATATATGCCGAGGACGTAGTTCCGGCATCCCAGTAATGTGAGCCAAAAAGCCACCAAGAGTCACTAATAATGCACCAGCTGTTCATCTCTTTGTCATATAAATACCCATTACCGCTAGACAATGTCACCAACGGGATGCCTTCAGAGTTTATTGAGCATAATGTAAGACTATCTCCCTTTACTAACAATTCCTCTTCGTATTTGTTGAAAGGTTCAAATAGACTGTAGAGATTAACAGGTTTTATGTGAACCTTTCTTTTGGCAATATCCCACACATAAAGCTCACCAATGGAAGTAACAGCCATCAAAAAATTATTTTTGCACTCAAGAAAACTGAGCGAAGACCCTAGCACTAATGGCGGAAAAATTCTTCTTCCAGAGTTGGAGAAAGTTAACACTATACCATCGAGAGTGCTAAGCGCCCAGAAATTTTGATCTCCTTCCGCGACAAGGTTGATTATCTTGGGTATGAAATCCACAAATATCTCTTTGGTGTCAGTTAACTTGCCGTCCAAATCGTGAGTTGGAGCAGCATTATTAGGCTTAATTTTATCTGTGTTTCCAAGTGAGGACCTGTTACCTGTTGTTGGACCAAGAGCGCTGGTAGGAGACGTTTTCGAATCCGCAGACATAATCACCGATATTCTGGTAGGCTTTTGTTCATTACCGCTACCGTTCTTGATAGCAAGAGACAACGTAGGATTGTTAGCAGATTTAATGTTGATATTCAAAGCGGTTTTAGGCACTGCCAATCTTAACTTGGCAAATGCTGTTGAGGGATTTACTATAGATGTGTTGAAAAAGTCTATAGGCTCATAATGCTTTGGTCTTTTAGACAGTATTTCATCAGTGTCTGCACCTCGCTGTCTTTTGATATTCAAGCTGGCTATGTTTTTTGAGACTGCATTGGATGGTTTATCGAATTCGTTAGTGACTATCGGCTGGGTGGTTTGGGTTTGCAGGAAACGCGTGCTGGTGGTATTTCTAGATTCATGGCCGTAAGATGACACCAACAAAGGTGTCACTCTTTTTTTGCCATTTTTGGTTATGGTAGCCTTTTTTAAATTGGATGTTGGTCTGTTTGCGCTTAACTGTGATTCCTTATTTATCGATTTTGTAAATGGAATCTCATTTGTGGGCTTTAATGAGCTTTTAATCCCATCTTCAAGCTGTTTTTCTTCAGCCACTTTAGCCTCAGTTTCGACAGGATTTTCTTTGGCTCCAATTTTGACAGTGTTTTCTTCGGCATTGGCCTCAATGAGCTTTCTCCATTCGCCTGGATCATCCAAAGGGCGAATGTTTCGGCCTACTTCTGCCAATGCTTCTTTCAACTCTGAGGAGGAAGCTCTTAAGCCGAGCTCTTGAGGGTCAAATTTCAAAAAGCTTATAGAGCCGTCAGTAGATCCAACGAATAAACTCAATCCATCACTCGTCCAATCAATGTCAATAATGGCGCCGTTCACAAAGTCTTTTCCTATAAACAAAGGCTTTTCTATAATAGTTGACCATATCACTAATGTTTTATCAAGCCCACCAGTCGCTACTATTCCGTAATAAGTGCTATTTTTAATTTGTTCGTTAAGTTCATTAGTAGCTGCATCTTTCTCATTCTCTGGTTTAACAGAATTCACAACCTTTTCTGTTATTTTAAACAACTGTGGATTAAACTTTATTGTCTCCAAGCTTGAAAACTTGTGCCCTATCATTGAATATATGTTTTTGAAATTGTTCAATGGCGAAAGCATTGCTATCACTGTGATATTATTTAGTGAATAAGTGTGATTGATGTTTGTTGCATTGAAATTTATTACAGATGAGGATTTGTTTGTGTTTGTAGATGCTAGTTTCCCAATCTCTATTGTGCCGTTAGGGATCAGAACTAAATTCCCGTTAGGAGACCAGTCAAAGCGATTGAACTTTGCTGTAAGGATAGATTTTTGTAAAAGTTTGCTAATTAATTGAACACGTTTTATATGGAATTTTTCAATCGTTGAAGATATTTGCTTGAATTTATACTGAAACACATAAACGTTTTTGTTGTTGCTGATAACAGTCAAATAGTTACTGTTCGGGTCTAATGAGATGCTTTTGACTGCTGAATTAAATTCTGTAAGCACTGAAAGCACTTGGTCTTTTCCATGATCATATATTATAACTTTGTTGTTCAAGGAAGCAACCGCAACGATTCTGTTATCAGCAGACCAACAGATATCCATAATGGCATCGTCCTCGTCGTTATCTTTCCTCTGAAACGAGGAATTGTTCTCTTGAAGGTTAACGAAATTTGAAGCAAAGTCCTTCTTATACAAATCTAGAATTAATCTCTCCTTAGAATTCTCTTCCCATGGATGAGATATGAGAAAAACTTTGCCGCTGGAATCACCGGAGATCAATTCATCGCTACTTTTGGAGAATCTCACACAATTCACATCAACGCCAGTTGTCTTGGACCCAGCATTTGCAATTCTGTGAAAAGTCAAGCTTTTAAACGGTTTGACGCTCTCAACTGACGCTTTAACCGGCTCTTGGGAGGTAGTGACATTGTTGAAACCTTGAACACGCCAAAGTTGAATTTCCCCAGTATTGGCACCAGTCGCGACATACTCGTTGGTTCTATCTACCGAAAGGGAATAAATCTTTTCTGACAACGATTCACCAGGCACCTTGAAAAGCCTCATCTGTGTAGTCGCCAGTTAAATTATGGTTACTGCTTAGAAGAACTGGTCCATCCTTGGTATACAACTAATTTGCGTGTTTGTTTCTTCTTACCTTCATACATTTGATGCTGGCGCAAGTTGTGTTTTTTGGTTTTCCACGCGTTATGAGCGCCCGTGTTGTGTCGCAGCGGCTAGTATTGCAGAGACGTAGGATTAGAAAAAATTAGGAATCTCCAAAGACGCCAGGCGAAAAAAGAGAATGTGAAGGTTGCACAACAAGCAATTGGCCAAGTCAAAGTGTCGTTTTTTTCTGAGTTGGGACCTTGTTTGCAACTGTGGTGAAGAAAGAGCTAATACTTAAAAATGAGTGGTGGCGAAGAATATACTAGTGAATCAGACTTCAGCGGTAAGTGAGTTTATGGCCTCAGGATAACAAGGTGGAGCTAATGCATATGGATACTAACATGTTCACTATAGAGTACTGGATCGATTGGTTTTTGGGTACCAAAGGAAATGAATACTTTTGTGAGATAGATTACGAGTACATAACTGACCGGTTTAACCTAACGGGGCTCAGTTTAGAGATCTCAAACATTCAACTTGCTATAGATATAATAACGGACAACTGCAAGCTTAGCGATGTGGAAGAAAATTATCTTAACAATAGCGATGAAGAAGATGATGAAGAAGAAAGAAAAAAACACTCTCAGGAAGTACGCGAACAAGTGGAATATAACGCCAGAACCTTGTATGGGTTGATTCACGCCAGATATATTATTACCAGCAGAGGATTACAGAAGATGTTTGAAAAGTACAAGAATGGTGATTTTGGCTATTGTCCAAGAGTTCATTGCCAACTACAGCCGCTTCTTCCTATTGGCATTGACGATCAGCCAAATGTTTCTCCTGTTAAGCTTTACTGTGCCAGTTGTGAAGATTTGTACAATCCGAAGTCAAGCAGACACTCTTATATTGATGGAGTTTTCTTTGGTACTAGTTTTCCAGGAATGTTTTTTCAAACTTACCCAAACCTCGTTCCAGTTCACAATATCTCAACTTGCTGTCCTAAGATTTATGGCTTTGAGTTACATGAATACAGCAAGTTAAATAGATGGAGAGAATTACAACGAAGAAAATTGGTCGAGTCTTTAGAGAAAAATAATATTGATGTTAAGGACTGTCCAGGGGGTTTCAAAGCTGAATAAGCAATTAGGTAATTCATTTAAGTTCCTGTTGTTTTGTCTTTGCCCTTATTGTCGTTGTTGGTGTATAGCGTATATTCTTGTTGGGCACATTGATTAATGAGATTATCGGGGCCCCATTTTGAGGTTTTATCTTTCCTACTTTCCGACCTTTTCATCACTTCAACTACTGGCGCATTTCCAGATAACTAAATTTTGGAATTTGTTTTTAATCTATTTCGGGTTGTTTGATCTTTTTATTTTTATGTATACATCTTTATCGCTGTTGTTTGCTATCTTTATGTCCACGACAAACATTTTTATTTTCTAATAGAATCTTTTTTACTTCTGGAACTTAAGAGCGTATATTAGCCGAATTATAGTAGACTGAATTATGTAGCAAAGAGGCCCTACCCACCTCATAATTTTGGACTGAACGAAAATAACCTTCCATGTACAAAAAGGAATTGGTTAGTTGAAACACCTTTGGCAGCGCGTCAACTTGCACAACGCAAAATTATTTATTGTCACCAACCTTGAATTACTCGTAACAAGCTTTCTTCCTAGCATGAAAGTTTGGCACTTTTTGACTCTGGCCAACAAACCATCATAGTACACTTCCTCCGGATCTTCACACTTCCTGCAACATGACGCTGGCAAGCGCAGATTTTCAACATGAGACGCACGGTGGAAAGTTGAAGCTATTTGCAGCATGCAGTGCTTATGCTCTTTTGACAGCCGTTAGTTTGGCATATAACAGACAACAAATTCTTCTATGGAGAGAGTGGAGCTTGGGTTTCTCGGGCCTTTCTATTAAATCCTGCTACACAACTATATGGTGTTTTCATTGTTGAAGGAATGGGTCTGAGAAATACCAGTATTTTGTAGATTAATGCTATAGCAAAATTCAGGAAAAACCTTTTTTTAAGTGATGTGATATAACAATATTCCCTCTAAGATAAAGGTAATTTTTGTCAGTTTGAGTATAAAAAAGAATTTCTGCTACCTCACAATATACCTTGAGCGAGATGTTGGTCGATAGAATCAACAGTACCAATACATTTTACTCTTCATTGGCTAATGATTTAAAAAGAGAGCCAATAAGAACAAAGTGGTGAGACAAAAAAAATGAAAATCTAATGATGACTTTCTTCTTGTTGAGAAAATTTTATATCGTTTTTATGCCTGTCGAAGGAGAAGTGCAACCGCATATTAAATACTCAATAATTCTTCACTACAAGGGTGCAAGCTGAATTTTAAATAATTCATAGCTCGCGCTATTCAATTTCTTTTCTGGAAAACAAATATTGCGCTAGTTAATGTTCTCAAAAAAGTAGAACATACAATATTTCTAGTAATCTACCTTTGGCTGTAAGCTGCTCTTTAAAGGCTGCCATCGAATGTCCTTTCCTCATCTCAACTTCTTGGCTACAATATTGCTGGGCATTGCGAGATCTGCTTTTCTACAACAAAGGAGAGGAAACGCTTTTAAAGCCAGCTTAATAATTTCCAAGATGCCCCTTGACTATCTTGACAAGTTTTCTTTCTTGAAAATCTGTACCCATAGCAACATTCTACTTATCGCATTGCCTGGCGAGAATTAAAGCTACAGGGTGCAGTAAAGGGGTGCAAGGTACCAAAAGCAAAGTGAAAAGATTTGCGCTTAAATCCTACGTAGCGACAGTCAATACGGCGCGCTGTTATTAGCAACGGCTGTCTTGACAACAGACCCAAACGCGCCTGATCTTTCCAAGCTCTGCATTAACAGCAGTGACGCGATACTTCAGAACAGTCAATGTCTAAGTTAGACACTGTCACAAGCAACTGTGGGAATCAACCAAAAAAATGTGCTTGTTTCAATTTGAAAAACAGCACTATATTGGCTCCCTCAGCTGCCGCACTGCTGAGGAAAACTTCAGCTGCTTGTTTGGCTGCTTGTCTGCTTATCGGCAGAGAAAGGAAACCTAATTGGAATAACTACTAAAGATTCCAGCCTAAGATTGTACCGTGGGACGATGACCCTGTATGAGCACCCTCGCTCATTTCTTTTGGCTGGCAGCGTGCATACAGCATACCCGCCATGTATAATAACAAGGCGTCCCGCTCCCCGCCCAAAAAAATTTTCATGAAGCAGTTCCAGCAGTTTCCATGCACATGCCGTCCCAAGGTGTAAAGAAATTGCTGGTCTGAACACGAGGTAGCGCTAACGCATACGCCTAGCGAGACCGCTGGTATTCCACATCATCTTACACATTCAGCTGGCGTACAAACAGGAACGACTCACCTGGCGATAATAGAAGAAACACAAGCAGAAACATAGCTTTTAAATATACGCAAACCTTACGCTTAACTGGAAAAATATCTGCTGGTAAAGTAATCGCCCCAATTTACAGATTACCCAAAACGTAATGATCTTCCATGTATTGGGGCGTTACCCGCATGTGACAGCTTTTCAAACATAGCAAGATGCAGCGTACCGCATCAGCAAATGAAAATTTTTTCGTGGTGATTGGGTTTGTCCCTTGGCCTCCCAGGCGAAAATATAAAAACCTGCTTACTTGTCAGAATTCTACTTAAACGCCAATTTCCTTCTCCCACTTGTTCTTTTTTTTCTTTCTCCTTCTCTTTTCTCTCTTTCGTCGTCTACTCACACCCGAAATCACTAAGCATTTCCTCCTGAGTTTTTAGTAATTAATCAAGTTAGCCAAAATGGTATGTGTCGAGCATCACAAAATTAAATTAAACGGCTGATTAGAAATTTTCTATTCTCAGCACAAAATTCTTTTGCAACCGCTTTCAAAGAGTATTGAACTAACTCCAGCTATAGGGTAAAGAAAAGCAACACGTTAACGTCGTCGTCATCGGCCACGTCGACTCTGGTAAATCTACCACTACCGGTCACTTAATCTACAAGTGTGGTGGTATTGACAAGCGTACCATCGAAAAGTTTGAAAAGGAAGCTGCCGAATTAGGTAAGGGTTCTTTCAAATACGCTTGGGTTCTCGACAAGCTTAAGGCTGAAAGAGAAAGAGGTATCACCATTGACATTGCTTTATGGAAATTCGAAACTCCAAAGTACAATGTTACTGTCATTGATGCCCCAGGTCACAGAGATTTCATCAAGAACATGATTACTGGTACTTCTCAAGCTGACTGTGCTATCTTGATTATTGCCGGTGGTACTGGTGAATTCGAAGCTGGTATCTCCAAGGACGGTCAAACCAGAGAACACGCTTTGTTGGCTTTCACCTTAGGTGTCAGACAATTGATTGTCGCCGTCAACAAGATGGACTCCGTTAAGTGGGACCAAAAGCGTTTCGAAGAAATCAAGAAGGAAGTCAGCAACTTCATTAAGAAGGTTGGTTTCAACCCAAAGACTGTTCCATTTGTCCCAATTTCTGGCTGGAACGGTGACAACATGATTGAAGCCTCCACCAACTGCCCATGGTACAAGGGTTGGGAAAAGGAAACCAAGGCTGGTAAGTCCTCTGGTAAGACTTTGTTGGAAGCTATTGACGCCATCGAACCACCATCCAGACCAACCGACAAGCCATTGAGATTGCCATTGCAAGATGTCTACAAGATTGGTGGTATTGGTACTGTTCCAGTTGGTAGAGTCGAAACCGGTGTCATTAAGGCCGGTATGGTTGTTACCTTCGCTCCATCTAACGTTACTACTGAAGTCAAGTCTGTTGAAATGCACCACGAAACCTTGGAACAAGGTTTGCCAGGTGACAACGTTGGTTTCAATGTCAAGTCTGTCTCCGTTAAGGAAATTAGAAGAGGTAACGTCTGTGGTGACAGTAAGAACGACCCACCATCCGGTGTTGAATCTTTCAACGCTCAAGTCATTGTCTTGAACCACCCGGGTCAAATCTCTGCTGGTTACTCTCCAGTTTTGGACTGTCACACCGCCCATATTGCCTGCAGATTCGATGAATTGTTGGAGAAGATCGACAGAAGAACTGGTAAGAAATTGGAAGACGCTCCAAAATCTATCAAGTCTGGTGACGCTGCTATCGTCAAATTCATTCCATCTAAGCCATTGTCTGTTGAGCCATTCACCAACTACCCACCATTAGGTAGATTTGCCGTCAGAGACATGAGACAAACCGTCGCTGTCGGTGTCATCAAGTCTATTGTCAAGGCTGACAAGGCTGCTGGTAAGGTCACCAAGGCTGCCGCCAAGGCCACCAAGAAATAAGTAATTTAAATTATTTGTTTTTTAGTGTTTATGATATAGTTAATAAGTTTAGTTTTATAGCAATATATTACTGAAAATATTTTTTAGAAGATTGTTGTAGTGTGCTTATCTAAGGGTTTCATTTATCATCTGGGACTTATTTCGATTGTTGATAGCCTTTTAGTGTCGAGGATTAGTGTCAGTTGGCGAGACAGGGCTGCAGCTTGTCCATTAATTTGATTTCCCAACATTAAAATGGACCGTATCATCTGCAACTTCCTGAAATTTGGTCGTGATTAATGCCAATGGTTAAATTCTGAAATATATGGGAAGCTTGTAGTTGCGTAGCTGTACTTGGAGCTTGTTGGGTTATTAAAAAACAATATCACTTTTTGCGGTGAAATCTAATGTACAACTTATCAACACTGGCCTGTTGTCGATGCAATTCTTTACAGTATGCGAAACACCATAATAAATTCAACATATCGTTCGTAAACCGTAAATTATAAAATACATAAAAAAATTGTGAACTGGCCCACTTATAAAATCATAGAAGCGAATCAAAGCTGTTTAGTCGACTTTAAGAGCGGCAGTACCAATGTTTTCAGCATACTCCTCCAAGCTGAGGTGCTTATAGTCGACACCCAAGCCATCAGCAATAGATTGGCCCAAGTCGGCATTGACCAAGCCAAAGTACTGAGCAACTCTGGCCTTCAAGACTGGGTCCTTGATGGTGCTAACATGACCAGTGACATTTTTGATCAAGCTCTTTTTGTCACCGTCATTGAAGACCTTCTCGTACAATGCTCTAGGCTGCTCAATGTCGAGCTCGGAGAGACCAAAGAGATAATCAGAGTGTCTCTGCCACAATTTGGCCTCGTGCTGGCGCTTGGCTTCTTCCTTCTGCAAGTAGAGGGACTTGTCAACTTGGTCCTTGAGAACGGCACCGTGGTATTTATTCTTGGTAGCGGTGTACTTGTTGTTCTTCTTGTCAAAGGAGTCCAAGTAGTAGAGAGGACTGAAGCTGGAAATGAAGTCTTGCTTGTGGTCCTGGTTAAGATATGCTTGCCCGCCATCTCTTTGGAAGTTGCCGGCCATAAATGGACAGCCGGAAGACTTTTCAAATGCTGGTGGTTTGTTGACTGGAAGTTGCGAGTAGTTGACACCTATTCTATGGCGGGCAGTGTCATTGTATGAGAAGAGTCTAGATTGCAAGACTGGATCGTTGGAAGCTTCGATGCCTGGGATCAAGTGGGATGGAGCAAAGGAAATTTGCTCAGTTTCAGCAAAGTAGTTGTCGACATTCTTATCCAAGACAATCTTACCGGCCTTTCTCAATGGAAACTGCTTGTGTGGCCAGACTTTGGTCAAGTCGTTGATAGAGTATCTGAAATTTTCGGCTTGTTCCGGGGTCATGGTTTGGACGTAAACACCATAGGCTGGGGCATTGCCTTCTTCAATACGGCTGAACATCTTAAGCAAGTTGTACTCTGGGCTCAAGCCAGCAATTTCTTTGGCTTCATCACCAGAGAGGGTCTTGAAGCCCTCTTCGGCCAAGATGTGGACTTTAATATAAGTCAAATCGCCATCAGCATTGATAAACTTGAAGGCGTGGCCAGAGTAGCCGTTCATTGCACCGAAGTCTGCCGGTGTGCCACGGTCACCAAACATGTAGACAATTTGGTGCAAAGACTCGACATTCTGGGTAAGGTAGTCCCAGTAGCGGGTAGAGTCAGTCAAGTGATTCAAGTGGGTTCTTGGGTCTCTCTTTTGGGAGTGGATAAAGTGCGGGAACTTCAATGGGTCACGAAGGAAGAAAACTGGAGTATTATTGCAAACAAGATCGAAAATGGCGCCGGATTCTGATGTTCTGAACTTGACAGCAAAGCCCCTTGGGTCTCTTAACGTGTCCGGGGTACCGGTCTCACCACCAACAGTGGAGAATCTGATCGAGACAGAGCACTTGTAACCGGGGTTTTGGAAAATCTCAGCAGTGGTGATGTCAGAAAGGGAGTCGGTACATTCATAATAGCCGTGGAAAACATGGCCTTTAGCGTGCACAACTCTCTCAGGAACTCTTTCAGAATCAAAGTGGGCCAAGGTGTCCATGAGGTTAAAGTCCTGGATCAACAACGGGCCGCCTGGGCCAGCAGTCTGGGCACTGTATGGGTGTCTGTTGACAGGGGCACCGTTAGAGGTGGTGTAGATGACCTTTTTGCCATCAATGGTGTCGCCAGAGACAGAAGCCATTTTTGATTATATGAGATGAGGAAGATGTAGAAAGGGAAACAACGATAAGATGAGTATATCTCAAGTGGTATGAGGAGAGACAATGTTTTTCAAGTGGACAAAAACAGGTTTTCTGGAAGGGAGAATGCGGAGCTTATATAGCCTCTGGTAGAGGTGAACGACGATTGCTAATGATGGAATTGCCATAGTACGAGATGTTTATGGCCATGCTTAGGGAGAGGGGGAGCAACTATACCAGCAGGCCTCCTGCATGATGAGCTAAAAGCCCTGCCTGGCGCGATCCTGCCGCTGTGCACAACGCCCAGAAGGTCCGCCTATTACTAACCTTGAGCTTACGAACACCATCGTTGGAAGCTTGGTCCCCTAGACTGCCAGGCCACATAGCAGCGCTGCTCGAGCTCTTTGCCTTGGGTGATTCCGGATGCACTGGCCGTAGGGCAGCTAGCAGGCTTACAGGCTAGACGGGACTATGTGTAATACGGGACAGCCTGGAACGTTGTCACCACATGGTTGCCAATAATTTTTAATGACAGGCCTTCCAGAACCATGTTGTTTTAATAAGCTCGAGCCTGCACACCGCTTCTCAGGGGAAAGCCTCTGCAAAAGCTTTCGTAGGCGGAGATCCGGTGTTTACGTCTACGGCTTTTCGTGCCACGGGCAAACGACCATTCAGGTCCCAGCCTCTGCCTCAACCTGCCTCCTCTATTGCCGGAATATGGCAAAGTGCATGGTTCTCCTGGGAGCCAAAGGACAGAACTTGCAGCAATTCCAGAATCAGGCAACTTTACAACACCATGCGCTAATGGTAAAGAGCCCGGAAAGAGCAATTCTGCCCAGGCATCCCTGCCGGACTGAGCTTCGGCAGATGAAACACTATTTTGTGGCACGGGGAAGTCTCGACCAATGGCATGAAAGAAATAGCTAAGCAAGTAACCTTCTTTCCTCGTGCTCTGCCCCACACAGCGTTGGCAATCTGTGTTCGTAGGGAAAAGGAGAGGGAAAAGGGGAAGGAGGCAGGTAAAGTCTGGCGCAGTGGAACGCGTCCCCAGGCAAAGGGCACAAGGGCCACGCAACTCCACACAGAACCACGCAGCATTGCTCCAACATTGCTATGTATCATAAATAGCAACGTCATCTAAAAGGCTATTATGTGGCCATCTGCTATGGGCTTCAGTTTATCTAAGGGAATTGTTGATAATAGAACAGCCAGAAAGGCCATCGTCGGCCCCCAAGGATTTATAAGCATCACTAAGCCTGAGTGCTTTTACAGCCTGGGCTTTTTGCGAACTGAAAGTTGATGCAAGACCTCTTGGGTACGGTTTCTCCAGAGGAACGCACGGGATTCATAGTTTAGAAAATAGTGTATTTGAGCGGTCTGATTTCATAGAGCCACTCTGCTGGATCTTTGGTCTGCTCCGCGCGAATAGCACTAACTCTCAACACAGAAAACAAGGCCGACAAGAATAAAAAGCGGCCAAAGCATAGAAAGTTTCGGCGCTTAATTGCCACCAGCACCAGCGGAAGTCACCTCACACACTAATTACCTTTAGTTTCGCGAGTCGCATGAATCATCTGGTTTCTCTTAGATACAATCTATCAGGTGCTATAAGATTATCCTTGCCGAAAAGAGTCATGTCTGACCTGTCTTTGTCGCGTGCTAACCGCGATCAGCAGCTGAACAGTGATGAGTCTAGCACATCCAACAGAAGCAGCATCAGCCCGCAAAGACGGAATAACCACTCTGTGAATAAGAGACACGGTAATCACAGGTACAGACAAAGAAACTGTGCCGACCAGCATCAAGACGGATACCAAGGAAGCCGCCGCCATTACGACAATAGACCCCAGGACAGCGATTTTCATCATTATAGACCAAGTAATCAGAATAATGATCTTAATCGTTGTGGCCCGAATAATCAGGACAACGGTGCCAATGATTACGGTTCTATTAATTTGAACAATGTCCCGAACGACCAGTTTCAAAGCTTTTCAGAGTTTTACCTTGGTTCAAATGGTCGAACCAGCTTTAATAACGCACAGTTTAACCAACAATCTTTTAACCAGCCTCATAACAATCAATTTTGCGACAACAAACCTTACAATAACCAATTAAGCGGTGACCGATCATACAATAATCAACCATCCGAGCATCAGTACTCGTTGTATCAGTTTAATAACAACCCGCAACGCGACAATTATACTTCTTATCATCAGAGAACAAACAACGAAGCTGGTTACAGTCATCCGCAGCAGCTTAATAATGGTCTGCTCCACTATGTGCAAGGAAACTCTCATCATGAAGCGCCTCACCATGGGCGACGTTCTGGGTTCCAAAGAAATTCCAGGGGCAGAAAAAACTTTTCTGGATACGGTGGACCACAGTTTGATCCCGAAGTGCTCAAAAATATTGACATATCGTACTGGAAAAACGCAGAGGAAGATATGGAAGTGCCCGATGAAGATTGCGTAGAGATACATCGCTTGTCTATACCTAATAAAGGGTTGTTTCTCAAGCAACACGGAGTGAGGGCTGCACAGAATGGTGCTGGTGCAAATTTCAAGAAAATAGGCCATACAAGCTCTTTGGGTAAAATTACTTCGGAGGAAGGAGGATCAAAAAAATCGGAACTTGAGGGAGCTTTTGAAAGTGGTTCTACCATTGCAGCGCCCGCGAACAATAAGGGTGACCAACTTGCATTATCAGAAAAAGATTCTAAAGTTCCTGTACAAATATCGTACCGCAAAGGATTATCATATTACTCCCGCGACGACGATTTGAACCTCTATATCAAGTCCGCCAGATCTTCAAGATTCTACAACAGACCAAAAACATTAAAGCGTCAAAACCCAACTAGCGGTTTTTTGTACAACCTTTTTGAAGGATGGGAGAATTACAAACCGTACGTTTACAACCGTTCTGTGCCCAGACTCACTGGCACATTGAAAGTGTTGGCCAGTTATGAGAAAGAACAGCTCCGGAAGCTCAGAACCGAAGATTTCACCGAAGCGATTGAAAACGTTGACTTCATCTCCAATAAGGGTCCCCTTGTGAAAATTATGTCGCTTGCGTCGCCGGTGGTCGCACAATTCAAGCGGGGTGACAATCCGATAGATTTAAACATTTGTACTGTAGGGAACACGATCATAATGTCCAACAACAAGTACCGGGAGGTGAGCTCGTTTGATAGCTTGCGAAATGCATACTTGGGACACAAGTTTGAGCAGGTTGTTAGCTCTGAAAAGCATCCTAGCGAGATCACTGACTGGGAGCAAGTCGATAAGGAGAGATTTATCATGCCCAAGACTAACAACAGCAGTTTCAGAATGCTCGCCAAAATCGTTCTTGAAAAGCAGCCTCAAGAGCTAGAAGTTTGCGATAAGATAAATAATGATACAGTATCCAAGGCCGATTTTGACAAACAACCTGTGTCCGTGATTGTGAGCTCTGAAGCAGACTGTCGGATCAAAAAGAGCCGGCCTGTTACCGATCTTTCCAACTATTGTGAACTCAAATGCTCGCACATTAACGGCTTGCGGGGCGACATTTTGCAGAAAAAGCTCTACTTGGCGTACTTGCAGTGCAACTTTACCGGCGGATCGAAGGTCGTTATTGGAGCGAGAAGTAACTCGGGAGAGCTCTTGTCATTTCGGGAATATAATGTCAAGGATATTCTTGGTATGCTCAATTCAAAAAAGTACGATGTTGGCAAGTCGCACGAGTTCTTGCACGAGACGCTTCGCTGGATCAAGGCAAACGTTGAGTTTGGCAAGGAGGGCAAGGCGGTGTGGCGGTTAAAGTACGACGTGCGGCGTAAGGAGTTGGTGTTGCGGAAGATTGAAAATGAGAAGTACGTGGAGAAGATTACGCGGTATGTGTACCCGGAAGTGTTTATTGAGCATCGCAAAGGGTTGGGTCAGAAATTCTAATGTGGCATTGCACTTATGTATATCTTTGTATTTACTTAGAGTTTTTATGGAATTATTTTGTTCGTATTATTATATTCGTTGATATTTGTTGAGTGAGCCTAAACCGCACAGTACTACGTATGCTACAGCACAACACACTGGCAGGTTAACTTTGAGAGAAAAATAAATCACCGCTCTTTTCTCATGCTGTATCATGCATCGTCTCGTATATATTTTCTATGTGGACAAAAAAGAGATAAAAACAACCTTTGACATTGCAGATACTGGTAATTGCCATGGCCCGCTTGTACAGAGACAAGGAGTCTTGCCGTCAGGAACTTGCATTTATTAAGGAACTTTTTTATCTTTATAGTAGCGAGGGAAAATGACAAGGGAAGAAGAGAAGAAAGGAAATTTGCTCTGCATCTGTCGATGCAATCAAGACTTTGTAACCGGTAAACAGGCGATTAAGAAGCGCTTACTGCGAGATAAATTGTCTGCGTGGTCAAGATTGCAAAGGTGCTCAGAGCAAGCTTTATAAAAGTTTTCCAGCATGTGTCTTTTTCCGAGCCCTGAGCCTGCTAGCATTCGCATGATTAGCAAAGTGGTACACAAAAACAAAGGAAAAGAAAAGATGAAAGGCCAAACATGCAACTGTAGCGGTAACAGTGCAAAAAAAAACAGAAAAAACGATCTCCGGATATTGTGATAACCTTGGAGAGAGACACTAAGTATGGAAAGATGGGCGGCACGATCTCAGACGAGAATCGCCAGAGGATGCTCAGTGGCTGAAAAGAAATACTTGCTCCTTTATTAGAGTGCCGTTCTGTGAAGACAGAGCACGGGCAAACACGCTGTGGTTATGGTGTTCTGGTGTTGGAAAAGCAGAATGTTAGTCGGTAAGTAAGTAAGTTGGCGAGCCCATCAGAAGCGCGGAAAAAAGCACGGTTCCGGAGAGCGAATACACTTGGGCCGTTTTTTGAATTACTATTTGGACGCCTAAATGGGCCAACACCTGCCTGTATACCCTTAATTTAATTTAGAATCCAAGCCAGGGAGCAAAAGATGCGGCCTTTGCGACTTTGTAGCATTTTGTAGCCTTTTGTGACAGTCCGTAGCAACCGCTCAGCAGCAAATGTCAAGTACCGAGGTATTGCGGCCTTTGCGGCTGGTCATATTTGACAGCCTTCTCTGAGAGCATTCCTCGTAAAAAGGCGGCAGTCTTACAGAGGACTTACATCGGTGGCAGACGAATCCGCGACAGGGTATCCCGGCAGAGAAACCGCTCTTTCTGGATGCCCTGCTGTCCGTATGAAGACAGGCCTGCGCGAGTCTGTCTTAAAACCAAGGAGAGGGGCCTCTGGATACGGCAGCACCAGCCGTGGCGCTTGCGGCGGATTGGCTAATTAGAGCCAGGGCGGTTTGACTCTGGCCGCTTGGATGTTTCGGTGGGAGGCCGGCCGCCCTGGAGTGCTATAGTGTACGGGAGACTGGAGAAAGGAAGACATAGGTGTCAATATCTTAGGCTGGTGGCGGATGGAAGGTCTCATCCGGAACAAAAAAGGTCGGACACGCTAGTGAAAAAGGAGGACAATAATGGCCCTGGAACGGTCTGTACACAGCTGGCGGCAAGGGTGTCTGGGTGGTCCCAACGAGATAGGGCGGTGCATCCTAGGATATATATAGCGTATCTACACGCTGCTCTATACCGAGACAATAGCGGTGCTCTGGAGGCTCCTCTGTATTCGTTCTGTGTTGTTCTATCGGAAAGCCTGCGCACGTTACGGGCGGACGGTTCCAATTTGGGCGGCCGCTCAGGGCACTTAGGGCAGGCAATTATTGTGGCCGGATGATTGCATTGGAAGAACGGCCCAGGAGAGCCTACCAAAACAGCGAGCCTAAAGAGACGCCGAAAAACACCTAGTGATTACTAGTCCAGCACTAATTGCCGGGTGCTGCTTGGCAGATGCCTGACAACTGCCTAGCACTGGGACGGCGCTTCCGGCAAGCACCTGGCTGGAACGCTGAGTCCAGCGCTCGTGGTTGGTTCCACGTACGGGGCTCCTGAAATCGCTCTTGCTCAGAACCTGCCTGTCTCGACCAGCAAGTGTCCAGAGAGGACGTCAAGATACTCGTCCTGGCATAATACGTGGCACCACGGTGATCTGTGCTTTGGTCTCCTGCGCCTCAGTTTAGTCTCGATTCGGTTCTCAAGATCTTGGGGAAGGACCGCCGCCAGAGCGCTGACAATGCTGATTAATACCGGCGAATTTCGGGTTTCACAGCACACGCCCAGAGAGAACGAGGGCAATCACATAATATTTTACACAGACAACTGCCAGCACTGCCCATGGTTGGCGCTCTAAAAAGCACCTCGCTGGCTATCCAGAACTTGGCCGCTTCCTCGTCCCCCTGCCCAACGCTCCGAGACCAAGAAGATAGCTGACAGCTAATTACGAACGTAAACCGGCGGACGCCAGCTCATGCATAGGCATGTGACGTCACGCTTTTTTGAGCGTGATCCTGTGGGAGCCTGCGAGCTATTCCAATCAAAGGGAGGTTGCGAGCCATGCGGGCGTCTGTTGTGTGCGCGCACAGGGCTCGCCCACATGCTATATACGCTGCAGATCCTGGATGTCTGGAGGAAGTCGCTCTTTTCTCTTCTTTTTTCTCTATCTTCCCTTCCCCAGGACTGTCGACTGTCAAAGGACCTTCTTGCCTTTTCTCTCTTTCCGAAAAGCCCCCTGCTTGCCATTTTGCTCATCAGCACTTTCCTCTTGCTTCTCCTTCCCTGATAGCACTAGCTCCAGGGACGCAGCCTTCAGATCTCACTACCGTATAGCACACACCATACTATAACCTTATTTGGGCGCCCACATTCAAGCTGTCGTCTTGTCACCGAGCACCATAAATTCTCCACGCCATCCAGTTTTGCGAAAAAAATAAAAGGGTCAGAAGAAATTAAGCGCTGTCAAATACTTGATCCGAGAACAGCCACATAGGACTACCAACTACTGCAAGCTCATCCTGTCCTGATTCGAACTGGACCCTTTCCTTGCCACAATCTTTGCACCTGTCCGGTATCACCGTGCCACGCGGCTGCTCCAAAAAGTCAGATATCCAAATTCAGACCCAATACATCTTTTTCTTTTTCAGCATTGCTGGTGCACCACCTTTCCCCGTGAAGTCTTCACCCTGGCTGACCTCAAATGCCACCAGACCACGACGTGCCCAGCAAAACAAAGGCAGAACTAATAAAACAAGCAGTAAGTGATACAAACACAGACATGCTCTTTGTTTTTCAGAAACCGGAAAACTTCGGTGCAAAAATATGAAAAGCGACAGTTTTGGCTTTTATTCCCCCTCCCCGTGTTGCCTCTTCGCACATTTTGCTCCATTTTTTTCCGCCAGCAAGGCGCTTACTAACTAAACCCTCCTCTAGTGTGAATCATGCCGAAGAAGAAAGTTGAAATGTACAAAACAGCTTCCAAAGTGCGAAAAGTGCAGAAACCATGGTTGGAGCTGCTGCTACACCCCCAAGATTGAGCGTACACCCTTGACCAGAAAGCTGCTCACCCAGATGGAAATCAGATGCTGGAAGCTAGACCGCCTAATCGCAAGGCTAGTCACCGACCAGTCCATCGAGGAGCTTTTGGAGACCATTCCCGAGCCTACCGAGGAGGATTTCGTTAAAAAGTCAGCCCAAAAGCCCAAAAAGCTTCTACATGATGGTCAAATTATATCCTTGCGCCCCGAAGAGAAGATCCACGACTACATTGACCAGCTCAATATCCCCGCCAAGATAACCAAGGGCCCATCCTCTTTTAGTCTATCTTCTGGGTCGAAGCACAAACGCTCCAAATCGTCCTTGAATTCATTCGACAAGAGCGGAAACATCAAAAAGGAAACTGACTCTTGGGACGATTTTGACAACCAGATTGCTACTGAAGATGATGAAGACGATGCTGAAGAAGAGTTCGAAGAGGAGGAGGAGGAGGAGGAGGGCGACGAAGACTTTCTAGGCAATGCTCTTGACAGCAGCAACCCACAAGATCAGCTGGACAGAACCGGGACAAACATGGAGCCACATTCCAGAAGGTCAGACAGCTCACACGTCAGAACTATACCAAAAGAGTCCGAGGATGTCCGCCCAGTGACCTCCAATATTGTCCTCTCAGACCCTTTGTATGGCCTCGACTGGAAAGAAGAAATCACATCAAAGCTACTAGCGTCTGCCAAGCAGTCCAACAATGATAATGACAGTCCTGGCGAATTTGTCCTCTCTGATATCAGTGACGGCATGGCTGCCCTCAACTTGAATCCTGAGGGTAAGGGATACTACGGTATCGCCTCGTCGGCGGAAACTGTTCGTAACCTTAACATCAGCTACGAGGCTTTACAAAATAACAGTAGTCGCGACCATGATCATGAACATAGCGCACACAGGTCAGACCGAAGACAAGGACAAAAGGAAGAGAGAAAGCTCAGCAGTACTAATGCAATCATTCCAATTCTCCCATCAAGCAATTCAAACGGCTCCAAACTGTCAACCGCCACGATCCCATCGGTGCCAACATACGCATTGTCTTCCAAAAATAGCAAGGATGCAGCAACAGCGATGACAATGACAACAACAACAGCAACAACAACTCTGACCAAAAAATTTAATATCACTTTAGCGCAAGCAGATGAGTATGTGACAGCTTACTTTGAATACTATCACACATCGTACCCGTTCATCCACAAACAGACTTTTATGAAGAATTACAAAGACCCTTCGTCGTTGACAGAAGACCAGAAGAAGTCGTTTGAGATTTTAAGGCTCACGATTTGCGCTCTCGGATGCTGGTGTATAAGTGACATCGACTCGAACCTAGACTTGTTCATCTATCAGGAAGCAAGAAAAAAGCTCGGCTCCTACGTTTTTGAGCACGGAAACATCTTTGTTACCCAGGCGCTAGTCCTACTCAGTAACTATATCCAAAAGAGAGACTTCCCCAACACCGGGTGGGCGTACCTCGGCACGGCAGTCCGCCATGCATTGGGTTTAGCGTTGCACGAAACCATCAAGGGCGCTAGCCCGCTCGAACAGGAAATCAGAAACAGAATCTGGTGGGGGCTCTACATTTTTGATGTGGGCACTGCCATCACATGGGGCCGCCCCATCCACTTACCCAATTTGGACGAGATAAAAATAGAGTGCATAAAGAATATCCCAGATGAAGAGTTTGACGATGCAAGCAATGATGAAAGTTTCTCTTACAGCGACAGAGATTTCCCCACAGTGTATTCTGGATTTATTGCGCAGATCCACTTCACTCACATTTCCTCGAAGATATATAACCGTACATTATCAAAGAGAAAGTTACCTCTTAAGGAGTGTCTCGAGCTCAATACAGAAATCGAAAGCTTCAGCGCGAGATTACCAAACTACTTGTCCTTCGATACCAATGTCTTTGAAAAGGCTATCAATACCTATTATACTTCAAAAAACGTCAAGGCTCCAACCTGGCTATACTTGACAAGGTACAGGCTCTTGTGGAGAGTTAAAAACTTGCAGACTGTACTTTTCAAATCTGTCATTTTGTACAAAAAGACAGGCTTGTTCGTCAAGGGGGACTCGAAAGAGGTGTTCGAATCCATCACATTATGCTTAGACTCATCGCGCCAGACCATAGAATCCGTCACCGATTACTTCCACAAGCACGAATCGCATCGGTTAGCGGCATGGTACTCCATCTACTTTAGTTTCCAAGCGATCGTCATCCCCATGTTCTGTTTGTTGAAAGAACCAAATTCTAAGTTCTCAACTCAGTGGCTCCATGATCTACACTTCCTCAGAATGGTGCTTTCGTACTTGAAAAACAAGTCGCCTCTATGCAAAAAGTTTATCAAGTTGATAGAAGGCGCTACTGAAAAGTGTCATGCTTTGCAATTTGGCAGCAGCAACATAAGCAGCAACGTTGATGTTGACACATTCGCTAGATCGCGCAGCAGCGGGTCCCAGCGTGCAAACAAGAGAAGACACAGTAACGATGGTGACAACGGAGGTTTTGCTGACGCTTGTTCCAAGTTTAATTACAACCCCATCGACCAAAATATTAACAATCTCAATGGAGACATACTGCGGCAAAGCTTTGCGGAGCAACTTCAGCAACCACAGCCGCCTCCAATAGGGCCGCCTGATGCAAATAATAATATACTTAGGTTCAGTGGTAATGACAATGGCTTCCCACAGCAGCAACAGGACCACCAGGGGCCGATAAAAATCAAACTTGAGCACTCTGCAACAATGGTTCCAGCAAGCACTACATATGTGAATGTACCAAGTAACCAGCAAATTCCTTACGGTTACCAGCCTCAACCTCAAATGAAGATGCCGAACCTTGTCAGAATATCCCAGCAGCAGCTAACGTCCCAATCACCACAGTATGCTATGAACCCACCAGCAACGGCTCCAGTCATTTCTCAGCAGATGCAGCAGGCTCCACCACCACAAAGACCGCAAACTCAGGGCTTTTCTGAAAGCCCTAGCGCCAACCTGGTTCAGGACATGAGAACGCCTTCTGGCCACGAGAGGTTTGCCCCAACGAATGTCGGTCAACTAGGTAACATTGCTTTCAATGGGCAAGGCGTGGCCCGGAACTTTACGCCAGGCGGTAATACCCAAGGAGGCCAACCTCAAATGCGGATTTCCATGCCAATACAACAACAGCCCCAGCCTCAGCCCCAGCAGCAAATGCAGGGCCGCGCTCCTTCAATGGTTTCCCAAAACCAAATACAGTATGCACATCGTCAAAACCACTATGCTGTTCAGCTGTCTCAGCTTAATCAAACAGTCCAAGGCATTCCGGCTGAGAACAATGCACCAATGGGATTTGTCTCAGAGTTTGGGGCTTCCAACATGTTTTCCATGCCGCAGGTTCCACCATCGCAGCAGCTACAGCAGGCAGGAAGCTCCGCAGGATCCTCCAACACCGTGTCTTCGGCCTCGCAGGAGCATCCTATTGCGTCTACGAACCAAGCATTCAACACTCTTAACATTTTGTTTGAGGATGAAGACGTGGACTCGTCGGCGTACTTGTATGCGTTAAACATCCAGGACATCAACCAGTACGAATTTACCTATGAACCTTCGGTAGAAGCACAGGACCAAATGCAGCAGAGGATACCACATCAATTTTCTACTCAACAGCACCAGCTATTGCAGCAGCAGCAACCAGCACCGCCTCAACAAAATTTCAATTGAAACAACCACTCAAAAAGGCCTTAAAGCTGTTACGTTGTGCCTTCTATGCATTTTATTTATTGAAAGCTTCTTCCATAAACTTAAAATTCCATGATTCAATGTTTAGATTTTTGTTTCATCCTTCCCAGACATTGTACTATTTGTCGCTTTTTACATCATTGCTTATCTTATTTCGTTTGGCGCATTCCCATGTTCTCAAATTTGTTTCTTGTTTTTCATTTGTCGCTTTCGTTCTATTTTTTCTTTCTTTTTTGCTACAGTTCATCTCTCCTTTTTCAGTGGTGAAGTTCCTGTCATTGTTATGCTATATATTGTATTATATTGTACTATATGTTACATTTTCATGAAACACGACATATTAAGTTACTTTTTCGCTCGTTTGTGGAAGTCTAAGTGTCCTCAAGGCACCCTGATAGGGTTCTTTTTTATTGCACCGATTCCCAGCGATGATATTTTGGCCGTCTTTTTAAAGACGACTCTTTGGTGACACATGCATGCTGAAAATATACGAAACCTCAGAATAGCATACATGACCATGGCTCGAAACCAGAAATACAACAAACTTTCTTCTTGCTAAAATGGTACAGACTAGATGAAGGCTTTATGGTGTGTAGAACAAGCTTGCAATATTTCGACATTACAAGATAATAACCTTTGGCAGTACTTGAATGGATCTAGGCTCAATTTTCCTTGCCAACCTTGCATCAACGACATCGTACACTCTATTTAAACACACAGCAATAGGCAAGAAACACTACTGCGTGCCTGTCACTTGAAAAAGAGTTACAAATACGCACGCGGCTTCAAACCAAGACAACGGTTGAGTATGCAAAGGGACAAACTAGCCATAAGAAGCAAGGCTGAAGAATACAAGGAAACGTGAGCAGCTGATTGTGTTCGGTTATAATATCAAGGATCTCTTGCTTGCGCCGCTTATCTTTCCACTTCTTTGCCATGTTATTTTTCATTATATACCCACAAAAACCGCACCAATATGAGAACATCACAAGTTTTATCCCATTTTCCGAAGCTTCCACTTTCTCCCATAAAATTCATGCGGCCCTTTTATCATTGGCCTTTTCGAGTTTTTCTCAAGCAGCTAGCTCATCTTCGGGCTCCTCATCTAGCAATTCTGGTGTCGGCATCTCCAACCATGGTACGATTATTGCTACTGTACTTATATTTTGTAACCTTTCTTCAAAGCCCCTTACTTTCCTAGACCCAACCTCTCGGGACTTAGTATCGCCTTTTGCTCACAATCTTTTCTGCTTTTTTCAATGCTAAATTACTCATAGTGCAATGCTATTCAAGAATATCCCCTCCTTATCAAATGTTGAAGAAACAGTAGGCTTTTGAAAAAATTGAAGTGTTTTTTTCTTTTTCACAATTTCCGCTTCCTTGTTATCAGCTTGCTGCAAGCTAAGACTTTTTGCAACTCTCGTGTTATTTGTTAAAATATGAAATCTTAATTATGCGCCTTATTTTCATTTTTCATTGAAAACCTTTCACCTCTACAAAACTCAAGTAGTATCTTTGAGTAGAAATTGAGACCGGGTTATTTGTTTGGTCAATATTGCTGAAGTTGTGATTTGTTCCGAGCGCTGATGGAAAATCGAATATCATGCACAGTCAAGAGCATGTACCTGCGAACTAATGCAGCATTGGCTCACATCAAATGCATGCAAGCCTCCGTAAAAGTTTTTTATTCGAACTAGTTCGTGATCGTCCAATAATAGGGGCGATCAATTGTGGTAAAGCATACGCCTCAGGGAATGGAAGAAGTTAGAAAAGAAAAAAGTTTTATCCCATTTACTTGAAAGGTAGAACGTCAAGTGGTGGATGTGTCTATTATTAGTTATTAATAGTTAGGGCTTTTGTGAGCGGCATCATATTGTTAGCAAATAAATAGCCAAAAGAGCAGAAAGAATTTTCAGTAAAATGTGGTCATTATGCCCAGGAGAACAAAGAATATCAAAGAAAGCTTTAAATTTAGAATAAAGAAACAATTTTAGTACAGCTGAAAATAGCGCGCTCAAAGCAAATAAATCAAGGATAAGATGCTGCCGAATGCCACACTGAGAGTCACCTGGTTGGAGATGCCGGCACCAGAATCGCTAGATGAGGAGCCCGAAGATGAGCTAGCAGCTGCTGAAGATGACCCTGCTGTGGAACCTCCTGAAGATGTTACTAATGAGGAATCAGTACTATGAATGGCAGAAGAACTTTGAGCAGGTGTGTTTGAGGCAAGACTGCCGTTGCTAGTCGAGCTGGCTGCTTGAGAAAAACTCGAAAAGGCCAATGATAAAAGGGTCGCATGAATTTTATGGGAGAAAGTGGAAGCTTCGGAAAATGGGATAAAACTTGTGATGTTCTCAGTGGTATAAGCAGACCCCGTGAAGGTGTTGGATTCGCCTTCGTAGAAAGTCTCTATGACATCAGGCGCAGTAACATACACGGTCCATGTGTCGTCAGATACAGTTGTGGTGAAGGTGGTTGGGCCAATGACGGTGGTGTTTATTCCTTCGGTGCTAACAACGCGAGTGAAGTGTGAGACTGAGGTGGCGGCGGAAAAGCCGGCCAAGGCACTAGCGCTAAGTATCGATGAAGTTCTCATATTGGTGCGATTTTTGTAGGTATATAATGAAAAATAACATGGCAAAGAAGTGGAAAGAGAAATACACAAAAAATAGCACCTCGGAAAGAAGTGAGCTAGTATTTAAGGTGCCTGACAAGTAGCGAAAACGCCACCTTGTAGCCCTTACTACACGACACTTATCCATCCGTGTGTACGTGCGAAACTGCAGTCTACAGTATGCTAACCACACAAGTTCGGGCCTGAAGCGGAAACCTTGGCCACTCATACATATGTATTTATGCCGGCGCTGCGGATCTCGAATGCCAATTACACTACATAAAGTTATAGCGCTATAAATCTATTGTTGTACACTGCATGACTCGAACACAGCAGCATTAACATGCATAAGCAGTAGTTGGGGCACGCAAATAATCAGATTGACTAAGTCTCAGATAATGAAAATCGCCGAATCTAAGGAACTTTTCAAAAATTGGTATTCCCGAATGGGTTGGTACTAAGCTGGAGAAGTAGAAATATGATATAGCCTTTTGTGTAGATAGGAATTCCATATTCCAACATTATGCTGTGAGTATAAAGCCATAAGTTACATAAAAAGAAAGTGATTACTTCGACAGTCATAAGAAGAAAAAAGATAAAAAACTATCTAAAGCTTTAGGTCTTATTAATATATATCTAGAATAAAGAAGCGGTTTTTGATAAAGGAAATAATATAAGGGAATTTTGGATTTTAATTCTTTTTTACTGTTTTCCAATATTGGTTGGTTTTATCATTTCTGTCTTTCTCTTTGATAATTCTATTTAAATCTGAGCACAATACCGATAGAAACTTTAACTATTGCAATTCAAATGGAGAAAATGAAGGCAATGTTGGAATTCTTGAAAAATTGCTCTGCAACCTCATCTATAGCGAAGTCGAAACTGACCAATGATCTCAATGCTCAAAGGCCTCAGTTATCAGAACTAACTTCCGATGTTGTTCGGATAATGAAGGACTAGGAAGCATAGCATCTATTATGACTGAAGCAACAATCCAACATACATACTTTGGCGACAAATACGAAAACGGCCCAGCGAGATTTTAATCCTGATTTGTTGAGGTAGAGCTTTTCTTAATTTAGACGACAAACTAATTAAAAAATAGATTTTGCTTTGAGGGTTGAGTAATTTCTTACAACTTCACTTTGAAAATTTTTGGCTTGCACTGCACAATAGTTAACTGCAATTTTCCCAATTGTATTTGACAACACTCGTAAAGGGCCTAGTTACCGGCGTAACTATAAGGTTTTCATATTCCGGTGCTGCTTTTCTCTATAGGCCGCATCATAAGCCCAGCATCTTAAAACGTATCGGGAATTGATAATATTGCTATCAATGAAAAATTGGCAATTAAGGGTTCAGATGCTATAAAGCCCGAACCTCAATCTCATTGAATGATACCAAACATACAAACTCTGTACACCGGTCCACAGCAAATAAAGCTGCTTATGAAATAGTGTAAATGAAGTAGTAGCAGACTGACTAACAAGAATGATAGTGGTCATTATACAAACAGCTATTGCAAGAAGAACATTGAAAAGCGCTCTAGAATAAAGTCACAAAAGCTTGACTGAGTTAAGTCTTACAATGGAGCAATACAATATTGAGTGCCTCGGAAAGAGCTGGTCATTCATAAAGATAATGATGTTAAAAAGTGGTTCCAGTAACTTCGGACCAAAAATCTGGATAAATGCAAAACATTTTCAAGGCAGAACGAGAAATTTGTGGTACTGGTCACCGTAACGTTCGCTAGCGCAAATACATCAGCAACAAGATAGATTACAAAATATAGGTAACAATTGCGAGCAAAGAGCTTAATTAAGACTGATTAAATATGAAAGTGACGATTAAAATAGTGATTGCAAAGATATGAAAACCGCAAATAACCAAAGAACCAGAAAGTAAGAAGAGAAAGAAACCGAAAAAAAACACAACCTTTAATGCAAAAAGATAAAAAACAGGAGAATTTTTAAGATAGGTTGAAAGCAAGATTTACCAAAATTGAGCAGCCGATATAACAATAAAAGCTCGATAGATGCACATATATGCCCAAGGTTGTGAGGCAAAATCAAAACCAGCTTAGTTTGCGCGAATTTACACTTTCGAGTTAATGGCATGATAGACAGGAATAAAAGGGCGTTTGAGTTGCCGATAGGAGCGATAATCGATTATTTGATGATTAAGCAAATTTAGCTATTAAAATAAAGACAGGAGCTTCTGCGTATGTAGCTTAATGGAATCATAACCGAGTTGAATTCGACTGCAGCGCGAAAGGCTTTGAAATATGACGATTCTGGTAGATTTAATTTTGAAAAGGCAATATAGTCAAAATTGCAAAAAGAAATAAAATAGTGACGCGGGCAACATGATGCCGAATCAAAATCAAAAGGACATGGCACGGAAAATTTAAATGATTGAAATCTAAAAGAAGCACATCTGACCTTGGTATTAACCACCATTTTGTCAACTTTTAAAGTTCCAAATATTGGCACAGCATGGTGAATTGTCTATCGAGTAACTCAATGAGTGAAATGATATTGTGTTTTGTCACAAAATATATTTCTTAATATCATCTTCTGTTTCTAGAGTTAGATTGTGATTTGTTTTTGACTATCGAGTGTATGTGTTTTGATCCTTTAGCTGAAGCGCTCTTAGTCAACAATATATCCGACACGATGTAGAAGGCCGGACCAAAAAATACTATTCCGTTGGCAAAGTATCTGTAGCTTGACATTTTGAAAACGATATCCCATTCACTCTGTAAAATGCTAATGCCTCAATGGAATGAGTGTGCCACTTTGGTGTTGTTTACAAGTGAAAGGATGGCATTGAAGGTACAATCTAAACAGCAGCAACCCAAAAACTCTAGCTAAATTTTTTTTAATATTTTCTTGGTGCTCCCCGGGCCTTTTTTGTTTTTCCTCTAAGATGTTAAAACAAGTTTTTCTGGAATATGCAATCTGCTGCATGATCGCTTTTGGTAGTTTTTCTGGGGAGAAGACCCAGGGGGTGGTGATTACGTAGGTGGGAACAGACACAGGCCTCTTTAGGTCCAGAATTTCTATTACCGCACCCTCCAAAAGGTAAGGGCTGCTGACACTAGAACACTAAGGCGAACTCAAAATGAAAAAGTCAACAATAATGCCTTCATGAACATGTCGTTGGATCTGACGAGATCTACTTTACTAAAATTTAACCGAACTACGCGAAAACGGTACCAATTTACCTTAGACATCCAAAACTAGTGTTTAGAAAACTAAAATAATTTTGCTTTTGGTCAAAGCGTTCCGATCAAAAATGATTCCTTTAAGATTTGGATCAAAAATAACACGATTTAGCGGTTGCACCAGTACACAAAGAGTGGATTATCTTCGTCGCCAGTTTTCAGTATTTTTCGATGAAGTAAACAAAAAAAATGATCAAGCGATTTACTCAATAAAAAATATAGCACCACAGTTTGTGCGAACCTTAGTGACAAATGAAGATCTGCAAAGCCGCGAGAATAATGTAGGGGCTCAAGAAACAAAACTGGAAATGGCTGAGGAAGACGAATCCATTACAGATGATGTAACAACCATTGAAGAAACAAAACGTGTTACAAATGATGCTGACAAGAACGGGCCTATTATAGATTATGAGAATTTGGATTTGGATGGCCTTGTTAAGATTCAGACGGATCCGCTAAGAGCTTTAATTGAAGAGAAAGGAAAGGCATTCCGTGAGTTGGAAGAAGCGAAGCGCCGACAGGAAGAAATACTACATGAACATAAAAGTATCACCAAAGGTAGTCAGAAATCAAAAAAAGAGTTATTTGAAAGGTTGCAAGCTGCATTGGGATACCTACTTGATGATCAACAAAAGTTGAATAACGAAGTTAATGATCTTTCGCTAGCGATCGATGCCCGTAAGAAAAAGCAGAACACCGAAATACCCGAATCCGGCGTGAATTCTGGAAATGAATTACAGTCTATAAAAATCGATTTAAAAAGCATCAAAAACATAATCGATATGTATTTACGCACGAAGCCTTTGACGTATATACACCTTCAAAAAAAACATATTAAAGACTTTTACAATAGAAAGGCCGTCAAATATTCAAGGCTCTACGGTCTGCTGAAGCAGAACCTATATAAACGTATCATGATGCTATCAGGACTCATTAATGACGTTACAGGATACACTAATATAGGTCATATCAAAACCAGGATTGATAATTTGGAGCACCAAGTGCTACATAGTCAAAGTGCTGTGAAGCTGAAAAAGCAAAAGTATAGCGATACTATTAACACAAGAACCAAAACTCAAAAAGAGATCAATGAACTTCTCACACGCAAGCATCAATGGACTCCAAAGGATTTGGAGAATTTTACCAAGTTGTACCGTGAAGATCATTCTGCGGACCAAAGAGTGAAAAAAGCGGAACAAGAGTTGGAACAAGCCGAGATAGAATTGGAAACTTTGCGTGGACAGCTCGTTAAGGAGATTTCTAACAAGTACCATGAAGAATATTTATGGAATATCAAGATGCGTGGTTTGAGTACATGGGTTACTGTGGGTTTGATGGTCTTAAATATCATCATTTTGCTATTATCCCAAATCATTTTTGAGCCATTGAAGGTGCAGCGCATTGTCACCAGGTTCGAACAAAGATTTGACCCAAAAACTTTAAACTTAGGCATTGAGGGCAAAATTGATGAAGTAACTGAAATAGTGGCTAAGCTTGACACGAAAGTTAGCTCTCAGGATCAATTTATAAAAGATTTTGCGAAAACCATCACTGTCAATGAGATCAACAAGTCTTCTAAAAATTACGTATTCGATTTGGGCAGATTGAAGGCTATTTTGTATGAAGTGAATGGGCAATTTACCCAAATTTGCACTAAAATTGCGCATAGATTCAAAGACAACTTCTCCTATAACTCAGTGAGAAGGACCTTTAGTTCAAATCAAGTATCATTTGCTGATAATTCCTTCTATACAAGACTGCCGGAGATGATATTGGCAGCTGGGGTGGTTTCTACAGGTTTATTAATAGCACTAGTAAGGGTCATATCATAGTAAAATGCTTTTAGAAAGAAAACTGCAGACAATTGCAAAAAGTATGTACTGCATTCAACCTTTGTATTACTTGTATAATTTGGTTCATCTTTTATAAGAGACCTTTAAAATGTAAATACGATTAATAAAACTAACTACAACTAAAAAAAAAGTAAGAAGTAGAATGAGTAATACAAAATAAATAAATATGTGAGTTTTTCAGATATCAGAATTATAATAAATTGACGAAAAGATAAAACGAATAAAAATAAAAATTAATCTAATTTACAAGCATCAGATGGGAAGGATGCAAAAAACAGTGGCTTCTAGAAAATAATGCCATAATGTGCGTTAATAGCATTTAGATTATAGGTTTGTTAGCGTTGTCTTCGTCCTCTAAAACTTCTTCCTTAAACTCAATCCAGTCCTTGACAGTTTCAACAAATGCCTTTGGGTTTTCACTTATCAACCAGTGACCTGCCTCAACATCTCTGATTTCAAATTTTGGAAAAAATCTGCCAATTTCAGCAAATACATCATCTGGAATGTATGTGGATTCTGTGCCTCTGATGAACAAAATAGGGCCCTTGAACCTAGTAAATATGGAGTCAAATGGCCAGATAGCAATGTTTCCGGAATCAACAGCTCTGCCCAAAGTAGTCAACGGGACCCGGCTTTTGAAAACTGGAACCTTACTAATGTCCTTAAACTGCTTCTTGTTAGCCTCGTACTCATCCAATATCTCCTGCTTTGATTTGCGAGAGATATTTGTCAAGAGAAACTGTCTGACAGGCAAGGAATTTTCATACTTTTTCAACAATTCATCCGCCTGGGTTCGAGAAGTGATTACATGGCTCTTACCCTCAGTGATTTCAAGCAAGGCACGAACATAAGCGGCAAACTTAGAGCCTGAAGAAAAACTGTAACTTATCGGGGCATTGTCGACAGAAATAATAAATTTGGGTAAAGAAGGTTTGCGCAAACTTACTGCCATGGCAGTTTTGGCACCCATGGAGTGTCCAATGATAATAGGCTTAGGAGCGACTAAATTCTGGTCTTCAAGAAATTTCTCAACATCGGAGGCAAGAGCAGGATAGTCATGTCTTTCTAAGTGTTCAGAATCACCATGATTGCGAAGGTCGACGCAATAAACGTCCCTGGTTAATAACGCAGATAACTGTTTCGCCACAGTGCGATTGTTAGCTTTCGACCCAAAAAGACCATGGAGGATAACTATCGGAGATTTCTTTTTTTGCTCAAGGCCAGTGATTTCGCTTGCCGAAGTAGTGGTTGTAGCTGCTACTGCTGCTGAGCTTTTATATTCAGAAAACTTGTCAAAGGAAAGCTTGACGGTGGGGATATCTGTATCAAGGGAGGCTTTCAAATAGTTTTTTTCCTCACTACTGGAGATTGACGTTTGGTGAAGGCCTTTCATACTTTGCCATAAACAAAGACTACTGCTGCAGCTTCTTTGGATACCAACGGGCCTGCTCGTCATTCCGCGGATGCTTGATGGAAACCGTATGGCCGCTAAGGTGGGGTGTACTGGGACCTTCATTATGAGAAGAAAGATATTATGAACTATTTGGACACAATGTGCAATTGAAATCTTGAGCAGTGATGAACGTTGCGCCTCGCACTGTACATAAACAAATGCCACCTTTGCTCTCTTAATGACAACTTACAATGTCACAGGTCAAAACGGCGGTGCCCTCGAGAGTTCAAACTGTTGGGCCCGTGAACGATGCTCTGTGATTTGCCGGGGAAACAGCCTTGCACAGCCCCAGGGCTGCCCAACCAGCACAGACTGGCAGTATACGAAATACCATTTGCGAGCAGAGAAGCTAGTGCTTCTTGGTCGCAACAAGTGCTACGGGCTGGAGACATTATATCTGAAGCACCTTTTTATCTGAGTCTAGAGGGGAAAGGGAAAATTAGGATGGACGATTATCGAATCGTTGAAAGAAAATTTAGAAAATGAAAAATCAAAAGCGAAAAACCGAAATTATGTGCATAATGGAGAGAGAAAAATGGTGACGTCTATAAGCGTAACGAAAACCTAAATCATTCTAAAGGATGAGCCGTGAGAAAAAGAAGGCAATACATTGGAGGATGGTGAGCGGTGTGTCTAGAACCCCATCAAGATAAGTACAACTTAAGCTTTGAAAGTACTATATCCCAAATCGGAGCAGCCTTTTTAATAGGGGCTTGAGTTCAGAAAAATTTTTGAAAACCACTTACTAGTGGCTATGGGGTTTGATAATTGAAGATAGTACTATTATCAAATTGAAGCCGAACGTTCCTGGAGTTTGGTCCAAAAACCGAGAAGAAGAAAGGATGGTCAGAAACTTCTCTAAACGCTTTGCGCATAGTGAAGGTTAAAGCTAGATGCAATGATGTTATACATGTTAGCATACTGCTGCAAGTTGCCACCAAATACCATAGCGGAGCTCATACCGCTGTTATACTGACTGATACTCTGGGAAACATGGGCAGGTGCGCCCTCATAGGCGGACATAAAAGGGATCTGGTAAGTTCCAGTGATATCAAAAAGGGCATTATGATGCTGGGTTTTGGGCCCTACATCAATGTTGCCTCTCTTCTTGACGCCAGGAGTAGGTGCTGGGGTTGGGGTGAGGACTGAGACCGGAGCAGCATAGAGGGCCGTGGTGAAGGCCGCGGACTGTAAAACAAAAAGAGCAGAAAATTTCATGTTGTAGGTTCAAAAGGAGGAAAAATGGTTGCAAAGGAGGCGGCTGTGATTCTCGAGGGAGCTCTGAGATGTGGATATCTATATTGCTATCTTGCAGGCTGCTTGACAACATTTGAGGGGCTATTTAGAGGGCAATGGGGCTCCTTGTATACTCTTTGATGTAGTGAGGACGATGTTGGGAAGGAACACGCAGGACGTGCGTGTATGCAGGTGGCGTCTGAGAAGGGCCTCATGCTCTGGAGACTCCGGCGCTGCGTGGTATTTCCTCAACCGCCTCTTGCTGGGGTGTTTGGGGTGCACACAGATAGGCCCTACAGACACGCTTTTGGGCCATGAATCAGAAGAGACGTTGCGCTGCCACTCGACATCCAGGTTTCTGCTGAAACAGTGGTCAAACGACACTGCTTGTTACACTGCGTGAGGCCCGTGGTTCTAGCTGAAGGCGTTCGGAAGCGGCAGTCTCGGCTGTCTGTTTGCCGAGATACCGCTATCCCTAAGGATGTCGACATCCCAGATAGGCGGCAGCCAGCAGAAGCACCAACATACTGGTATATATACCTCTTCAGCGGTTCTGAGCACAAGTCATGCTAAACGCACATACATAGCACATGAGAGCAAAACAGGGGTGTTTGTTTTAGGAGGGTGGACCCGAAGGCCTGTCAAGCTAAGCGGCCGAGATCGAAAACACTTGCTGTCTTCAGGAACAAAAGCACCCTTTTTCTCTTCTCTCCTGTCTTGCACGCCGCCGCACCATCTCCAACACTTGGTCTAACGTATGTATTCTCCCAACACTGAGGTAATTGGAAGGCTTAGGTGCATGCCCGCCGGACTGGTAAATTACTTGTGCTCGAGCAACAGCGCTTGTGGATACCAAAATGGCACCAGCTAGGCCTTTTCTCGAATAGCTTGCTAACGTTTGCGGTTGCTCCGTTTAGAATACTTTCTGTCAGAGGAAACATTCCAGCTAGAACATTCATACACACCCAAGAGCATCTTTCAAAATGGTTGAATGGGTAGTTATTGTTTACGACAAGCCTGGCGCCGACCGCGCCCAGTACAGATCACAGCACGTTGCTGCCATTCCTGCCCATGTCGAGTCCGGTAAAATCACCAACGCTGGCGCCATCTACCAGGACGTCAACTCTGACGGCGTGCCAGTCAAGTTCGCAGGCTCCAGTTTCAACGTCATTGCCGAGAGCAAGCAAGAGGTTATCGACTTTTTGAAAAAAGATGTCTACTATAAGGAAGGCATCTGGGACTTGGATAACGTTATATTGCACCCTTACGGCTGTGCTGCCAGAATCGCAAAGAAATAAAGCAGGTGAGAAGGTAGTTGGGACGAAACCATCCTGCTTGGGCTGCATTGCGAGTCTCTTTTAAACACAGATATACGCGAATGAATACATAAAATATTTTATTATTGATGTGTCACCGTGTGTGTATACCTAAAGAATATATAGTTTGAGGAGAATTTTGCCGTTGTTAAGAGCCTTGGAAAGCTTACAATATATATACATATATACTCCGGTGCACGCAGCACAGAAGAAGCATCCATTTTGGCTGTCTTTTTCTCTGTTTTTGTTTTTGTTTTTGTTTTTTGCTTTTCCTTTTTGTTATTACATGCAATTGTGAGCTCCCAGTTTGAAGTTTTAGAGCCGCCGCTGGCGGCCTCGTCATTTGATGGTTACATTGGACCAACATTGTAAGCGAATGTAGTTTGTGTTATCTGTAATGGCAACCAGGGCCCCACTTGATTTGTTTTGCCATTATTCAACTCTGTTCATCTACCAGATCACCAAACAATTCAAACTTTTGTCCCTTTTGCTAGAAATCCAAAACCTTGAGTATCCGCTTCGTCCAAGAAACAAGCAAACATAAATACGGCGTTTGTCAGTGCAGCCCTTTAGAAATACGATCTCAAACGATGCAATGTGAAACACGCCGCAAGAATGTTTGCTGCACCACAATGTTTCCTCCAAAACCGCCACACACGCACATACACATCAGAAACTCATAATCTACAAAATACACTATATCCAAAAAAACTCACATATAAGCAAAGCTTGCAGTTGTTTTATTTCTGTATAGCCGCACAATAAAATGAAAACGTGAAGTGCATGAAAACTCAGAGTCAAGTAATCAAAATAGCACAGATGCCTGTTTCCGCCACCCAACAACGACATAGCTAGTAGTTGACGCTGATCAAGTAGTCGGCCAATTGCTCAACAACTTTGGTGGCCTCACCAGCCTGAACGCCCTTAGGATAGTGGCCAACCAATATAGCCTGCTTGGTCTTCACGCATATAACGCCAGACTCTTCGTGTTTGCCATAAATGCTTCTTTCGTCTGCTCTTATCAAAAAGTACTTTTGGCCCTTGATGTGCAAGCCGTTGGTTTGCAACTTGGATGGATCTGCAAAGCCGTGGGCCACCTCCTGGATCTCAGTGGAGTATAAGCCTAACGAGTTGGATTCGGCCCAGACTGAGTCACCAGCAGCAGAGTAGATGGCGGCCTGGTCGATTTTGCCAGTGGCTAATAAGTTGTCGGTGTATGCTAGACATTCACAAAGGAATTATTGTTAGCTACTGCAATACGAGAGTGTAGTTCTAAGAAATTTGTAGTGCTCTGCTAGATCAGTTACTGGATGGATGGAGGTTCCGAGTTATCTGGCATTGCGCCATTGCCAGCTGTTAACAAATAACATCGATTGCTAACGCCAGCCTTCAACAGCAATTGCCGCTCCTCCAACCATGCCATTTGAATATAGCAAATTAATGTCAACACTAGACGAGCATCCGCATTCTGTTTCATTTTTCTTTGCACGATTCTCTTCTCCCATAATAGTGGACCTTGTTTGGAAACAGCACTCTTATTCAAAAGGACCCATCCTTGATCCATGAACTTTCAACTGTCGAAACACAGCCCAACCACTAACAAGAACCAAAACCAAAACTCAAACTTACCTTGCCAGGACATTGTAGATTGAAGTCTATGTGTGGATATAATATAGTATATTTATGAAACCTTGTGATGTCAGGATAAACAGCAGCTGCTAGGAACAGTGTGGCCGTCGCTATATAGCCAACAAATCAGAAATAGCTGAACTGAAGGAGTACCGACTCCCGCCATATGAGCGCGCAGGAGCAGGGTTACCCCTATGTATATCAGACATGCGGGTGGCTACATATCGCTTTCAAAACTACATAAATTTTTGGGAAGCTTTACCGCACAAAACCAAAAAGAAAGAATCGTTGGTATATTAGTCCATGCAAGCATTAGAATCCGTAATCATTACTATGTCTTAAGCGAGAAACCATCTCAATGGCACCGTCAGGGTTGCCCTTATTATGTACAAAAAGTCCCTGCAACTGCGCCGTGCTGATGCCAACTCCCTGCTCCTTCAAGTTGGCCATGAACGCCTTCAACTTTTCTTCCTCGCCCTCGTAGAACCTGAGAAACATCTTCTTGATCTGGTACTCAGAAGCGTTATCAATAAGCACCTTGAAGTCGATTCTGCCAGGTCTCAAAATAGCCGGATCAAGCTTCTCGGGGTGATTGGTGGTCATGAACGTAATCATCTCCTCTGCAGAGGCAACACCATCAATGGCGTTAAGCAAACCGCTAAATGTGACACCACTGTGGAAGCCCTGGTCCTTCGACTGCTCTCTTCTGTTGAACGCGGCATCTATATCCTCGAGCAAAAGAATCGAGCGCGCCGGAATGTTGTTCATTAAATGGTTCAATCTGTCGTCCGTCAAATTTGCCTCTGACAAGTTCAAGATGCAGATATTATAATCCAAGGAGCCCGCCAACGCCTGGATAAAGCTGGTCTTGCCACTGCCTGGTGGACCATAGAGCAAGTATCCTCTTCTGTACGGAATGCCTCTTCCAAAGTACCACTGGCCCGAGGACAAGAAGTCTTTCACGTCGCGGACAATATTCTCTTTGATTCCTTCATCGAGAATTACGCTCTCCAACAACCTTTTGCGTCTAGGCTGGCCGAACGGTCTCCACTCTGGGCCCCACGATGTGTATATCACAGTTTTGCCCTCCTGCGACTTCAAAGCCAAGTTTTTCGCTTCTTCTAGCAATTGGAAGAACAAAGTGCGGTCTCTGTATAACGTCGTCAACGTCACTGTCTCGAATGGCGTGCCGCTGGTCATGTCTATCAACTTCCCCGATCTCTCTCTCTTGATGAACATGTACGCGCCCTTGTATTTGATAAAGTGGTTTCCTGGACCTGGCACTAAGCTGAAGTTTGTTGTGATGGAACCATTATCATGCTGCACAAAGTTTGTTTCCACGCTCAAGTGTCGCGAGGACCGCTGCTTGTACTTGGACATCCACTCGAGGAACCACAAGTACGACTTGTCTTTAGACGGAATTTCCAAGTCAACAAGCAATTGACGGTACATAAACGAGGAAAGCTTCACCATACCCAGCCTGGCGACTGCGAGCCCGGTGCCCAAGATCATCAACCCTCCACCGGCAGCAAAATACGGGTTATTCTTCATTGCTTCGTTGAAAGATGACTTGAGCATGCCACCCACAGTACCGTCTTCGGTGACGATGGCAGCGGGGGCAGTAGAATTAGCGCTGTTTAAGTCGGCAGCAGCTCCAGAGGTCAAAGTTCCAGCTTCGACATTTGGAGAGAACTGTCCTTTGTCGCTAAGTGTTGCAAGGGTCGATGGGGCCTGGAGCACTTCATAGTTGGCATTGTTTATCTGCGATGTGTCAGGATTTGTACCATTAGATGCCCCAAAAAACCCAAGAATAGTCATCTTGATGGAACAACAACAACAGCAAAAGCTAAATACAGGTGTCTTTGGCTGAGTTCAGATTGAATTGGGCGATGAAATATCTCTAGAGGGTACTGGTTGAAGAAAGAGAGCTGCATATTTTTTTCAAATCTTTTATTTTATTTTATTTTTATTTTATTTTTTTTCCTTGGGATTCCACGCGCGCACACCAATAATACATCCCTATACTGACAGTTACAGATGCTCTATTTATGATCGAAATGTAGAAGCTGCGTGCTCTACAAAAGGGCTGGAACTTTAATAAAAGCTAGAAGATGTGACAATATATCTAGAATATAAACGCAGAATAGATGGATGCTTAACGAAACTAATGTAATTTTAATTCACAATTCTTTTTAATGGCTCAACGGTCTCCAAAAAGTTATTTTCTTTAGCGTATACCACAAAATACGGCGTCGCAGTATTGTCTTCCTTGAAGTTGAAAACCTCCTCCAATGTGGCCTCACTCACCGTTTCATCATTATACTTTCTGTAGACATTCTTTTGAGGGTCCCTTATGTAAATCCAGTAATGACCATAACTTGCTTCGCCCCTATGAATAAAAATTGCAAACAAGTCATAACCAACCCTTTTGTAGTTTTCAAATTGCCTATCAATTTTACCATGTAGGTCGTTGATAGACTGTGTGATATTCTTCACATCTGCGTTTATTTTGTCGATTTGCTTTCCTAATATATCAATGGTCTCCTGCTTAATTGAAAAGCCATTCTCCTTAAGAGCTTGAGATTCTAAAAAGCTTTTAGTGGATATCAAAGAGTCCTTTATTGTCAAGCCATTAGCATTTCTTGATGTAATAAGTTTATAGCGATCCTTCAAAGCGCTAGCTTGCTTTTTGAGCTCTACCGTCTCCCTCCTCTTTCGTAGCATTTCTGGATCATCTGATTCCATATATCTGTCCATATAAAGCTTCTCAGAAAATGGCAAGGGCTGTGTAGATTTGAAAGCCATTCCCCTTTGTAAATCATACTGCACCCGTTGGATGTGCACCTGCAAAATTTCTGGCATTTCAGTGATCATTAAGGACCTTTTGACGTCACCATCCTCACTCAACTGGATAATGTCTTCAGTAAAGTACCCATCCAAGGCATCATACATATCTCTTGGATGATCACCAATGTTGACCAACAAGCTCAGAAACCTTTCAGTTTTACTCCTGCTTTTATTCGGGTTGTTAATTGGGGCAATGGTCTGTTTAGTTTTACCGTAAAACAATCTTTTAATGGTGTCGTACTGCTCATCGTCTTCCTCAAGCTTGATTGGGTCCAGAGCAGCTTCAAGCTGGAAAAGAACATTTTCAATGCATTCCGTAACGTCTTGCTGCCTGCCAATTTCCAAAGTGTTTTCCAATTGGTCAAAACTTATTTTGGCGACCGCGGTGGGGTTGAGTACAGTCTTTTGGGAAGCCGCACTTCCAGAGACTTCAGCTTGTTGATCTGGCGAGTTAAGGCTTTTATGCTGAGAAATCTCAAGCATTTCGCTATCCTCATCGTTTTCAACGTGTTCGGATTGAGCACCAGCATTCTCAACATGTGCTACTTTAGTGTCAGCATTCTCAGCAGCAATTGCGATTTCCGTTTGTGACAGCTTTGATTGATCAAGGGAACCTAGCTTATGGGATACATTATCTCCATTTGCGTCTATTGGCACATCAGGATCTGTTGATGGTGAGTCCAAGTCTATAAGAGCATCAGTCTCGGGTTCGGAAACTGAACGAGCTTTAGTGCCTGTATTATCGTCATTCATCGTAGCATCAGCGTTTGAATCGCTACTATCGCTAGTGCCGCTCAGACCTGTGGTTTCTGCCGTCTGTTCTCTAGAGCTAAATTCAACTTCCTGGGTAATAGGACTGAATGCCAAGTAAGCCAATTCCTTGCTAGGAATAATGTCCTTCGTATTTGAGTATATCATATTATGAAATAAATCCCTCAAGTTGTACGTGAATTGATAAGACCTTTCGACTTCTTTGTATTTGACTGTTCTTCCTCCAATTCTCCGGTTGACAAATCTTTCATTTTCCGCAATTTCCTGATTGAAGTTGACAGGAAATGTTTTTTGAAAATCGAGTACTAGATTTCTCAAAGGCGTGATAACAAAATAAAACTGGAGCAAGGAATTCAAATAACATGTGTTTCCGATATTATTCAACCCAGTTGGCCAATGATCTAATGGTATGGCGTTCGGGTGAATTGCGCCTTTTTGCAAATAGTAATCAATCATATTTGACTTTCTAAATTGTTGCAATCTGATGAGGTATAATCTATACTTTTTAAATAAACCGAGTGCTGGCAAATTATGAGGGTCATCGATTGAATATTTCCGCAAATCAGCTATAATTTTTTGATCTTGATTTTTGAAAAGAACATCTATATCAGACAATATTTGATAGTCGTTGGCAGCTTTGTCTAAATTCAAAAAGTCATAACATTCTTCCTTAGTAGGCTGGCTATCGCCGTTATTAGGAAGTAAGTGCTTGAAAAGATAAAAGCAATTTCTTTCTGCATAATTAAGCAATACATGCGATCTTCTGTAAGTAGCCAAAGAGACTAGGGACTTGTCAATCAATTCCTTGGACTTAGGCTCATCATTGCATTTGATATTATGCGCGATTGTCACCGTGTCATCATCGACAATTTCAGTAACACCCAAGTTCAGATATGCTTCCTCCAAAGGAAGCAATTCTGAGTTCAAATATTCTAAAATGGCTGATGATCCTTTGAATGAACACAAGTTTTTCAAATATGTTTTGAGCTCTGAACGTTTTTCCGGGTGCTCTTTTAGCTGACGCTCGTAAGCATCAAGTATTTCTTTATCGCCAACTTGTAAAACAGATTCAATAAATTTAGGGTCATTAATGTGTCCATTAAATGGTGCATCTTTTGCTATCCCCAAATACTTGAAAGTGTCGTTTATCTCTTCTGTAGACAATGCTCCCATACTCAACTCTTTGGCCAAAAACATTTCAAAATTACTACTATCTGAATAGCTATTGTTTTGAGAGGCAGCAATGTTTTTGATGCTTTGAAAATACAATGGTCTATTTTGGGGATCGACCTGCTTCAACATGTTATAGTTATCAATGATTAAATTGGTTCCATAAAATGGAAAATTGGTTAAATTGATAAAGTCCTCGTTTTTAAATGATAATTGAGATGATGTGAAGTTGAAAGATAAATATTTATAGCAAGATTCATATTTAATTGAGGAGGATAAGTCAAATTCGTTCAAGATTCTATAGACAATAGGAATATACGCGTTAAAACTGAACTCTCTAAAATGACCGTTTTTGGCATAGTTGTATGTTGAAGTAGAACCTGTGGTTGGTTTCTTGGAATTAACTTTGATCCCAAGGTATATCACCTCAAGAGTCACTCGAATAAGCCAATCTCTGACAGATTTCTGTACCAACTGGTTGGAATAATGCAAAAAGTTTATCGGTGTCAATTCTTGTCGCTTCTCGCACTTGTTGAAAAATAACCTGTCTATCAAAAAGGTTTCTTTAACATGTGAATTTATAATCTTGTGACTTGTCTTTATTGCTTTAGATTCCTTATCTGTGTATAGAAGCGGGCCCTTTAGTAGCTTGAACAAAGTTTTCAAGCATTCAGATTGGGTTGGAATGTCGTCTTTAGAGCCTTTATTTTGTTCCTCAATGCTTTCCTGGGTAAATTGTTTCAAGTCTGCGGCAGTTAATTCAGGCTTTATAATTTCAAAATGCATCAAGGTTTGTGTATTGAGGCAAACATAAGTAGCCGAATCAATTATTTCAGGTGTTGAATTTTTGGCCGCTTCAACCTGTGTGGCAATATCATCATCGGCTTTTTCCTTGTATATTGAGTTTTGCACACTGTCAGTTACTTCGCCGCCACAAATAAAATCTTCTTGCTGCAAAGAGCATAAATCCTTGGCGTCTGCATCGAAAAGCTGGCTTTTGTCTATAAGAAAGAATTGCTGTTTTTGAGTAGGGTTGGTAAAGTTTAATTTATGTTTGATAGTGATATTTAAATGAAAGATTTTGATTTCAGAAATGCTTGAAGCGCCGGCAGCAGCTTGCTCGTCCACCAATAGGCATCTAACCAAATGGACATCGTCTTTTTTTGGGCCAATTGATTCTAGTTTTTCATAAAATGGGGCATAATTTGTCACGTTGTTAAGAACGTTCACGGAAAAGGGGAGCGCATCAGTAGATGCTAGCTTTCTAGAATAGTCTATGGTTTTTGAGTTTAGAAGGCTTATCTCGTCAGGTCCAAGCAAAAAATGCAAGTTGTATCTGAGGTCTTCCACTAATCTGTTTGAGGTTTTGAAAACGTAAGGAACCCTGAGATGTTCGATGCTGTATTTAAGTTCTGCTTGTGGTTGCTGGAAGGACGTTGTCACTGTATTGGCATCTATAAAGTTGTTAACATTGCCGCCCTGGAGCAGCTTGCTATGACCACTGATGGACGGCCTTTTTGGCACTTTTGGAGGAGTAGGTGATGCAACGCTCCCTTCACCAGCATCAGAAACATCAATTGGGTCTTCCACAATGCTGGTGGAGTGGTTCTGTGGCGCTAGCTGCTCTGGGTCTTCTTTCATTGCGGTACCTGCCACTGAGCGGTTCAATCCGGAAAACGGTGATCAAGAAGGTATAAGGGTTTCTTTAGAGACACTGGGTGTCAAATGATTTGCGTGCCAGGGAGTCAGTGCGTTGATAGTACACAATTAGGAGCAAAGGACAGTAGTGTGTTAACAGTGTGGATGCTCTTGATCTGCTACCTTCTGGCTTCCTCTTTGCTTCTTTTCTGAGATTTTGGTAACGGACCAGCACAATGGATCCTGGTGTTAAGGTGGCCACTAATGTGACACTATATCGCAACGCCTGCTCACGACAGTGCTCCAAAAGTAATCAAATCCCTGAGGCATCGGAACTATATATGATTTGCAACTGACCATCGCTATTCTCTCCGTCCGTTCTAGATCTACAATGAGGCATCCCCCTTGCCAACACAAGAACGATTGTATGGCTGTTACCAGAGCTTCAGGGCGAACTAGAATATACACGGCAGCAGCAATGCCATTCAGTCTCGTCCCGGACTGCCAGAAATACCAGCCCTCCCAAGCCCAACGTAACCCGTTCGAGCCAGGTATTTTGAGTCACGTGCATCATATTTGGGGCTGTTTTTCCGCTGTTCTTTTTTTTTTTGCTGATTTTTCTGTGCTTTTCCACCTTTTGAGCACCCAGACGGGAAGATGCGGTAGCATCACCAAAGGCACAAAAAAACAGAATACTCAAGTCTTTTCCAGAGCAGCAAACAGCAGAAACACCTCACACTACGCTTACAACACACATTGCGCTGCCAAGTCATTGCTCCCTCAATCTCACTTTCAATAGCCCGCTATCAAAGTCGTGTTGTTGGACCAGTGAAAAGAAACTCGAACGTCATAAGATTAACCTTACATTGTTTGTCGGTCCATAGATCCCTTTTTAGGAACACGTAAGGGCTAGATCAACTGCCACACACCTCCCACACCAATTGGCAGCTATAAGCGCCACCTCAAGTAATTGAACACATATAGTCACATTTACCAGCACATCGTTCGAAAATGTCTGGATTGCAACGTCGTCGTGTTAAAAATGTTCACTCCGCAAATATAGGATCAGGTTCCGAATCTGGATCTCCCAAAATACTGTCTTCAAATCTTGACGCAAACAACGAAGGCGAGTACGACCACAAGATTGCCTACGATCCGAAAGACCTTGACACTTCGAAACATAATTCCAATGCTCCATTGCTTACGCTAATGGAAGAGGTTCTTTTGATGGGGATCAAGGACCGCGAAGGATACTTGTCATTCTGGAACGACAATATCTCCTATGCTTTGAGAGGCTGCATAATCTTGGAATTGGCATTTAGAGGCAAAATACAGATGATTAATGATCCAGCAAGAAGAAGATTCGAGTTGAATGAACGCTTGATAGAGGTGGTCGATGACACCTTGACTGGTGAAGTGCTACTCGACGAGTCCTTAAAGTTAATGAAGAACGACGATGGTCACTTGAGTGTTTCCAACTGGATAGACTTACTATCTGGCGAAACTTGGAACCTACTCAAAGTCAATTATCAATTGAAGCAGGTGAGAGAAAGATTAGCTAAAGGCTTGGTTGACAAAGGCATATTAAGAACTGAACGTAAAAATTTTTTGTTATTCGATATGGCCACTCACCCAGTGGCAGACCTCACATCTAAAAATTTGATTAAAAAGAGAGTTTTATCGTTGTTGATCTCCAGAAATGTGATATTGAGCTCTAATAAGTTCTTCTCAGAGAACGTCGACTACAAATGGCTCAGATCTATCTGTCTTGTGTGTGGCTGCTTTGCCGCCAATGTCTTGGAGAATGTGCTTGTTGGATTGAACTATGACCAGAGAGACAATGCTTTTGCCAGAGCTGATGAATTGCTTACGGAATATTCAGACTACCCATTTCTTTCGCAGACCAGCAGTCTAGGCGTCGGCACAAACCTCGCAGAAGAGGTGAACAAGGAAATCGAACAAATGGGTAACAGGGAACTACAGTTAGAGGTAATTGCCGCTGTTTTAAGCGTCTTCTCCAAAATGGACTCATTGTTATAAATGACCAAGTTTCGTGAATTATTATTTTTTATTTCTTGTTACTGTCAAATTATCTTGTTTTCTGAACTCACTCATATATCCTTTGTACATCTCTGTCTTTTTCAATGATTGTGAACGCTGAGAAATTTTTTTTTAAAACACTGGTATGGAGCTTCTTTATTACTACAATCATTTTTTTATTTTGTCGAACTTGTCCTCAACGGCTATCACCCATTAATTTCCTTTTTATTTTAATATTAATTCTTCAACTTGTTTTTTGTTTTTCTTGTTCTCATTGCTTGGCTTCTGTTTTTGTCTTTTTTTCTACTACTTTTTGTCTTGCTTTACATACTGTCGCATTTTCATATAAGTATGGTAACAATAAAAAATTGTTGATGTTTATCATCTTGTCTTTATCCAAACAGTAGCGTCTAGCCATTATATTACAACCGTAGTGAATAATTTATTGTTTATGAATATTCGCAAAACATACAAAATCCTTTTTGGCCTTTTAACCTCGGCCATGCAAGTACTTGCTAGTTGGGTAATTCAAATTGTTAGGCGAGGCTTCAAGCGCTTGGGGCCCGCCTAGCTGCTGGATAAAATTCAAAACCACGCCTTTCTTTTGATCGTTGAATATGTCGCCGCTAGATTCCCACCACATTCCTCCTCCCAATTTTTTCTGAGCAACGTAAACCGCTTTCTTCATAGAAGATTGGCAGTTTTCGTAGGAAAGAAAAGTTCTTAATTTAGTATCATACGTATAACCGGCGACGGCGGCATCATCGTATAGATCTGAAAACTGAGCAATAATATTTTTATAATCTACAATTCCATCATTACCTCCCACTCCTTGGAATGGATTATTTAGACCATTTGTGTTCAAAAACCTTCTTCCATACAAAGGCATACCCAAAACAAGTTTTTTGGGATCAATTCCGTACTTAGGGCCTGTGAACAAATCAACAGACTGAGAAGCAGACCATTCGCTTCCCTTGTACGGGTAAAGATTTGATTGGTGCTGAGCAGTATTTGACCAAGCGCCAGCAAAGTCATAGGTCATTAAGTTCCAAAACGATATGTATCTGTCTATCTCTTTGACGTTGAAATGTTGTAAAGAGGAAGGCATTACAGGAATTGCAACTGTTAACAATAAAGAAGGCTTGCTGTAATCATTAACTGCTAGTGATTTTTCCATTTTATCAAGCCTCTGCCTAAGTTTTTTGATGAGTAAAACATACTGCTGACTTTCAAATTTATTACTTGGATACTCCCAATCCAAGTCTATACCATCAAAGCCGTACTCTAGCAAAAATTGGATAGCGGAATCAACAAATCTGTTCAATTTTGCTTCGTCAGATACACCTTGGGCAAAATGCTCTTTGAAACTCCAGCCTCCTACTGACATTGATACTTTTAAATGCCGGTACTTTTGTTTTAGTTGGTATAATAGCTCAAGATTTCCTGTAGCTGACTTGCCGCCCGGCCCATGCTTTATTGGGATCTGAATATCGGCCCAAGGATCACTTAGTTTAAGTTCTCCAGTTTGTGGCACCACATCAATAAAGGAGTAGAAAATGTTTGTCACTAACTCATATGGAATGTCTTGTGGAGTGTGTTTCTTTGAGTATATAGCCCAATTGGCAAAATAGAGTCCGCTTATGAACTTGTCATTTCTGTTTGTGTTAAGTGCCAATGGCTGCTGTTGGCTTTGTTGTCCCGTGTGGATATATAGTGGCGACTGGTGAGCTTCTCCTGGCTTGCCTTGCTCGTTGCTGGTGCTATGGAGCTTTTTGGACACCTTTTGAAAAAGACGGTTGGGAAACATTGCCTCTAATGATACAAAGACAATAAACGTTGTACAAATTACTGTCAGTGACAGATCAATGGATCTGCCAAAAACTATTGAGGGCCGAGAAGAGCTATCTGACGTGGTCCGTTTGTCCTACAGATCAAAGATTTTTTGATCCGCAAAATCGTCTGGAGCACAGGATGGGCACAATGCTTCCTTTCACTAACCCTGAGCAAAGTGACGAATAAATGGCCACAAACACGCACTGCGACACTTTATTTTTGTGTTAATCCGGACCTCCATGTTTTCTCATCAAACTGCTGTTTTTAAAAACTATGTTTGCCAACAGAATCTGTGTTCTGTGTTTTGTTTTGCACTTCTCTTCACCTTGTCCTGCGGAATAAGCTCGCAACACCTACTGTAGCTTTTCGTGTTGTGAAATTTCTATCAGATATGTTTAATTAATACTATTTACATTATGTAGTAATACTCCTACAAAATAGCGGTATTATATGAGTTAAAATTATATAATCATTGTCTTAGCAGCTCCACAAAAAGCACTTAATCTTCGTAATCAGCAGACTGTTAGAGCGTTGTATATTCCACAGGAATGTATGTGATAATTTGAGCTAAATTTCTTCGGCAGTCAAATCAGATTTGATGATGAAAGGTCTACCTCTCCAGTCAATGCTAGTCCCTATCATGGCGTATATCCAAATTGGAAGCGCTAGCACCTCTCTTAAAAACCAGAATAAAGACCATTGTTTCAAATTCCTGTAAACGGACTTTGGTTGTTTGGAATAACTGTTTTTTACTTCAGCTTGATCTGTGAATCCGTTATAATAAGGACTTGTAAAGTACGGTTTGACAGTTTTTGCACTCTCGGTGCTGGTGGGCAACGATATCGTACTATCGCCCTCAAAAGCAGTTAAACTCTCTATTAGGGGGTCTTCCATGGCAGAGTACTTTAGCAAAAGGTGAAATTGGAAATAATCCGTGGTGAACCATATAGCAAAATGGAACAACAAGAATAGGAGGGAAAACTTTTGGTTCAAGAACATTACAGACACTCCAAAGGTGCCGTAGATACCAGCCACAATGGATTCTGTGGTAGGTTCGAGCAAAGTGGCGGCCAACACCATATATCTTCTCACTCTTAACCACCTCATTCTTCGTAATATATAATCTTTAAGCCCGTTGTTGTTGAAGTTGTTGCTGCTTCCTCCTAGCGGTTGCAACACACTGTCACCCGTTAGGCCTGTACGGCCACCTATATCCCAAAGAGCAATAGCAATCATATTGTCTTCGCCAATAAACTTGGAGAAGTATCGTATACCATACCCTTTGTGGGCTCCATAGTAAGCGGCGTCATTGCCTAGTATTCCACTCTTTCCATCGATGCTTGGCTTGCAATTTTCTCCTATTTTTTGGACCGCAAGGTCGATATCGGATCTTCTGTACATGTTAGATTTCCCATTTACACAAGGTGCTACTGCCAACTTGTTAAAAGCAGCATAAAACTTTGCGTGCGATGTTTTCATGAATACTTCATCCAACTTACAGCCCAAGTTGGAGAAAAGAGATGACTTGGCGCTAGCAGATAACGAGCGGCTAGACTTAAGGGTCACTGCCAAAGGTAAATGGTGCACAACTTTTACCTTTCTGCCCTTTCCGGTGACAGGATCAAAGGTCGGGCGGTTGTTATCAAGTGAGTTATTCAAGGCGTGCACAGACCGGATTAAGGCACCACGGCATGCCCAAACGTTGGAGTCCATGACCCATACTATGTCATTTTTAGCCTCCACAAAACCTTTGGCCAAATTGTTAATTTTTGGATTCGGTCCAAAATGATCTGGAGTGTTCTCGTCACCGATTAACAAGCGTGCATTCTTGTGGGGATATTTGGCTAGCAAGTGTTTCACAAGCGGTATCACCGAATCATTTGAGCTTTCAACACAAAACAATACCTCGTACTTGTCTTGAGGGTAATACTGCAACAAAGAGCTTTCAAGACAAGTTTCCACTTCCGGATCAATACCCTTAAGAGGCCTGAGAATTGTAACGCCTTCCAAAGAATCAGTGTTTATGCGAGGAACTTTCTTGGCCGAACGAAATTTTAGAAAGAGCTCTACCACTCCCAAGTTTGCCAAAGACAACACTACCACGTACCATATAAAAAGAACAAAGCCGATTACTTGAACTGTAGCTGAAAGCCCCTGTCCTTCCGCGCTTTGCAAAGGGTCGGTATTGTGGATCTCGTTAAGATTTTTGAGCGATTGCGTGTACCGCGGGATGGCCGGCTCCGCGTTAGCGAAACCGCAACCCAAAACCAATACGACGGCTGCTGATAAAGCAACAGCGGACACCGTCCTGAACATTTTGAAGCCGGTATTAGTAATATTTATCTGTTGAAGACAGGTTTTACCTCAAGACCCAGGGTGCCAATGTAAATGAAGCCCTGCGAACGGTCACCGCCGAGACCGTTCGCCGTTTTGGTCGGAGCATACGGGGTTATGAGCGATGCGGTAGAACTTTTTCTGTTGTCGTTTATGAAGGGAGACGAAGAGGAAGCACTGCAAGGAGAGACTGACAACAAATGTTGGACAACTGCCAAAAACAGCTTTGTCTTAAACCAGACATACAACACTACACACTTGCAGCAATGAGTGATCCTTCCAAATTTTTGTCGTCCATAAGGGGCGAAAGGGTGGTTGTCAAGCTCCATTCTGGCATCGAATACAAGGGCCGTTTACAGTCCATTGATAGTTTTATGAACATTGTTTTGCATGAATCCAGCGAGCATGTCGACAACCAATTGATCCACAAATACAATAATATGTTCATAAGAGGAAACAACGGTACGTATTTCTAAATTTTACTGTCGGAGCTTCTTTGAGGGCATAAATGCTAACACAATCTTACTCTTTTAGTGCTATACATATCGGCAGATTAGGCCTTGATTCAATGATTTTGTGCTACTTTTATCTATCTGCCGTCGTCTTTTTTGTATATTAGAATCCTAGCAAGGAGCCTTGCAATAAATATAATACGATTTTACGTTCAAGCTACTTCTCATTGGTCCTTAATAAAGAACGCTTTCACATAGTCATCTGCAGAAAAAAAGCGAATTATACAGACATTCGTCAAAACATTGTATCAAATATTTAACCTCTCCATTCAGAAATATGTCTGAACAGCTCTTCAGACTCATGAACCTTTTTTACTAAAACTCTGTTCTTGAAATAAGTTTTTTTCCAGGTCTCAATTTCTTTAGTGCTGTACGGTCCATATATTCTTGAATTTCCAACCCACTGAAATTCCCATATTTTATTGGTGTTGTCTTCTGTACCCAACTCGTCAAGTCTTCTTTTAACACCTTGGTTTGGTTGGTACAGCTGTTGTGTTTGTGAAGCTTTAAAATCCTCACCTGTTTCGTTTTTGTACTTTCTCATTAACTCCTCCCTTGTTAAATCGTAAATGTCTTCGAAACCGCCTTTGCTCATTATGCCATTGATGAATCCTGTAACCTTACTTGTATTTTCACTGATAATCCTTAGTTTTTCTAAATCTTTAGCTGTAGCACCGTCTTCTGGTTGCTGATCTTTATTTTGTTTTTTCTTGCTGTTTTTTGTCTTTGTTGTTAGCTTTTTCAACTTTTTAGATTCTGCACTAAACCTCTGTAAAAGCTCCATTGGCGTTTCGCTTGCTGTGAGGAAGCTAATTAAATTCCCAAGCTGCGTTTCTACAGGCTCGATTTTTTTGCTCTGCAACGACCTTTGTTTGAATCTCATTTCCTCTGCTTTTCTAGCTTTTTCAATATCAGATTTTCTAATTCCCTTGAGCCATTCATCTTGGTCCTTTTCTTCGTCACTTTCGTACCGTATAAAGTTCTCATTTTCGTCAAATCTTCCTTCCTTGAGTTCTTCTTTTAGCCCAAAAGATGTAAACTTAATCTCTTTTTGCTTCCCATTCTGACTGCCATTGTCATTATCATCGTCATCATTATTATCGTCGTCATTCTCCCCGTCACTTTGTAAGAATTTTTTCCGCTCATCAAATCTAGAGTCTGACGCTTTTTTAGAATAGCCATATCTGTGTTCATTATTTGCCTGATCCTCCTGGAGCTGTTTTTGAAACTCTTCAACGTCTAGAAACTTAACGTTATCGCCTTCTGCTTCGTCGTCGTCATCGCCATTATACTCCGTGTCTTCCGTCTTTCTCGTAGCCTGGTTTCTTAACATATTGTCTCTGGCGCTTGAGATATCGTCGAGCTGCTTGGGTTGTTCTTCTCCTTCCAGATCTGAAAACATGTCATCGTCATCACCATCATCCCGGCCTTGTTTGCCAACTTGTCTGTCTTTGGTACCAGTATTTCTGCTCTGCATCTTGCTGGTATGAACGTCAAATGCACCCTCGTCAGACGAGTCATCCAGGTAGCCATCTAGTTTCAACTTGTTTCTCTTATTCCTGTCTTTTCGCCTCGTATCGAAACCTTCGTTATCTACGAGGAACTCATTACTGGCGCCGTCTTCCGAGTCGCTATCAACGCCCTTCGGCTTTCTTAGCGTCAATGGATTAGTTTTACTTAATGCAGACATCCTGAGGCATTTCGGATTGGTTTCTTGGTTACCAGGTTCGCTGCTAGTAAGTTGAGTCGACTGCTTGGTTATCAATTTTGGCGAACGCGACTTTGATTTTTTTTCAATCGAAAGCTTGCGCATCTCATCGCCATCAGAAAGCCAAAAATACGAAAAAATATCAACATCACGAAATAGAAGCACATGGAAAGCCGCCGACTAGAACCAACAAGTGGCATCGCCAAAGCAACTACAAACTAATTACCGGAGACATTTCCCTATATAAACCAGCTTTTAAGCTTCATCTATCCAATTCAGAGACTTTTAAACTGAATTTATTGTCTATATCCTGAAAATAGGGCCTATTTTTTTCATGAGTGTCTTACTAGAGACCACCCACGGAAACCTAGTGATAGATCTTGAATTTCAAGACGCACCATTGGAGTCCAAAAACTTTCTCAAGCTTTGCAAGTTTGGCTTTTACAACTACGCTCCGTTCATCAATATCCATGCAAACCGTACCGTGCATATAGCAGACTCAATGTTCCCCATCTCAAACACGGGCTGTTCCATCTGGGGCAGGCTCAATCATATCGATAGCGCACAGCAAGGAGGAGACCTTAAAAGAGAGCGCCTAAAGTACTTTCGACCGGTGAAGAATAAATTGCGGCATGATGAAATTGGTACCGTCTCGCTAATTACTGAGAGCTTATCTTTCAGTACGGGGAGAAACGACCAGGAAAATCAGGTATTCGCAAGCTCGAAAATATTGATAACGTTGAATGAGAATTTGGCTGATCTAGACGATAATGAAACGGGCCCAACGCCAATTGTTTTTGGTCGCACTAAAGAAGGCTTCGATACCTTGAATCGCATCAATGAAACTTTATGTGACTCAGAGAAACGTCCAATAGAAGATATACGGATCAGAGGCACCCATGTTCTTTATGATCCTTTTGCCAATGACGACGATTTAAATGATAAGAAATTGCAAAGCGTTTTGGGATCTGAACTACCAAAGATACCACCACAAATACAATTTCAAATCAGGTTGCCCAAGGATTTCGAGGAGCTTGAGAATGCTGCTGGTGCAGGTGCCAGTGAACCGCTAGACGAGAAAGAAAGCAATGAGGATCTAGACGAAGAAGCAGAATTACAGAAGAGATTTAAAAGTTCCGAAGCGAAATCGCAAGCCCTCACATTAGAAATGATTGGCGACTTGCCTTACGCAGATGTGACGCCATTGGAGAACATTCTTTTTGTATGCAAATTGAACCCGGTTACTCAAGAAGACGATCTCGCTTTGATCTTTGCAAGGTTCGGCAAGGTTAAATCGTGCAATATAGTGAAAGACAAGCAGAGTGGCAATTCACTTCAGTACGGTTTCATTGAGTTTGAGGAGAAGAAAAGCTGCGAAACAGCCTTCTTGAAGATGGATGGAGTTCTCATCGACGATCGTAGAATCCATGTTGACTTTAGCCAGAGCGTATGGAATTACCGGCAGAAGCAATTAGATAAATTCTGTGATAATAGCCGAAGAGCGGCCAGAGCTGGGCAGAATGGAGACGAAAGTGACCGATACAGTCGTTTTGACAAGAACTACAAGAAAAGTTACGAACGCAGTGATAGAATACTAAGTCGCTACGGGAACTCTAGTACTCAATACGGTCCCCGTCATCGTGATCGCTCTTCAAGCTACAGACCGTCTGGTGACAGAAAGAGAAAGTATCTGTACAAGTAACCCGAAGTTAAAATGTCATATTCGACGATTTAATATACAATTTTTTAATGCATTATGATTTAAAAGCCTTCTTTGGCCAAATCATCAGCAATGTTCAAGTACAACTCTACGGGGTCAAAACCGTTTTTCTGCTGTAACACTTTTTCTCGCCAAAACTGTTTGAGAGAATTTCTCCAGTTGATCAAGTCCAAATGGTCGGCGTTCTCGATGGTGCCCATATACTGGCCCCATTTGGAAGACTCCGTAGAGACTAAGCCATCATTATCGCTGCCTGCGGTCTCCTTTATGATCTGCCATGGGAATCTACAAATGTCGGTCCACGACGGCTGGAATCTAGCACCATAACTGAAATATTTCACATTCGGATCATTGAGAACCTCTTCGTTAAACCTTTTCATGTATGTTGTCGTGAGCTGGTAGATACTCTCGAGCACCAAGGGAAGACGCTCTTCAGTGACAAACGACGTTGCAAGCTTTGTCTGCTTTTCCGTAGCCTTGTCAGAGCCGCTGCCCAATGAAGCGGCCTGCTGCTGTATTCCACACAAGCCATTAATGATATAGTCCGCCACTTCGCTTCCCCTGTGAGGCGTGGAAATCGTCGTCAAGCTCACCACCTGGTAATTCTCCTGCTTGAGCTTCGCGATCAAATATCTGCTGTCCAAACCGCCCATCGAGTGCGCAATCAAGTTGATTTTGATGGGCTGCTCCGAACCTTGGTCTGGATTGTCCCCATAGAGTCGTTCTCTCAACGCAGGGTTCTTTTTGAGCTTACGTATCTGCTTCGTGATGAAGTCGTTCAATGCCTTTGCTCTTACCTCGATGGCGGCATACGGCGGCACCTTGGCAATCAACGTGAGCGACCCATTTGCAATCAACGCTGTTTGTATGCCGTACCAGTACTCCAAAAAAAAGCCCGAGCTGTCCTCGGAATCACCGCTCTCGTTGTAGAAGCTACTGCTGGAGCTAGTCTCTTCAATGCCTTTCTCCGTTCGTTGCTCCTGGCCTTGCGGCTGTTGGCCTTGCTGCTTCTGTTGCGGCATAAACACCGCCTTCAAGTGGCGGAAAGAAGGCACGGGGAACAATTTATCAAAGCCGTATAAGCCATGGCAGAGAACAATTGGGTATTTTGGCGCTTTTCTGTTTTTTCGTATAGGTATTTCCTCAATTATGACATTTGCTTGCTCGTTTTTGCTGCTTGTCGACGACGAGAGGCCCGAGGACGCGTGCAATAAGGGCTTCTGGCTCCAGCTGAGGTACCAGAAGCCAAACGCAAATCGGTTTTGATCCTGAATGGGGCTGTTGTGGGAGTGATAGGAGACAGTGTCATAGGTAACCTTAGTGTACAAGAGACCAGCTAGCTTTACCGTGGTGGCGCCGCCTCTAAGCCGAAACATTGATAGGTTGTGGTCGGAAAGGTCTGTCTGGAGTTTTGAGTTAGTCTTCTTGCCGTGTCAATCTTATTGCTGCCAATTTGTAAAGTCGCGTTTATTCCGCTCCGTTTCCGCCCATAAGTCGCAATCCATTAACGGCAGGGTATCAATATGCATAGTGTTTTAGCGGTTTTGCAGCTGTAAAAACACAACAATTTTTACCCTAATCCATCCTGTTCATCCACCGCCACCCACCTGATATCCTTTGAATCATACTACGATTCACTTAAGAAACAGGGAAATAATAAAATGTTCATAACATTCATAAGTAATTTTTATATAAAATGTATAGATTTCTGCTTTTCTTTGTTAACCGGATCACAAAAGATATGAATTATCCAAGCTAACTTTACAACTCTCGCAGTATGAGAGTAGTTCTTTGGCACCAGGCAAAATCGCGTCAAGGTCCGCACTATGATTATTCACGACGTGGTCATTGTTGGCGTCTGTGCTTTCTTCTTGCCCTTGCTCCAACACCTTGGCAATAATTTCCTCTTTGACGAAATTGCATCTGTTGTTCTCGTTGAGAAGCCAGTTCTTCCATTCACCGATGGCAATCTCCCTCTCAACCTTTTCCAAGATTTTCAAGTCTATCAACAACTCGTTTCTGCGTACGCCAATTTCCTGGAGAGTGTTTTGCAACTTTTGAGCCACCTGCAATGACGCAACGTCACCATACTGCTTCTGCAAGAATAGCTTGTCAAGCGAACTTTTCTCGTAGTTTAGCACAAAAGAGTTGTTCTTGAACTGGTCAAAGCACTTAGAGCTTCCGGTGTCAATAGACAAGCTGTGGCCGCTGGCCACAAGGTCTTCAATGTCTTTGGAGTATATTGCGCGCTGCATGAGCTCGCCATTGTGATTTGACAATGTGGCGCGATTTCTGGCATTGCTGTTAATATTGTTTGATGCTAATCTGGTGTACTCCTTGATCATTCTTTCGGTTCTCTTGGCCACCCAAAATGACTTGCTTGTCTTTCCTGTGAGCCACAAATTATAAAAGGAAGAGAGAATTAACAAGAATATTAAAAATTTGTTCATACTCAAGCTAACAAAGAATATCTTGATGCACTTGGATGTGATCTTCAAAATAGAAAACACAAGCTTTATAAAACGAATAGCGTTTACCTTGAGCCATATCTTCATCAAGAGGATAAATCCAAACTTGACGTTATCCTCGTCATCCGTCAGGTACTGGTTTGCTTCAGTAGGGCTAGCTTTTTGTTTTTCGCTCTCTTCTTGGGCCTTTGGGTCAAGTTTGGTACCAAGCTGACCATATAGTTTGATAGCTTTATTGATTTTTCCATACCGGCCAATTTGTGATACACACTCTTTGATTTGCTCGTACATTCTTCTGGCCTCATCTTTAAACAACGATCTGTAAACATTGGCAACCAAAAAGTTTGCCGGCGATCCCTTGGAAAAGCTCAATCTGAAGTAAATAATTAATCTGCAGGATTCTGAGTCAATCGCCTTGATGATGATTCTGGTCTCGATCTTGAATGGTGCTCCCAAGGGTAGCTCTAGAGAGCTTCTCTCTGTAGAGACGTTGTAATACTGGTTATCGACAAGGTCATTGATCGTGTGCACTTCACTCATTTTACCCAAAACAATACCATTATATGACGTATCCAAGAGTTTCTTGTTGGAATCAACCAATAAGGAATTTTTGCTATTGGTGGAAAGCTTAAAGACAATCTTGCGCTGAAGCTTGTTCTGCCCTTTGGTTATCTTCCATGGCAAATGAACATATCCGTCACTTCGACCATCAACAATCATTGTGAACATTTTGCGGAAAATGGTCGAGTCGTCGCCGAATAAAACATGGAAGAGGGCCTTGGCTGGCAAATTAACCTCGCTATCGTTTACAAGCCTGTCATACTCCGCCAAGAAGTCCGCTTTAAAGTTTTCGCCATTAGCGGTTTTTGGAAGGCTGTACAATGATGGAACATCGTCGCCAATGGCAATAGCTGCGTCTGTGGCATTTGAGATTGCCACAGCTGTTTTTGGGTTCTTTGCAGCAGGAACCACTCTAGCATGTTGGCTTTTTGAAGCAGGCACGCCATTGGCAGCATTGGTCTTGTAAGCTTCTTGCGTGTTTGCTATATCCTCGTGGTGCTTGTCAATGTTTTCTAGTCTTTGGATTAACTCCTCGAAATTCAAAGGTTTTACCGCAGTTTTGTTGTTTATAAGCACTTCAAGCTTGCTTGCAATTGATTTGGCATCATCAAGGAAGATCTTAGCCCTCATATTTAAGCCGTCCATGGCATAGACTTTCAAAATCTCCCAGTTTTTCTTGTAGTGACTCTCTACCGAGACTAAGTCGTTCAAGTTCTTCATCAAGAGTGACACAAAACCCATACTGTTCATGTAAAAGTATATATTGTCCATAGTCACGAAAGATCTACCAGAAAGTTCTTGCTTCAGGTTAGGTGACCAAATGCATCTGAATGATAACAAACAGCGTTCGTCTTTCTGAAGTGCGCTTTCGAATAATGCTCTCATCTGGATATCATGGCTGATCAACTTCCGCGGATAGTAAGGTGGGTATATTGCAGAAGCAAACTGCTCGACATTTTCCAATTCACTTTGGGATACTAACAATTTTTGATTCACTGATTCATCGCTGACTTTATTTCTTGCTTCAGGGCTTACCAAATAGTACATACCCCAGTTTACAGTACCCCAGATGTTGGCATTGATGGCAGTTGGCACTACAGTTGGAGATATAAATGCGTTAGCTATGATTGCTGCTTTAGTTAATCTGGTGGCGATAGGGGTATTGAGGATTGGCTCTTGGAAAATACCGTCTTTGGAAAACTGCACATCATTGACGTTTTCAGGCACGTAGTCAGAGAAGTCTGGATTGGCCGATTTGTTGAAAGCGTTCATTAAGCGAGACAAGTTGTTTGACATGATAACATTGTTTGGAGCTCCGTTGTTATTGTTGATTTCAATTTTACCGCTTGTGAGCTCAAAATCGCAACTGGTGGTGGCAGTGGAGGCAAATTCGCTGAGTAGTGGGGGATAACGACCAAACGCAGAAGAGGTCATCTTCTTTTTGTCAATTTGCTCTAGCGATCTCTTCTTTTCTGTGGCAAAAACAGTCAACCAGTATTTCAACTCATTCAATGTCTCGGCTTGTAAGATAATAGTGGTATCAATAGTTTTGATTTCAAAACAAAATCTCCGGTCTTCGTGTGGGGCATATCTCACGTTACATAATAGCACACCGATTTTGTCTGTTTCTTGGACAAAGGTTTTGGAAGGAGCCAAGTTGAGCAATCCAAACATGCCGTTCTTGACAAAGGCCCATCTTCGAACCCATATCTGTCTGGCTGGTTTTCCCACAGATGTTTTCATAAAAAGCCATCCATGTTTTTCGTAAACCGGCTCTTTGATATCTAGCAAGTCACCTGCGTTTATAAGGGCTGGATTGTGGTCATTGAGGTCTCTAGATGGCGTAAACTGTTGGATGGCACTCTCTTCAATTTGCCTTCTAGCGGTGTTCATATCCTTGGATAAGATTTTTAATGAAAAGTCGCATGCCTTGGCCCAAGACTTGATCTTTTCGTGCTGGTTATAGAGATACTTAACCTGCGGATTTACTGGCATCAGCGCAGGGTCAATGTCTTTCCAAAAAGTAGAAGACAACGTCACTAAAGAAGAGTCCAACGATCTTTGTATGTTTGAAAGGGCGATACAGACCTCCAATGATATGTGAATGTATGACTTTCTAACCTCTGACAATTGGAAGGCATCTTCTCTGAGCGCACTTGGCTCTTTTGTTTTTGACTGGGCCGAGTACCTCGACAAGTACAAATCGTATTTGCTTTGTGCTAGCTCAAACGCCTTTCTGTACTCTTTGTAGCTCTTGATATCGGATTTGACGTTATTCAAGATATTCATCAACTCAGAATCATCAAGCTTGAACGACTTGAGGGAGTTGACCCACAAGATGTTGAGCCCCAAACGGGAGAATGTGAGAGCGGACAAGGTGTAGTCCTGGTCGATGATTCCGTCGCTCAAGAAGGTGGGATTGAGCTGCTCCATGGAGATGTCCACGAAGTCTTTGAACTCATTGTAGTATTGCGGGAATTTTTTGATAAACTTGAGCAACCCGTCGATCCACTGTTCCGTCTGCTCTATCAAGTGGTTCGAGTGATTCACGCCCGCCCTAAAGGTGGGACTGTCGAGGGCTGCCTCCTTGAAAGAAACAGATATCAACTTGAGGAGCTTTGGCTGCTCTGCCTGGCCCAAGTTGGGCGATGTAGGGCTGGCCGTGACGCTATTGCCAACTGGCTTTACTTTCGAAGCCAACTCTTCTGACATGGCAATTGCAACTGTAGACCAATGCGTTCTCGATGACTGGCTAGTATTTATGTTTGGAAAGGGCCGATGCTGATATGTATAGAAACAGTTATTTAGCTAACGTGGCACTCAATGGGCGGTATGGCAGCACAGGATAGTGGCAGTGGTCGGGCTTGAGTGGACGGCTCACCTAAAAAAGGCCTGGCAGCAACCTGTCCTAGACGATAGTCTTTGTCACGTACCACCGTCGCAGCCTTCCGTCTGCTTATGTAATCGTACCATCATGCTGAGAATTTAACTTCTACGTCATAATTTGATTTGAAAAAAATGCTAATGGTACTATTTCTCTATATTATGCTATGTATAGAAAGAGCGAAAAAAATAACAAGCAAACCTAGTGTGTTGACATATTTAAAAGCACAATTGGCTATGGACAGGCGTCTTCCAGAGCTCGTCTACTGCTGGCCAGAGTACTGTTCATATAACTTCTTCTGGGCACCCCATTGCTTGGCCAACTTCTTACGGGCGCTCTTGCTCACCTCCTCACCATTGGCATCCTTAGTAGGTATACCGTCGCCATCCCACTCGGAGTACTTGGTCTTGTCTTGGAACAAGTCTTGCGGTTTCACTTTGGCCTTCTCCAACTTTTCTCTTTCTTGCTGCTCCTTGAGCTTTTGCTGTTGCAACCTTTTCTCTTCCTTTTCCTTGATCTTGGCAATCTTCTCGTTGCGCTGTTCGACTAAACGTTCCCTCTCAGCGCTGGTCAAAATCTTGACGAGTCCCTTGGCCTCGTTTCTGTCATCGATCGAGATGCCCAAGTTCAACAAGTCCTCGTCACGAATCTTGTCGGAAAGGGTCAACAATGCCTGGTTCTTGGACTCAATGCCCAAATTACGGATCTCATCACGGATGTTAGATATAGCCTGGGCAAACTGCAATTTGATTTGCTCCTCATTGCCGGAGGCAATGGCAACACCATTAGACTTACTGCTGTCGGACCAGCCCAAAAGATCGCTTCTGGCATCAAAACCTAACACAGAGAGTATTTTGGTGATGTATTTGGTGATGAAGATGACTGGTCTGATTATCATGTGGTTGCTGTTATTGGCTAAATACAAGTTGGTGATGTTGATTAATTCATTAATGCTCTTCAAGACTTGAGGGGTAGACAAGTTGTCACAGAAGGATTCATGAATCTGGACCTTAGTCTTGTTCAAGTCAGCCAACAACTTCAACTCTTGTTCGCGGAACTTCTCGCTGATGATTTCGCCGGAGTTAATTCTGCTGGTTATGTCATTGTTCAATGCTCTGACGTTGGTAAAAAACTTGTCCAAAGAAGCCTCAATGGACTTGACTTCACCCAACAAGCTTTCCTTGAAGTCTAGCTGGTTGCTCCATGGAATCAAAGCAAAACTCAATCTCAACTGTCTTGGACTGTACTTTTGCAAGGCTTCGTCAATCGTAATAAAGTTCTTCAAACTTTTACTCATCTTCTGGCCCTCAATGTGCAAGTGGCCAGTGTGCAAAAAGTAGTTGACCCATTGCTTGCAGTCGTAATGGGCCTCGGACTGGGCCAACTCATTGTCGTGGTGAGGGAACGCCAAGTCAATGCCGCCAGAGTGAATGTCTATTTGAGAGCCGAGGATGTCAGAGGCCATGACGGAACACTCAATGTGCCATCCTGGTCTGCCTTTTCCCCATGGGGAGTCCCATGCTGGCTCACCTGGCTTGGATGCCTTCCAGACGGCAAAGTCGTTTGGAGAGAGCTTGGAGGAAGTGGCGGTGGTCAAAGAGCCCTCACCTTCGGCGATTAATGACAAGGACCCCTTATTCCATGGCTGCAATTTAGCATAGCTATGGTTCTCTCTAGAGTCAAAAGCTGTGGTGTTAAAGTAGACTGAACCGTCTTCGGTTTTGTAGGCAAACCCGTTTTGTATAATCTTCTCCACAAAAGTAACAATTTCAGGGACATACTCGGAGACTCTTGTTTTGACGTCCGGCGGAAGCACATTCAAGGCCTTCATATCAATGTCGAATTGGTTTTCCCAGTAACTTGGCAAGGCTCTGAATATCTCTGGGTCAGTGACGGAAGAGCCCAACTCAGCATCCAAGGTAGGCACAATAATGTCCTTGACATTATCCAAGTACTCTTTCACAGTGATTGACTTGGCCTTGGCAGCTGAGATGCTCTTAACAGTCTTGGAAGCTGCCTTGTAGTACATCGGGTACTTTGGGTTCTGGACCGCGAGCTCCTCGAGCTTGGAGGTCTGCAACCACTGGGAGAGTTCTTCCACGGAGGGCAAGTTCAAGGCCTTGTCCGAGAACTGGGCCAAGGCCTTCTCGGTGTAGGCGATCAACTCCGCAGTAATCTCATGGTACTTATTGACAATGAAATGGTCGAACAAAAAATTTTGTCTGGCCCTAATGATGATCTTGTCATCAATGTCGGTGATGTTCTGGACAAAGACAATGTTATAGCCAAAGTAGTCCTGCAAGATTCTTCTATTAATGTCAATGGTAACGTAGTTTCTTGCGTGGCCCATGTGACTGGAGTCGTAGACGGTGGGGCCACAGGAGTACCATGAGACCTCGGAGGCCCTGATGGGGACGAAGTCGTTCTTAGTCTTGGTAAGGGAGTTGTAGAGCTTCAAGCGCGGGAGCTGCTGGACAGCGTCCAGGGATGGCATGTACCACTTTGGCTGGGAGATCTTCTTGACTGTGTCGGACATCGCTGCTGTTGCAAAATACCGGACGTTTTGTTTAAGGAGCTGCAACACTGCCATGCACGGAGAAGGAACGAAAGGATAAGGAGGGTGGCTATATATAATGCTCTGGTAGATGCTGTCTGGCTGTTCAGTCACTGTTTGTTGAGTTTTGTCTGAAGAATCGCCGTTTTTCATCCTGAAAAGCGAAAACTGTGTTGAGTGCGCGGGCTGCGAACCATCCTCTTTCTTCTAGCGATGCCTTCCACGATACCGTTTGGCCCACACCTTAAGATAACGACACCACACTCTGCCCCTTTCACATTCCTTAATTCCCCCAAGCAAGACCCACAAAAGCCTGCACGCAACCATGAGTGGCCTCTCCAACCCTCCTGCCGCCATCCTGAAGGACGTAAAGCCCTTCCTTGCCCGCGCCAACGAGTTAGCCGCTGTCAACCCTGTCGTCTCCTACTTCTGCAAGATCTACATTGCCGAGCTCATCATCAAGAAAGGCTACCATGCCGAAAGTAAGGAGGCCCGCATCTACCTCGCCAAGATCTTGGACGACATTGAGACCACAAAGGCTAATGCCTCCGATGACGTCCGTGAGGTCTTTGACGACAAGAAGCGGCAGCTCAACTATGTCCAGAGCTTTACCTACGATGTGTTCGACAGCTTGAACAGGCAAGTGGAAACCCAGGCCGTCACCAAATCCACAGCGCTCGGATTCATTGCCTCTGTCAACTTCCTACAGTTGCTCCAGCTATGGGAGCCTTTTCAGGAGGGAGGTGAATTCCATGCCGATCTTGTCCAGAGAATCAAGTATGCTAAGTTCCACGCGGCACGGATTTTGAAGAGCTTAAAGAACGGGGAAGATCCTAATGACTATGAGGCGCCAAAGCCAAAAGAAGACCCAGAGGTTGAGGACCAGATCAAGCAGCTTGAACGTCAATTGAAGGCTGAGGGTGTCGAGGAGGAAGAGGAAGAGAAGGGTAGCTCAGTGGTCCCAGGCGATGATGTGGCAAATCCTTCAGATGAGAAAGATGGGAAAGATGGGAAAGATGGGAAAGATGGGAAAGATGGGAAAGATTCAATTTCCGGCAACACCACACACTACGAAACGGGTTCAAGTTTGCCTAACTTCCCTGAAATTAAGAAGCAGAAAGATGATCAGTCGGATACCGTACACAGTAAGGAAGAGAACGACGAACTAAACTTTCCAAAGATACCGCTTGAGCCATCCAAGAGTCCACCTGCAAGAATCATAAAGCTGCCTTCCCCGGCACCGACCCCTGAGCCCGCTTTCAAACCAACCGTCGCGCCAAGGCCGGCGGCCCAGAAGAGACCGTCATTGAACAAGGAGCAGATAAGTAGTATTTTCGAGGAGACGGAGGTGATATCGAAGGCCCAAAGACACGCAAAATATGCGATCTCGGCGCTTGATTATGAAGATAAGGCAACCGCTATAGAAGAGCTCAAAAAGGCTTTGGCTTTGCTTTCTTTGTAAGGTTAGACGTTTGTTATGATGCCTTTTGACTTTGCAGATGGGAACCGAGCAGTTATAAATTACTCACAATTAACAAGCTTTCGAACACTTCAAATAAAAAAATAACCAACTTAGTTCATTGACCTTATTTTGCTCAAAAAATATTTGAGCATCACATAGACAAAATTTCAACAGCCGTTATATTTGAAAATAGCACTAGCGCACGCACCCTGTAGACTACGGGAGTATACAGCTATACAATATTCGCTGTAATCAATACATCACTAAAAGCTGTATATTGGGCGCTGCCTTTCAAAATTTGTTTTCTAATTCGTGAGAATTGTGACTTGATTATTTGCCTTGCACGAACTTTTGGCCTGATAACAGAACAAAATCTCAATCATTAACATGCATCCACTCTCCTCGTCCCATTAAATAGGTTTAATATTTCTAGGGGTACGTAAAGATAAATTTAGCGCTTCATTCAGCCCAGTTTTAAACTTGTTAAAGGGAGAAATTTATTTTTTGTTTTGTTTTTTGTTTTGTTTTGGAAATAGTGCAATGAAGTATTTTCATTTGGTAATAAGAGACTAGATAATACTCCCCGTCTTTTTCACAATAGAAAGTAGTTTTAACCTTAACAAGTTCAAGTCAACCCAAAGATTTTTATTATCATCAGTAATAGGGGCTGGTAACAGTCCAAAAAAATTATTGCACTTGATTGAATGTTTGAGGATCAACAAGCCATAAACCCGTAAACGTAAGCTCTTATAAATACTAACTGCTCGTCAAATAATGAAACGATTTTGAAAGAATGATGAAGCGCTATCTCGAAATTAAATCCGACTGCTGGGTCGACTACATCTTGGTGCAACTTTGGAAATGGGAACGCCATTGGCAGCAAAATACGCTTGATAGAATCAGCATGTCAGCTTCGCTCATGACGCTTGTTATTTACATAACTCTATTGGTTTTTTATGCATGTTTCGTAGAGTTTAATGAACAGCCAAGTTTGTAATAAAGCTCCAATTCGCCAACCTGTAAAGCACACTCTGAGATCCTTTAAGAGCTCAGTTGCAAGGACTAAGATAGTCTTTGTAACTTTGGCTTAGCGACGAGGCAACTCCTGCCAGTAATAGATGGTCAAAACCACTTCGTGTATACACAGGAACTTGTATTATATGCCAAAAACATTCAAAATCGGGCTACCCACAATTGAGCAGTCTCTTATTAAATTACAGTAATTGAAGTTTCACAATATTGATCTCTTTGATGCCATGTCTCATGGCATACAGGGAACATCTATCTTAAGGCGTGGAGTTCGTCGTTGTGAAAGCGGTATGCAAAAACTCTAAGTGTCGTTATAACGCAACCGCGCTCTTTCCTCTTATTTTTAAGGCATAATCAAACCTTGTTCGTCTTACCTCTTTATAAAGCAACCCAAAAACCTTCACCAATTGGCTCGCTGCCTTCTAAGGCCTCCTTTACGTACATTGTCGACTTGCAGATCAAAGGTGGTACCAAAAAAGAATCAGCTAGGACATAAACACATAAAGGCGAGCCTTTATGTTCCTGACATTAATTGCCCGGAGTTTGAAAGGGACGTGCTGCCCCCTGAAACTTGGTTTCTTGGTTTTCAAGGATCCGAGATCATTATATTATCACGGAGTAATTAGTTTCAGCAGACGGCCGCTGCCTCTGTGTGCTCTGAAAAAAAGAAAGAACTAAAACAAAATTAGACACCTCCATGGCTGCAATTGTAACAATAATCATGGCTGAAACTCTCTATAATCAAAAAAAAAAAAAGCGAGAGATAAATAATTAAAAGCCCAGCATGTTAGATGTCTCGAATTTCCATTGCGGAAGGGTATACCAGGCGAAATGAGGATGGTGGTAGACTGGATTATAATTTTGATGCTGGCTATTGCAATACGGAATAACTAAAAGCTTACTCCAGACTTAAATTAACCTGAAGTGAGAAATACTTCTGCCTTACTTTTATTCTTATTGATTTATTTTATTTTTTTATTTTTATTTTTTAGTCTTTTCATTTTTTAGTCTTTTCATTTTTTGCACCTTTTGGATTCGCTGCTGGATGCATAAACATAATTATTACCTCGCGGTTCCCTCTTTGCCCCCGATTTAGGCTAATATAGTAATATTCTGGCTCACCTCTAGTGCCGTGGAGTGGCTAAACAGTAATCAGTTTTATTTTTTATTTTTTGTTTTTTTGTCTTTTTTTGCTTTTTTTTGCTTGCTATGTTGCAAAATGTAAGGTGTCTTTGGCAAGGCTTTTCACGCTTAACGCATAATGTGTGCTCTCAGGTGATTCCAAAGACAATACTTAGTTTCCCGATTCTAATCTATGTAAGACATCTTATGGGTTAGTTTCTGGAGTCTTGCATTTGAAAAAGTTTTTGGCGATTTGCAAGTTTGGATGTTCTCCTATTGTGAATTACCGCTTTCGAACATATGCTAGCAGACAAAGTTACAAATTAACAAAGGGTCAAAACCTGAAACAAGGAGTTCTATAAGAAATGAAAATAAAAATTTGCAGAACCTAATTTGCTACTACCATTTGGCCGCTATTCTGGAACCACCATGTATAACAGCCAAATTTGGCATATGTTAGGCTGCTGAAACTTTAAATTTTTACGCGTCTCGTTCCACTTGATTCTTCGGCGCTTGTTTTGGGCGCCGGAGTTATTCGTTGCTAGCATAATCTATTAGAGAGCCCAAATGGATTCTCGAGTGGCGATATACCAACAATATGCGTTGTGCGGGTTTTGATACTCATAGGTCTGACATTAACCTTTCCAAGCGAAGCGCTAGAAGATGCCTCCATGGCGCTAGCATAAAGTGAAGAGAGCCTACCTTATCTTCAAATAACCTTCTTTGTACAAGTACCTCAAAGTCTCCTTGACAGCATATCAGCTCGGATCGCCTTGGCATCTATAACTGAAATCAAGCATTTAAAGTTTCTTCCCCATCCCTACTTCTAAATTTTGACATAGCGCCTTACCGCACTCCTGCAGATCTTATGGTTTTCGGTACTCCGGTGAAAGGCATTACCTGGCAAAAATTCACCTACGTACAACTAGTAAAAAGTAAAAAAAATTAAAATAAGCGCCAAGCAATTTCCTTTTTAAATATAGCGATTGTTTAGAGGCCATCCACCTTTTTAGCCAGACTTTTAGGCCCAGACATGAGAAGATCAAATCCCGAAAAGCTTCAAGGTAGGAAGTTGGTTGGCAGGCTTAAATTGCTAGTAAATTGGATGCTAAATGACTAGAACAAGGCAATTCTTTGAAAATTGCAAAATGGCTTTGCTTTGCCTTTAACCATTTTTAGCAGATGTAACGGGTGCGCTCAGTTGAGCCTCCGCCTAGATGTCTGGCGGCACGTTTGTAAAAATTACCTTTTGACATTTAGAGTTAAGATCCGCCAAAAGTATAAAATTGGCCAAACTTTAAATATCAAGAGAATCCTTTTTCGCTGTCATGCATGTTGGTGGAATCTGGGGGTTGCTTCCTCAAGAGGTAATTTGCTGCCGCCATTTACGTACAGAGACAGAATTTCCCTTGCATAAGGGCGCAGCGATCCGCGACATCGAAATGAAATTAGGTTTTTACTGACGCTTAACGCCGCGCGCTGGCGCGCGTCATGACGTGTGGCGCGAGGGCGTGCTGCGGACGTCAAAAAGTAAGAAGCGGGATATCAAGACGGTGAATTTAGCGGTGGTTTGCCACTGAGATGAATGCCGGTCAGCGGTGATGATGAACCGAGAGTCTTGGGGGCTGCGGTATGGCTGCGGGGTGAGTGTATAGGGATAGCTGGGTTGTATTTGCGATAGCCGCAATGCTGTTGCTTTGAAGGGTCTGAAATACATGGCGGAAATACAGTCTAGAATGTGTGTCTCCAACGAACCATAAGAAACGGCAAAATGGGATAAAGAAGATGTCACTCTTCTTGATCAATTCCAAGATTTTCTTTTTTTAGCAAAGAGCCCAGAAAGACTGGGAATCCGGATACTTGCAGACAACCGTGAGCTCCCCTCTCAGAGTTCGCGCTCCATGGGCGCTAGCCGAGGCAATTCTCATTTTTCCTACTTTGTGTAGTTGGCTCTTTTGCCTTGCTTACGGCGAGAAGAAAAAAGCCGGTGCATCTCTGGGAGCGGCCCCATTGGCTCAGATCAAGTCTGGTCTGCCTTGGGACACAATAGAAACTGTGAGCTGGAAAGATTTTCTGGCTTTAACTTTGCTGGCTTAGACCTTGTGAACCTCTGGTGAGTCTTTCTGCTTTGAAATTTTCTATGGAGGGATCCTATAGTGACAAGCAATATGCTTCGAAGCAGTATCACAAGCACTAGTGCCGCTGCTGTTTCTCGGAGACCCCAAATACTGTCATAGAGTGCTGTAGTTTCCGTTATGGGCATGAATGCCCGTAGGGACATTGCTTTTGGCCAGGCTCTTTTGCTCTTTGTTCCGTTTATTCACTGTTTTTCCCTTTTTTCCGGACCCGTCCGGATGCCTTCAGGAAGTGTCAGGCTGACACCCTCAAGAAACACCCTCAGGGAACAAGCAGAAGACCTGTTAGTCAGTTCAGTTACCAACAGGTAAGCATTTCCGTGTAACCTACCCCAGCTGCTGCAAATTGCCAGTTGCACGCCGCTTGTAACAGCGATAATGTGCTAGAGCACTCTCTTTCCGTCTTTTTCAGCCATTTTCAACGGTGAGGTGCGAAGACAGGCAAGGGGCAGAGTATCTTGGATCTCGATATTTCGAATTACCTTGCCTGTTTCAGGTCTTCACAAGTGCACTATTGGTAGCCAGCGATACTTCTCAATACACGCCTCCCTCCAGGTACCTTCCTTTCCTCCACGCAAGACACACCCTTCCTAGGGCAGTTAGGCCTAGGACGACCGGCGCAGGCTGCCTGCGATTATAGTGGCGTATTGTCAGGACAGGACAGGATCCTTTGTAGCGAGCAGCACAGAGCTCGAAAACAGGGATACCAGTCCCAGCGAGGATGGTGTGCAACGATTGCATTCAAAGACAGTCGCGCCCAAAAAGTGCCTCCACAGCACCTAAGAGGAACATCCAGCACTGCGAGCCCGGCTTCCCGCATCGGTCCATTGTCCAGATTGCCCTAACGATGCCGCCTCTTTTTTTGGTGGACTCTGTGGACATTCGAAAAATTTTCCAACTGCTGAGAATATCTATCCTTCATCCTGTCTCCCTTCTGCTGCAAGTTAGCATAAAGCATGCCTTTGTTGTATGCCACCGATTGGGTTTATTGCTCTGTATGGGCAGGACCGGGTTTCTGTAGTGTTCTCTCTTTCTTTCTTCATTGTTTTGTCCTGATATTAAGAATGACCTTTGAGTTTTTGAGAATGCTGCAAAAAATAATTCTCTTCACGCCTGATTGCGTTACGCTTTCGGTTGTCTGCTAAAAAGCTGCCACAGCTGCTGCTATTGTCAGGCCCACATGGAGGCAAAGCAATCACCCGCTAGCACTGTAAGCTCAACTATATGGGTTTCTCCCCATACAAAAGCACGAGACGTCCAATATGCCTTTACAGTGCACCATCAATGACATACAACTAATCACATCTACAATGTGATTCTAAAGAATCTTCTTTTTAGCAAAAGCTTTTTTTGTTCTATATTTGTCTCAAAACCTAGGAAAGTATAACCTATAGTAGAAACTGAACTAATAAAGTAGAAGAATGGAAAAAATCTATGACTGCACAAGAATGAATAAAACGAAAAATGTAAAACCAAATGAAAAATAATAATAAAAGCACAATAAACCTGAGCCAGCAGAAGAAACAAGAATAAAAAACAAACAGATCGTAAGAATAGATAAATGAATGAGTTGATGGAGAACGTAAAATCAACAACGAAAGAAAGATAAAAAAGTCATTAACGAATTGATGTAAAAAATGAGAGAAAGCGGTATCTAGAAAAGCAGACTGTCCAATCATTTGAAATAGAAAGAGTAGTTGTCCTTCATGTTTGGTGAGTGTCTTTTGGAGCTTTGCACCAAGTTGTCGTCGCTGCCAAAGTACCTTTTTCTTTCTTTGATTGGATCGCTTTTGACAGATTCAAAATAGCCATTGCTTTTGAAAATTGTCTTTTTGCGAAGAAGATTAATCATCTTTTGGTTGTTGCTAAAGTCCAATATCTTTGGCGACATTTTGGACGAAGAGCTCTTGTTAACAACAGCATAAGGAGACACTGGAGCAGAGTCGTCAATGTCGCTGAGAGATATAACGCTCACCGACTTGCTGGCTGGGGGAGTCGCTACCTCAAAGCTCATGTTAGACTCGTCCGAAGAGAATGAAACATCGCTGTTGCTTCTGTTGCTGGATTGCAACGATGGAACACTGCTGCTGAAAGAAGTATTTGGAGAAGTTGGAATGGTCATGACAGGAGTAGTGATACCTGGACTGTCGAGCTCTGGGAAGTAGTTGGCATTGACACCAATTAAGTCCAAAGACAAGTTGGCAACCTTCTTGTTGATAGAGCCGACGAGTGGAGTTAAGGCAAAAGAGGCAGTGTCAAGTCCGAGAGCATAGCTAGCAATGCAGTTGGCAAAGCCAGATGGAACGTTGGTAAGCATGCTCGATATGGTCATCTTGAAAAAGTTTTCCTTGGTGATGTTGGTGTACAAGTCCTTGGCCATGTTATCAGCAACAATCAATGGGTTGAGCTTGTTGAAGATCAAAAAGTCGTTGAACTTGTCGATAAAGGAAGCAACTCTTTCAACAACCTTGAGCTTGCTGTACTTTTCTTTCAAAGACTTCTGGGTGAAGTTATTAACAAGCATGTTGATCAAAAGCACAGTGATCTTTCGGATGACAGTCATGGACTCATCGTCAAAAGTTTCAACAAAACCAGTGGCAAAGTCATCATTGGTATTGCTGGAAGCAACGCCGTTGGATGAGTTGTCCTTTCTCCATTGAAAAAGGTTTTTCTTATAGTCTAACTTAATGAGGTCCATCTTGAAGTTATCAATGAACGTCTGGTCATTCAACATGTTAGCAGCCATCAAAACACAAGCCACAGACTTGAGAGAGTTTGGGAAAAACAAAAGGTTTCTGTCATATAGAGATAACTCACATAAGCATCTAGCCAACTTGTATAGCTGGCTTTCTTTGAACTTATGGTTGTTGACAAAGGAGAGATCCAAACAGTCGTCTAAGGTTGGGAAGGTGACGTTCCAGTTCAAGGTCGACAAGATGTGCAATTCCATCTTTATGAACAATGAAGCTTCGTAAAAGTTTTTTGAAGCGGTGGCCATCTCTCTCAAAGTCATGACCTTGTTCTTGTCGTCTTGGTTTTTGGAAGCAATCCACAAGCTTACAAGTCCCACTAGTTGGTAGTGGACTTTCTTGACAACTCTTCTGGAACAATACTGGTCCAAGATCTGTACAGCCAGGAAAAAGCATTTGGATGAAAGCCTTAACTGGTAGTGGACTTGCATCATGAATTCAAGCAAGTATGGTCTCATGTGCCACTCAATCTCGGTCTGGAGATCAATAAGGGCTGGATCAACACATTTATTTTTCAGCTCCAAGTCAATGAAGTGGGCAGTGATGTCGGATTTGTAGTTGGCCGCGACTTGCCTGTTCATTCTCTGAAGCAAATCATTTTGGACCATGGTTTATTGAAAATGTTGTGAATGTAAGGGCGGTAGTAACAATGGTATAGTACAATGCTTGCTAGCGAAAAAGCTGGTGTGGGGAGAATGCAAACGGGGGGAGGGGTAAAAGGTATTAACGAAAAAGAGAGCAGAATTTGTTTCAATTGGACGCAGAGAAGTGGGTTCTTACTGTTAATATAGCAAGGCGCGAGAAGTTGTAGAGTATTTACAAGTAATGTGGCTCTAGGTTCGAGGATTTATGATGCGACTCATAAATGAGGGTAGTGTGATGGGCGAAGATTTGGTTGTTATATGGAGCCAAAAAAATTTTTCCTTGGAGATTGATTAATGACTAGCAATGAACGGCGATGAAAGAGATCAGATAGGATCAAACAAAGGGGAGAGTGAGATTCGGAAAGGCGCGAACCGTCAAGTCTTAGAGATGTGAATAAATATAGAAATAAGGTATCAAATTGGGTAGAGAAGCGCCAAAGGAATGAATCGGTTTTTAAACAATCCTGGCGGTTCCAAAAAAAGTCTGTGACAGAAGAAACGAGTATTAGTGGGATGCAAGCGAATAGAAAAAAATGCCAGAACAACAGGCGAAGAATATGAAAATACAATAAATTTGAGGAGTAACAAAAGAAAAAGAAAAAGAGGACATGAAAAACCTTGTGAGCCTGAGATTGTGCTTGGAACACCCGTTAGATATATATCAGAACCACCTCTTCCTCCGCCCGTCTGTGCCTGGCGGTTGTGTACCGAGAACAGAAAATGGTGTCGGGCGTTGTTGCATGGCAGCGGTGCTCTCCTGTTGCGCAGCATCGGTTTGTTCAACAACGCAGCATATGCGCGCATGGCGCGGTTGTCTGTGTATAAACTTATATCTCCACCGTGTGGATAGGGGCTTCTATGAATCATATGATCCATGCTGTCCAAAGTGATATTATATTTTTTCTTATATTTCTTTTTTATATGAGTATACTCTGCCGAAATCAAGACAAATAAGCTCAGAACTTATGCGGGAGTATGCACAGCCTGGTACGCTCGTGAGCTGCATGCACGACGATTAAACGTCTTGTGTAGGTGCATGAATTGTGCGTCTTTCCACGTCTTGACTACTGCCGGGCACTGAAGGTGTCGCTGCCTGGCAACAACAGAGCACCAGGGATGGCAGCATTGTTGTGGACGCAGGCGCTTTTTGCTAGTAAGACAGCAACCCGGCTGTTCTGAGGCCTCCGCCGGGCGCCGGCTGGCCCTGTTCGGAATAATGCCGCTAAAGACGCCTTTGAAAACGCAGACCGAAAGCAAGAAAAAAGGAGGGAAATCTCTTCAAGTAACCCTCAAAAGACTAATATCTGGGTGCCATTCACCCAATGTACTCTGGCTGTTTCCGGAAGGTAAACCCTTGTTCTTTTTGAGACTCATTTTTCAAGAAGGTCCCGCGTAGTTGTGGGCGTTTTTCCCTTACATCTTTGGCTGAGCCAGGACCTATCACGGCCCATATAGGAGGCTCTGCTGACGGAACATCTTTCGCAACATTGTGTGGTTGTGCGTATATAGTTCGCCGAGACATGATCTCTAGCTATTGCAAACCTTTCTTTTTCTTTCCGAAAAGAGGGGCGGTAGTTTTCTTTTTGCCTGGATGGAAAATTGGATTGACAGAGCAGTAGCAGCCATGATATGGGGTTGCGGAAAAGGAACGCGACAAAGATAATCACCAATTGAGTGCATGTGCCGAGATACTTCGCCAGAACTGCACTGGCAGCGCAAAACCTACACTGTGGTCTCTTTAAGATACCCTCGTAGATTTCTCCATCGTAGCAGCCGCGACACAGACCCGCTTACAGATCTGGCCTTTGGCTCCAAATTGCTATCTAAATTAAAGACTAAAAAATAGCCAGGATTGCGGCGAGCTTGTGTCTTAGCATGACCGGGGCCAATTTACACAACGAGTTGAAATTGGCCTGGCACAGGAATATATTGTCATATGACAAAGAACTGCTCTTGAAAAATGATCATCATTAAGTGTTTTAGCCTCATTACATTGTCTTTTTATCTAATTTCATTTTGGCGAGCAGATCTAAGTTATGAACGTAATTGGCGCTAACGAAAAAGTGACATTGGGAAATAAACACTTATTAATTTATGTTTTCCTCAATAGTTCGCGTTTTTAGTGAACACACACCTGTTGGAAAGCACCTATGGTACATAAGCCAGTCATGAATAGCAAGCGAAACCCATCAGGCAATTAGCGCTAGCACTAGGGTACTTTACTATCAATTCTGTCAATTGGAATGGCCCCAATTAGCTTGCGATGATTGTTATTGTTGTGATAAAACTAGAGAGAGGCGGAAAACCGAACTTAACCGAGACGGATGCTTTCACACAGTACGGACGTTCCGCAACCACTATGGTTTCCGTCTCACATAGTGATAAAAAATTTTTCTACAGAAAGCTGTATGCCCTACCTCGAAACAAAAAACGGGTTTAAAAACTTGCAGTGGATTTTCTTGACGTTAACTTCCACAGACAAAGTAAAAGAGCAGAAGCAAATACTGCGTGAGAAACGGAAGGAGGAAGAAAAATTTTTTAAGGAGCTCGCAGCTGATAGGAAGAGAGACAGAAAGACAGACAGACAGGCAGGCACAGTAGAACAGCAACCTCCAACGAGGCATGCAGAAGAATATCTCTAAGGAAAACAGTAAAGAGAGAAGAAATTTCTTCTTCACAACTGATTGGACGGGCGACTGGCTGTTGGTGGGCGCCGTGGTTGTCGTGGCAACCACGGCTGCAGGATAATAGAGGAACCGCGCTCGGCCTAACCGATGCTGCCAAAATGTGTGATGTTTTATTTGTTGTATCTGTTTCACTTGTATATAAAACAAATGAAACAGATACAACACCCTAACATCCTCGGCGTATCTTGTCGGCTTTACTTTTTGCTTTACTTTTATTTTGCAGAGAATAAAAGAAGCTGTGCAAAGCAAAGGTCAAGTGTTCGCTATAAGGGGAGAGCGAATTGCAATCACGCTATTGCGAACTCAAGAATGTGGAGAGCCGTCTTAGTGAAGCTGCTGTTGTAATTACTGCGTCCAGTAAAATTAAAAATCGTAAATTCAAATGATCAATTTTCTTGATAGGCCGCTTGAGCGCCTCTGCTGAGGACATAAAGAGAGTGTAGGCCGTGGAAAAAGTGCTGAATCTGAAGCGTGGGCATAGAATCCGTTCGTGCACGTGCACGAAATTCCTCAAAGGCAAAAGGGCTGCGGACTAAGAGAAAAAGCCAGCCATTCGCAAGTTTCATGTTTTTCACATTGCAAAACTTTCATTCTTCGGCCGAAAAGTGTGAAACCTGACAACTCTTACTACATCTAGAGGTGACAATTTTCTTTCAAGAAATGGCAATCGTATCATGACTCTTAAGCAGATAATCAGACATTATCAGCCAGCTTCATCACAGGTGAGGTTCTGCCTTGTGTCTTTTTGCGAACTGTAGTTTTAATACTGTTATGTAAATACAATGTCAAGCCTAGTTGCATAGACGCCTTCTAATTGGTGGTTTTCATTTGTCAAGTTGTCGCAACACCGCAACCTTCAAGGTGACCAGCAACAGCCGTACTGCGTTAGACAGTGCGTCTTGCAGTCAACCTCCGTGACGGCACCCGGTTGTCTTAATCAGTGTCTTTATGTCCGGATTCTATTTATAGCTACTAAAGGAAACTATTTTGGCCGTGAACAATAAAAGATTGCAATAGAACATCACGCAAGGGATACTCAGTGTAGAAAGCTCCTTTCTTGCATAACAATATTAAAAAGAAAAAAAATACTTTCTCACATTGTAAAAATGCTCCAGTAAAAAGTTTATCTGGGCGTTTGAATTTCGCCGGCGCCTCTGGCTAATGTGTCCAGATACAGCGTTCTCCAAAGCTTAAATCTCTTATGCAAGCCTATTATTTTTTTTTTCTTTAGAGATTCCCAGACCTTCCTACACTATTTGCCTTTCTTGCTCGATCAAGTTTCAGTGAGCAGTAAAGTCTTTCTCAGGAGAAAGAAGTCAAAAGGCTAAAGGGGCAAAATATCTCTTTTAAGGCAACGATGCGCTGTAGGAATTGAAAAAAAAAAAAAGAAAAAGGCTCAAAAACGGATATGTTGAAAGGCACATAAATTTGTATGCCATATATAAATCTACATGTGAAAAATCAACTGATGATATAGCGATGTCTGTCACAACAGATGCTCGAAGGAGAGCTGCTGCTTTTCCATTTACCTTGTTTTTCTTAGGAGATTATGTAAGTAATTAGGGAATCCATTACTAAAAGCTGACCTTTAAAATATAGTCTTTATACAGCGCAGGGGAGCATTTTTACTTTTGTATGCGCGATTGTTGTTAGGCTAAACTAGTTCTCAGCATCTGTCTACTGCAAAAAAAAGTGCAAAAAGGATCTGCTATACATCGCGAGCGAAAAAATGTCAAGTGTTGGCAAGAGCCAGGCAGCGTGGACATATATTAAACTTAAAAGTTCAAAAGCACACATTACCATAATAATATTGGCAACAAATGTGTACAAGTATAGCATTCTGATAAAAAGCACATGCATGTACGACGCTGGGCCGTGCGCTAACGCCGAGCCACGCGAGTTTAAAAGGCTAAAAAAGGAAACCTTTCGTATTTCAGGATAGGCCAGATGATGGCCCAGCTTGAAAGTCACACAAGCTACCACGACGGGCGATAACTCCTATTAGCCCCGCGACATGCTTTATCTTTTTCTTTGCAGTCTTCCTGTCCGCCACAAGAAAAAGAGTTGAAGGTTTTAAAGTTTCAACGGTTTTTTCCTGGCCGCATATATCTCCCCTTCAATCCCGCTTACTATTGATTTACATTTTTCCTGTTCGCGTTTTCTTCGCCGTTTTCTTTCTTCAAATTGTTCTTTCCATGCTAACATGTCTTTTTTTTTGCTTGTGTCTTGTCAAACATGCAGCTCTCTCTTTTTAACTCTTTCTTTTTCTCTGATCGGCGCGTAGATGATATCTTCTCAAAGTGAATGTCAATACTTGCTTGCTTTCTGCTATTCATTTTGCTTTTCTTTTCTACCATTCGTAATATCGTTCAGTCTCGAAGGCTTTCAAATTGAAAAATCTTGATTTAACAATCCAACCATCAATGTGATTTATTTTGATGGCTCTGGTCACACCGACACTCAGTTTCTAGGAGGGGTCTTTCCTCTTGTTTACTCTCCTCGTCAAAGGCTACTTGTGTCATCTGCGCCTATATTGGATTTCCAAACGTACCACCCTATACTAGAAACCTCATGCAGCAGGATATCAGGTATTCTAGGCAAAATGGTGCTAGTGAATGAATCTTCTTTTTTCAATAACGTAAGCCTTTCGATCATGTTCCCTGTCCTTCACTATTGGTAAGAATGTTGTTTCTTTCTTTTTTATCGCGTCGCGAAATATAAGTTTGGAACAAGCGAGGAGTAGTAATACAAAATCCATAATGTAAAGAAATAAGTAGACAAGGCTTACTGTTGGTTATCGAGGTTTTGTGTCTAAGTTCCAATGCGGTCGTGGTGGTCGTAGCCTCAACGTGCAGGTTGAAAAATTTTGAGGCACGCTTTAACGGAGAAAAAGTAACATAAGGAAAATAATACAAGAATAAAAAAGAACAATACAATTGGGAGTAGAAAACACAGGTAAGATTTTCTTAAGAAAAAATGACCATTTTAACGAGTGGAATTACGAATGTATAAACAACTGTGAGGGAAAGAACAGAAAAAAAAAGGCCATGGCTGTCTAGAGTTCAAGATGGGAAACCTTATTTCTTATTGATGTAAAATTAGTAAATGGGTTCACAAACATGACGGACGGGAAATTTTTCCAGTAGGTATAACGAATAGTCGTGATGACTTCAACTTTAACAAACGGTACTTAAAACATGGGTCCAAAGGTGATTAATGGCTTGCAAAATAATTAAATAAATTTTACTGACGCATTAATTCGAACGAGATGACTGATCTAATGGTTCATTTTACCGAGGGCCTTTGGGCAGTAGCATCTCAAGCTTACTTTTTTTAAAATAGATAAAAGCGATTTTACATTCTTAGTCTTATCTGAGGGCCCCTCAATGTTAGGGCCCTAAAAGTATGCTGCTATTACTTTTTTGCATTGTCCTGTCTTATGAAAAGCCTTCTACAAACAACAGTAGGCTAACAGAGCGCTTCCACCTATTTTCGCAGGGCAGTAGTTAAATGTTAAACTTAAATTGGAGCCTCCAAATGTTATACTCTTTAAAAGGGCGTACGTTCATGGCCTCCAATGGATCCTCCATCTGGTAATGTGGGAGACCGTGGAAGGAGGACCCATGCTGGGCTCAGGCAAATTTTATCGGGGCTGGTTGCGCGCCTCATTTTCGCAATACCTAGTTTTTGAATTCAGAGCCCCTTAAAGGCTGCCAGCGGGTATGCTTCTATGAAGCAGACCCTGGAGGCATGGTGTGTGTAACTTCAGTCTAGCCCTACCTGTACATTGTCTTTTTTATCTGCAGATTCTGATGCTCATGTTGGGCAAACAGACTGTGCGTCCTCCGCTGCGCGACCTGTTGCGCGACCTGCTGTGCGATCTGCGTATCCTTGGTGTGTTTTTGCGTTGGGTTAATTTTTCCGGGCGCTCGTTCGCTCACCACATCCGCCTTGGCGGTATGAGTGTGTAGCCTGTAGCAGGCGGAGACGTCCGTCCAAACATGTTGCTGCTGCTGTCCCCGGTCCTAACGACCTGTGAGTCCCCAGCACTTCTTACATTTTACAAAGCATCGCTATGGCAACGCTGAGAAGTAGTGTATAGGCGACGGCGCCCGCCAGCTTTAAAGTTGCGGCCGCTCTTCAAGGACAAGAAACAGAATGCAACGCGACGTCCAAGTATCCTTTTCTTTTTTGAGGGGTTCTCAGCACATTAGCTTTGTCTGCTTTAACGAGGAACTACTTGGTTGAGGAAAAAAAGATTATTTGTTTGTTGGATTTGTAGCGTGCGACCTGCAAAAAAACACGAAAAGTCTGATCTCGATTTATATTTGGCAGGAAAAAAGAAACACGAACATCTACGCTGTAGCCTCGTCGGCCTATGGTTCCTTTTCTTTGTGCCAGCATTTGTTGGTTAGAAACAGCAGGCGAATGCGACTAATCGCATTAGGTACCTCCAAGCGTTGACAGTAAACTTGCCATGGTTTTGTTGCCTTTCGCTTAGAAAAAGAAACAAAAAAAGGCCAATTCTTTCGCAAAAGCTATTACGAACATTTGATGCTAGATATTGTGTTGTATGTTTCCATTGGCGCCACTTTTACTCAGGGTATATTTTCCTTATTTCTCTTGTCCTTTTTCCACACTTACACGATTATCTCACTGGGTAGATAGACTTGAGATACTGGCTAGTCAGGAGTTTCATATTAGTTTGAGCTGTAGCTTGAGCCGTATATCACCTGCAGTCAAACCAGCACAGCTGTCGGGAAACAAAACAGCCGTAATCCTTTTGCACAGCGTTCCATGCTTCTGACATTTTGCTTTTTGAAGCGACTGCGGGCCAAGAAAACACAAAGGCTCCTTTTCAAGCGAATGGGCATCAGTTATGAGTATATACGTAAACGCCTGTTTCGAATTGCACTGGGAATACAAAGCCAAAAAGATCTTCCGACACGGCTGGCCTGTAGACCTGTAGCGTATACGCTCCAATTGGAAAAGCTTGGAGGTTGCTGCTGCTCAAAAAGCTTGCCACTGTTCGTACACAGGTTGGTTGACGTCTGCCAACTACTTTACCAAAAAAGTGTTCTTTTGACAGGCCGTCGTGGTTATGGTCTGAGCTGTCTAGATCTTACTGCTTCATTCCTTTTTCTATTATCTGCACCTTAGTGTTCGCGCTTGAATAGCATCTACGGCAATTCGTTGATGCGCCAAAATTTTTTGCCGTAAAGTTAGTTTTGATCATTCTTCCAAAAAGAAACGCCTCAAGGTATATTTCCTAGTGCAATTGGTGACGGCCTTTTTGCCTGCTTTGATGGGTGACCTCGGTAGTCAAGCTGGCACAATTTTGCCCTAGTCCAGACATGCCAATGCGTGGTGCCGAAAGCTTGCACCTTTGGGTTCCTGCAGCAGCATGTCCTATTATATTGCGACTGTCTGCAAAAATTTTCGCCGAAAATCCTACAAAAGCTGGCATGGTGGTTCCTCCGAGGGTGCTACGACATAGCACTAACGTAAGCGGCCCGCCGAATAGCTGGCCGAGTAACAAAAGCCCAAGCCCTCCGATACTTGACGTACTGTAGTGGCGCCGGCCTGTTGCCATTCGACGCACGCCGGGAGACACAAGTGCGGTTGCCACCTCGACGAGCGTGGCAGTGCATGAGGTGCCTGTTGCAGCTGGATCGATTAAGCTTTTTTTGCAACTGCGAAGGATGACAACAATGGGGTACCACGGTGCTCAGATCAATGCCTTATGCTAATGTCTTTATTCATAAGGATCAGGCTGTCTTCACACCTGATCGCGAGACATATTTCTCAATCTGGGGGTTGTCCTCACTTTGGCGCTATGCCGTCTAAGGGGAGGAGGTGTTTAGCCAGAATACCGTCCTTGAAGACCCCTTTTGTGAGTTTTCCAGCTAACTTGTTTAATTACCAGCTTAATTGCTTGCTACGCGTCCCAAATGCTATTTGTTCCTAAGCGGCAAGCTGACTGACAGCTTCCAAGAGCTATCGGGTGCTCATTGGTCAGCGCCAAAGATACCTTGCCACACCAATATATGTAAGAGCTTCAGCTAGCTCTGCTTTCGAAAATTTATCTCTGCTAGTAGGGGGCTAGAACAACCACTAGGCGCTTATTCTCTTTACATTGCCAACCACCATGCTGTCTGTCAATCGATGATTTTCGCAGCGCCCCGCCCTAACTAATACATGCGGTGTCAGATATTCCAACTGTGTCGCTGTTGCGAAAATACACTAGCCAGGCATAGGTGGTCTTTTGCCATTGTGGTACCCTCCCTGTCGATTATCCCTGGTTAGTGTCTTACCTCGACACGCCTGCCCTTCTAGTCCATCGCAGTTGCTGTGTTTGACCTCTCGCGGTGCTGGTTTCCAGCTAAGCGCTTTGTTCAACTGGGAGCCTCCTTTGGGCCACATAACCTTCCGAAAACAATTACGGCGTACACAATGCTGCTGCTTTCTAGATTATGCAGGCAACGTAGTGTACGTACAAATATAAACTTGAAAGATTCCGAAGACGTGGTTAGAGGAGGCTTGCACTTTAGACTTGGGCTTGTGGCTGCCTATCATGCCAGTCGCTGCTAATACAAAAGCTGTTATTATAGAGAGTGCAAACCTGAAATCAAGCCAAAATGGCTCGTTGGTTGCGCATTGAGAAACTACTTTCTAAAAATATCATAAACATGTAGAAAACATAACTGCTTTTTTAGCACCAAATTAAAAAAATTAAGATAGCGAGCGACCAATGACAAAGCAAAACCTTTCGCAATGATAATGAAAGCAAAAATACTGAGAATGCAAATGTTAAAGAAGTGATAAAATGAAATAAACTAGCAAAACAACAATGAAATAAGAAAGAAAAATAATGAAATAAGAAAGAAAAATAATGAAATAAGAAAAAAACTAAATAAAATTATTGAATCCATTGGTCGAAGTCGCTTTGTTCGGAAGTCATGGGGTCATGGGGTGGTGGTTTGTTTTCCTCATTTCTTTGTGGGTTATCGTCATATTCTCCATTATAAACTTCCTGTCTCAAGCCAGAAAACGATCTTCTATTATTGTTGTCCCACGAATCTACATTACTCTTCTCGACAGGACTCTTAACTGTTTTGACAACGTTGAGCTGGCTATTAGAGTGAACAGCATTTCCAGAAGCATTACTAGTAATGCTGCTACCGTTGCTTGGAGTTCTGCGATGTCCGTAGCCATCATCAAGCAAAATAGTAGACGACGATGATGATCCTAATTTGTTGCTAAATTTGAGCTTAATTCTTCTCTTGAACAGCGGACTTGAGCTATCAACGTAACTAGGTCGGTATGCCCCAGTAGATGTGGAAAACGTGTTTGAGCTTCCCAAAATAGGCGATGGTGAGCGACGGAGTGTAAACTGAGGGCTGTTGGTCAATGATGGAGAATCATGTCCACCTTCCTTGATACTAGTTGCTGCATCATAGTTGATATCACTAGCGTTAGTTCCTGTGGCCGAGCTGACATTTTCGGCGCTGCCATTGCTTTGAAAATTGATGATTGTGTTGTTTGAATCAACTTTAGACTGGCCTTCAAGGAAAAGGTCAGTCCTCTGCCGATGCCTGTAGCGTAAAACCTCCTCATCCAATACCTCATCCAAGTATTCTCCCTGAATGAATGTTTCTCTGGTCAATATCACGTAAATCACAAGGCATATAACAATCAAAAATAGCAACGTGACAACTTTCTTTTGAAACTGAATCTCGCTAACCAAGCGATCAAAGTTGCGGTCAATTTTCCTATATGCTTCTTGAGCCACATTTTCTTGTTGGTTGATCAAGCCTTTAGATTCTCTCTTAAAATTTTGAAAAACGTTCTTGAAATCTTCCATCTGCCCTTGAAATGTTTCGTTGATTGCGTGCACGAGTAAGTTGAACTTGGCTGATTGTTTCTTTTCCAACTTAGTGAATGCCTCACTTAGTAGTTTACTCTGTTCCTCAATGTATAACAATGACAAACTTGCGTTCGACTCTAACAACGATAATCTGTTCATGATATTTTTATAAATAGATTCTTGGGTAACTGGATCACTTCTTTTGGAATATGAAGAAGAAGAAGAGGAAGATAAAGAAGCACTCAATATTTTGGTTGTACCATTACGAACCATTTCCCCAGTTCGGTTATGAGACAATTCTCGAGCCCTGATGGCTGCCTTTTTAGCAGCTTTGCTGCTTTCTAACAATTCTATAGGCTCACAAGACTCATTTTTTTTCAACTGGTAAATAAATTTCTCAAACTTTGTTGGTAGATTGTGGTCAACACATTGTTGGACTCCAAGCCCAGTGTCATTAGCATGGACGCTTCTATCTTTTTCAAAACGAGTATCTTCGCTATTGTCTAAAATTTGTTTCTGACCCCTAACGTTTGATTCTACTTTTGCATCAAAACTGCCAGAATTTATCTGACCAGTTCTAGCGTTTGTATTCAGGTCTATATTGTCGCCATTTTTTTTGAAGTTTGGTTCACGTTCAACTTGGTCTCCGTTCTCAACAACTTCGATGGCTTCTTCTCTCAAAATCTTTTCGTACTCTTGCTTTTCCTCCGATTCTTTTAACTTGTATTCCTCCATCATGGTTCTACCATACACACGTACTATAGAGACAGGACAATAATATTCATTTCCATAATGTGATTTGATGTCAATTTTTAGATATCTTGCCCAAATCAATGGGTTTTCAATTGTAAAAGGCTGAATATCTCTGACATTTTTAGCCTGAAACTTGCCAAGTAGCTTCCACTCTAACTTGCTTACAGGATACCTGTCCGAAATGTAAAATTCGACTTCTTTGAACATTGAACTGAAAAACTCATAATTGCCCATCATCACAGTGTCAATTAAGATATCTTCACACAACTCTATGATTATAAAATTTTCCTTGAAATTGCATTGATTAAGCAAATATGACTCCTTGCTTTCCATCAATATGGAAGAACTACCTTTGGCGCCAGTGTTTGTTTTCACAATTGTGGCGGCACAGTCCAATGATGCAAAGTTGAAACGGTTCTTATATTTTTCTTCCCTTTTGGTGATTTCCGACTCTTTGGGCTTGAATAAATCAAAGTCAATTTCATTTTCCTCTCCAACAGAGTATTCCACGTCTTTGTCTCTTTGGGCAGCATTTGACGCAGGCGAAGATGAGCCCGATTTATCAAAACCTTGACCCTGTCCCTGGCTCTTGTGGCGCTTTTGCAAATCCGCTTTCTTCTGAACCCATTCCTCAAAGGACAAAAAGTTTGAGCTAAGATCATCAACTTCCTCATCTAGTATGGATGCATTGCCGGAAAAATTAGAAGCAGACGTGGTGTCAAGGGCTTTGATTGATGGGATGCTTGTCTCGTTGCACTGTTGAACAACTAAATCAGAAGGCTTTGACATAGAGCTTGTACTATTCACTGCTGGTTCGGGTAGCTGAGCTACAAAGATATTGGCCATATTGCTTTCAAGCTCATTGTAATCATTATTCACAGTTTTTTGTGCGCTTTTTGTGCTGACAGGTAACAGACTTTCCAGACTGATTCTAAATTGGCTGGCGCTCCAGCTCTTGCTGCTTCCTGAAGCGGTAGGTTCGCTTTTTTCAACACTAGTGAGCAGAGCTTCTGTCATGGTTGCCACGCTCTCGGACGTTTGGAGATGAGATGCTGTCGCAGATGAGGCGTCTGTCAAAGGTAGCACAATTTCAGTCCCTTCACCATTTTCAGATAGCGACGTGGGGAGACCAACGCTTTCGAGCAGGCTATTTGCAATGATGGACAGTATAGAGGTGCTGCTTGCAGATATTGAGCAACTTGTATTTGGCACTATTGCACTATTATCTTGGCTATTGTCTCTGCCGAATGTCAGTTTTATGGTATCAGGACTATTAGTCAAGCCACTGACTGCCTGTATCGCTACCGCCAATAGACAGAATATGAATATATGCGAAAGCTGGCTCATTAGACTGCGAATAAGGCCATGAGTTATGTGCCGCTAACGCCTCCAGGTGCTGAGTGCTTCTTCCAATGTGTGTGTAGCGATGCTGAGTGTGTTGTAATGGCACGGCTGTTGATCTGAGAAAGTGGTCCACAGAAGACATGCTCTGCGTCCAAGCATTTTGGCACTATGTGGTTATGCGCCCTGATGCCAAGCATCTTGTGGCTCTCTGGACCCTTGAGCACAGACCGCTAGCAAAGCTCCTTTCCTTTATGTTGCCGACCCTCGCAAAAAAAAAAGAATATTGGCCTCAAACAGCCCTTGCCATGAATCGCGGTAGCTACAGGCTTTAGTGCTACGGAAACACACATCTGGAAACGGTGTCGACTGTGCTGCTGCATCCATATGCTCCTACATGCATGAATGGTGTGACATATTAATATCCGAAATCTTGAAAATCAAAAGAAGAACGACACCCTATGCTGGTAGCGTGTAACGAGCACGAAAGGGCTACGGTTGTTGTAACCTCACAAGTGCCCGTTTATTGCGTCTTTCACATAATTAGGTACGAATGTTGTGGCCGTTGTTAACGCCGTCGGAGCTTGAGATCTCGGACCTTGCCAATGGCGACTCTTTGATCCAGGTGTCCTCTATCCCTGAAAACCCCAAAGTGCCGTTTGCAACAATATCGCTGACCTCCATATACGTGATCAACCAGCGACCAGTCAGCATTCTAGCGACCCATGTTCGCTCCAAAGAGTCTCTTGATAGGTTCGGTCTCAATATGGCTGTCAGAGCGCCCAATGCGGGCCATGTCTTCATCGTGCAGACCTCTAAAAACTACCTCTTGATATACACCATTTATGGCCCCAACATCAATAAGGACACCAAGTACGAGGTCCTACAGGTATACAATCAGGATTCTGACCACTTGGTCCAGGACGTTTACCCTGTTGACAAGGATGTTTCGTTCTTTAGCTTTGCCAATTTCACCAAAAGCGATAGCGTTAATAAGAGTGACGCAGACAATGAGTATCGACACGACAGCACCAAATTGTATGATTGTGGACTCAAATTCAGGTTAACATTGAAAATCTCCAACGATTTGATAAGCTATCACTTACTCTCGGATGACCACTTGTGCATATTAGCGAATAAAAAGAAAGACGATACGGAGTCATCAGAATCAAACACGGCAGTGCAGGTATTAAGTATCAGAACCGCTAACGAGGAAGTCAAATCCTACTTTATTGATGAACTTTCTTGGTTTAAGGAGGATAATTACAAAAGCGTCAAATACTTTTCTTATAATGAAGAATGGAATCTTTTCTTTTTCATCACAAATAATGGCAATTGTTGGGTCTTCAGATCTACTAATCCGGACAATGTACTAGATTTGAAAAGCAGCATGGGTTACTGTATTTACTCGCTCGGCAACGCAAGTCAGGTTATTGCCAACTATTCTTTCAAAGTCATTCTCATTGTCACTGAAAACAATGACATTTTCTACTACAGCTTGAAAAACTTTGCTGATAAGCGAGTGCGGCTCTTGAAAAAATTTAAGAAACCACTCAATTCAAAACAGATTGTACGCCTAAAATTTGCGAGAAACGAAAAGTTTATGGTTGTTCTATACAATAACGGATGGTGTTTGCTTTCGATTTTCGGCAACATCAACTTTTCCACCTTTGACTATGATGATACTTTGGGCATTACTGGCATTTTGCAAAATGGCAATGGTCTCAATGGTGCTGGCACCAGCAGAAACAGACATGTTTTGGCAAATTACGACTCAGACAACTGGCTTACCAAAGTTAAGGACATAGACTTCTTCGCCTTTGACTCAAACTTGCTATTCATCAACGACTATGGCGTTTACACAATCAAGCTACTCAAGTGGAATGCGCTAGATATCCAGAGCGATTCCAGCACTAAAAAGCCAATTTTATACCATGACTCCCTCTTATTTCTTTTCAAAAGCATAGACTTTGTGAATAATATTAACAGTTTTGTGCAGCATGATACCAAAGAGACGCTAACCAATGGCCTTGAAGACCCAGTACTTTTATCAAACAGTAATAGCGGCAGCAATGCAAACAACAACGAGCTTGCTGCATGCTGGAACATTCTTGACGTTCCGTTGAACAAGTTTGGGTTGGTAGATCCAATACAGATTGTTTCAGTTTCCAGCGACGGTGTTAACGTAGCCATTTACGGCGGTGGGGGCCATGACCGCTCCAAAAAGGACAAGAATTTGTTTATCTATTCCTTTGCGAATAACAGATGGGATCTCTTTTCAGATTTGTATTACGAGTATCTCGATGTGAACTGCAACATTTTGTGGTGGCAAGGTGAGTATTTGTTCTTGGATAATTACAACCACGATACTGGAAAGTACGAGCTATTGATGCTCAACGCAGGACGGATCGTCAGTCCCGACAACCACCACCATGACGGCAGGGGAGCCGATGAAGATGGTCAAAATAGCAATGGTCCGCATAATCAGTCGAACAACACAATGGGAACTGGAGCAAATGGACGCGGAGAACATAATACGCCAGGTAGAGAAGGTAATAGCAACGCTTCAAGCTTACCGGAATTCAACTCGAAGCGGATAATATGGAAGTACGAGCTCACCAGTTCCATTAAGTTTCTCAACTTGGATCAGTCGCTCAATGAGTTAATTATCTTGACCGAGGATTCCAACTTGATTATCTTTAAGCTCAAGCAGCAAACAGTTCTGAGAAAGAGCCTAACTGTGGAGCTGAGAGTGCTTAGAAAACAGGTATTGATTAGTTTAATAGTTAAGCTTTCCTTGGAAGACTTGCATCTCAATCTCAAAAATGACAAGAAGGGGAACTTCAATCTCATCAAGCTTAGCGAGTTTTCCAATGACTTGTTGGTGCTCGTGAACGGAAACTTGTACTTTCTTAACTTAGTCAAGGACGAGCATGATGAAAAGTTTAAGTACGAAAGTTTCCTAATGTACAACAATATCGAGTTCCTCAACAAGATTGATAATGACTCATTCTACTTTTTCAACGGTGACGATATACTATACTTGAACGACATCAACTTGCGCTATGAACAAGAGCAAGGTGCCCAAAACACTAAAAGCCAGTCTCAAGTTCTGTCTAGCGAAGAAAACGTCGCTGGCTCAGGCGCTTCTAAGCAGGTTATTCCAGCATCAAAAAGCATATTCGGGCAAATCAACAGCTTAAAGTCACTCAGGATTTCTAACTTTGACGACCAGTTCTACCCTATTGCTTTGAACTCACACAAAGAATTTTACATAATTGGTCTCACAGTGGATATCATGAGCATCAACAAACGATCCTCAAAGGTCTTAAGGCTCCTTAACTCCAAAAAGTTCTTCTTGCATGACTTGTTGAATTTTGAAATCAATAAATTGATTGACGACACCAAGGGCGAAGGCGCTATCAAAACAACGCACACCGCAGACCACGAGTACCCTCTAAGCGATGACGACGACGATCATGTCCTTGAAATTACTGCCAAGCAGCAGCAGAAACTCAATGAGATATACTGCCAGTACAAGGACTCTAGCAACTTTGAGTACAGCCTCGAGCTCCTCTTATATATGGTGACGACAAAGAACAACGAGAACGACTCACAATCCAACACGGACTTCAAGCTCCGGATCTTGTTGCACTTGATCAAGCGACTCGATGAGAGCTACTTGAGCATTGTTGCCAAGTGTCTCCGTAAGATCGAGATTGAGTACTGGGACAGAATATTCGTGCAGTTGCAACAGTCGCCCAAGTCGCTCTTGCACGAGTGCATCCGTGCCGAGGAGTACAAAACCGCAGGTTTCTACTTAATTATCTTTCTCAGCTACAAGACTAACTACGGCGCGGGATATCTGAGTGCGTTATCGGATATTGGTGAGGGTGAAGGTGATGATACCGGATACGGCTATGGCGACGAATATGAGGACGGGCAGGCGAGCGACGAGATCGATAGCGACGATAAGGAGGAAATTATGAATTTTTTAAAGATTATCGTCGACAACTTGAACAATGCAAAGTACAATAAGAACAACGAGTTGTGGGATATGGGCATCGAGTTAATCCGGTTCTTGAAGGTGTTAGACCCTTCAGCGGCCATCTTACAGCAGGCGATATCGTTCCTCGAGAGAAAATAAAATATACCAAAGATAAAATTTTTTTTGAGATTACTGTAAGATACTGCACCGGTCAGAAAGAGTGAGAGTAGTTATATTATAAACTTTTTATTAGTGTATCGTGAAAAACTTTCATTAACAGTAGCAAAAAAATTAGTATACAAAAATTCTCATTCACGCAATAAATGAGAATTGATAAGAAAAAGAAGATGAAGTGAATAAAGACACATATTTGGCTCCATTAAGTAGCACATTAAAGTGAGAGGTATAGTTCTGGTTAAAGGTTAACGCTCTTAATTATTATGGCTTAGCCTTGAACTTGAATTTCAACTTTGGCTTCTTCGGTTCAGGTAGCGTATTTGCGGGTGGCTTGATTGAAGTTGATCTCTTCTTTCCTGCAGGGTTCGGAGAAGCGCTATGTAATGCTGGCGACTCCTTCTTCTTTGCCGACAAGTTAAGAATGACTTTGGACGACACAGACGGCGAAGCTGGTGAGCCTGTACGGGCTTTGCCCGAGGCCTTCGAGCTGATATTATTGTAATGATTAGGAAGATGCTTTGCTTCACGACGTATGCCTGGCTTTGATGCTGCTGCGTGATCCTTGAAAGGCGATGAGCTTAACAAGATTTTCTTGCGGCTAAAGTTGATCTTAACGTGTCGCAATTGATTCTCGCCGACCTTTTTAACCTCGTGTTCAAACGGCTTAGTAGCGCTCTCTGAGCTCTTAATATTCTTTACGGTACCCAAGAAGATCTGATCTTGAGATTTGACAGATTGAATAGTCTCCACTTTATCTTTGAAATCAGTAGTCATTCTAATTTTGACAATGTGTCCAGTCTGTTTGTTACGGTCAAACTTTGGACCCAAATTAAGAGCTTTGGTCCTTTTTATAATTGGCTCTTTTTTGACTACCGGTTCCTTTTTCACCATTACCTTTGCTTTTCCTGCTTTTCCTTCCACTTTGTTTGCAGGGAGAGGAATTGGTGTCTTATCATTAGAATGAATGACAACCACCGTCTTTCTGGAATTTACAGCACTATCAATAACACGCGCAGCGTATTTGGGGCCTGCTTTGGCCGGTGCAGCAACTGCTTTCATGGCAACAGCTTCTGTAGCAGTTGCCGGATGCTTAAGGGGTCTTTTGGCTTTGCCGGGGCTATTTGTTTCAAGTTTTTTTTTCTCCTTTTTGACAGAAACCCCTTCATCAGAGCTAATATCAATGACAGCGTCACTTTCAGATTTTCCATTGTTAAGCTTTTTAGGTATACGATTTTCCTTTGGCGCAGCTTTTTCTTTCGGTTTGGTAGGATCAGAGAGCTTGATTGGCACTTTCGGAGGCGGCTTGGCAACGGACGACTTGCCAGGTGATCTGGAACCAGATGCATCAGTATTAATTTTGGACAAAAACTTGAGTGCAATTTTCTTGTTAAGCTGAATCTTGAATTTATTTTGACGGAAAATGACAAGTTTGCCATTACCGTTATATTTTGCTACGATCATCTTATCTCTAGGAACAGGCAAAGTGACAAGTAAACAGTCAACAGGCTCAAATAAGATGGCACAAAGATCAAACAAAACCTTTTTGGCTGCAATACCGTAAACGGGAGAGCAAAGGGCATTCCAAAGCTCTTTTTGCAAACCTTTGCCCTTTTCGCCATAGTCTTTTCTCAAATTTTTGATAATACCCTCGATGGTGGTTCTGCTGATTGCTTCTCTCCTTGCTTTAATTCCGCTTGTGGCCCCTTCTTCTTCAATAACAATAACGGATGATCCGTTGCCTGCTTTGTGTTCTTTTTCATTGGTATCGACTGTAGTTATTGACTCTTCATGGGCAACGTCCAGCTCAAATTCCTCGTCATCAAGGATTGACAATGTACCGTGGATCCCAAGGACACCAACATATTCGCAGATAGCTTCCAAAATCTCACCCGAAATATATTTGGAGCTATCAAGCTCGGCAATCTTAAAGAAATAGTTCAAAAAGAGAGAGTTCTTCAAGCCTCCCAACTGCAAAATGCCCTTGAAAGCAGCCATGCGAACTTCATCATAATACAGCGGCCTGGTGTAAGGCAAAAGGTCTTCATAACTAAAGTTAATAAGCCCATGGCTAGCTAGCTTGATTTTCAGCTGCAAAACGACAACTGTAATGCGATGGTGGTACGAAGGAATCCATTCATCCATTCGCATACATCTGTCTAGTTCCAACAAAACCTTGTTTAAAAGACCCTTTTCTCTTTCATTATTGATAACGTCCTGGTCGGTACCTGTAGGCTTGTTGGATCCTTCGGTAATAGCCGTAATCAACGCATTGATTAACTCGCCGACGTAGAAACTGTCCACAAACTGGTTTTGCGAGTTTTCATTGTACCTCAACAAGTCCAACAAGAATGTTTTGATGCTGAATGGACAAGACCCGTTATCGTCTTTTACTTCTGCTAAAATAGAAGGAATTGCTTTTTGAATAAAGTAAAGACGGAAGTCAGAAAAGTCATTAGGTAACGGTATGTTCGACTCGGTGTCAAAACAGAATAAACTCTGAAAAGCTCTGATAAGTAATTTCATGCCAGTGTAATTGACTTCCTTGATGGCGTATTTAATCAAAGCTTTTGCTGCTTCTATTCTGATACCATAAAAGTACCGAGAATCCATCAAAGTTCGAAGCAATATAGTTGAGTAGACTGGAGTTGGTGATGGAGTCTCCGCATAGTATTTTATGGACTCGTACTGTGCTTCAACATCACGATCTTGCTGAAGCTGTGATAAAAACATGTAGTCTGCCTGGTTGATATATATTTTGCAAATCCACTCAAAATCTGCATCAACTCTTATCCATTCAAATGCTTCATTTGACATTTTTTCTTCTTCTTCCTTTGACCACTCCGTTAATCCCCATTTTTTGATATCTTCGTCATTTTGCAACACGTCCCCAAGGCAATGCTGCAATACTTCGTTACTGTTATTTCCGCCCGCGGTGTTGTCTGCATTACTTGCAGCAGCGCTGTCTTCTCTTTCGCCATCAACGCCTTCGGCATGGTCAACGGACTTTTCCTTCGAGTCTTGTTCGTCCTCAAGCTTTACTTGGCGCCTCTTGAGTCGCTTATATTTGGTATTATATTGGATATCCAATTTTGTGAAGCTGTCTTTCAAATTGACAATATGCTCATATGGTGTACCGTCAGCTTCATGGATACGTATCGTCATCGGACCAGTGAAAACATTATGAGAGCTGGATGGTGCAGAGTCATTCAAGTAGGCAGTGGCGTCGCTGACAAAAGTTTGAGCCTTTGGACTCAATGATGATGGTAGCTCGTCTGCTTGCACTTGTCTTATGCCCATTTCTATGAACATTCTTTTCCTGTTAAACCTTTGGGTGATTCTGAATATTGGAGTACCTGCACCGTAAACCCACTGACGGAAAAAGTTTTCTAGTTTATTGTGATTGACCTTTTCGGTAACGTGCTGGAAATGGTAGGCATCGATACCACCGTTTGGTAAGTCCCCGGACATGGCTTCAAGAAAGATTTTAGGAATGACTCTGGAGAGCCCAAAACTTTTATCGGTCTTGGTCATTCTCCGGTTTAACACGAAAAGCACAATTGGGGCCTTGAGCTTGAGAAAATCAAAATCTTTGTTTTCATTGATGGGGAAAGTAATATAAGGATCGGCAATTGGTCTTTTGTTGATATCCTGCTCACAGACCATTTCCGCCCTCTTTTTGATCCGGAACTTAAACTCATTGTGACCCATTAGCTTCTTGATAAACTGGTTAGTCATATAGAGAGAAATACCAATGGTGATCCACATATCCTCATAGTTTCTCGGCAAAACATTGATACCGGACCACTGTTTGGATAAGGCCGATACAATGACTTCTGTGGACTCAAAAAGCGGGTCAATAGCATCAGGCCCGTAGAGTAGCTTGCGACTGTGAACAGTGAGACCAGCGAATGCGTATGTATCATACGTGGCATCTTGAACAAAAACCACCGAGTAACTTGAGAACGGGAACGACCCGAACTCTCTAGAATAAAACTCTATGGCGCGGGACAATATTATGCATGTGTTGATGGCATCCGCCTTGTCCTCTTTTAAAGAGTATATGATACCCTTGACTGCAGTGGTATCCTGCTCCTCATCCTCCACGTCTTCGTCGCTTTCCTCCTGTAAACTATCGATGGTGACCTGCTCGAACGGGCCAATTGCCCAGCCAACATGATGTGGAGAGACTGGACTGAAGATAGTGAATGAGGTGAGTTTCTTGCTAGGATCATTAGGATGTGATTCTTCCTTGGCTGAAAAGAGATCACTAGCACAAACTACAATTTCTCTGTCAGCGTCTTCTTCTTCTTCCTCTTCCTCATCATTGCTGTTGTGTTCTTTTCCATCAAGATCATTGACAACATTTTCTTCCACTGTATTGGAACTTTCAGTGCCAGCGTTCTTTGCAGATGTCTGCCCTATATCACCCACGGTCCGCGCCGTATTAATGAGCACTCTCCAGGTCGACCGTTCCCAAAAGTTATCCACACAAGGAACCCATGAAGAAGTAGAGATCCCAATAGAGGAGTTCTGTGTGTACACATGCCAGCTGCTTTTTGGAACGCTGTGGGAGCAGTGGTTGCCACCCACGAACCGCACGCCATCCTTAGGGTTCTTGCAGGTGTACTCCACTCGCACGGTGATGGGTGTGTATATCATCTCTGCATTGTTCGGAGTCTTGTACGAACCCGGCGAGTCCCTTACTATTGGAGTAAGCGCATTGAAAGTCCCTGCCTCGTGAAGCGTGATCTTCATCTTGTCGGGCAAAAACACCACAAGCTCCTTGGTGTTGGTGCCGGAGAACAAGTATCGGAGGCGCTCACGGTATAAGTGGTGCTGGAACACCGTGAACTTGCCCACGGACCTGGAGTCATCATAAGCTGCGATATCCATCCTGCTGAGCCGCTGCTGGTTCTCGAGCTGGACCTGGTCATTGTAGAGAAAGCTCACTTTCTTGTCGTTCACGTACACGTTCTTGATGTCCATGTAGCGCGCGTCGAGCTTGATAATACGGTTGGCGGGATCTGTTGGTATGACGGTAAGCTCTGTGATACCCGCAATAAAGTGCGTCGCCAAGTCGACGTCGACGTTGACGACCTGGTGCGCCACCTTGAAGGGCTGATGGTGGTGGTATATCGAGGAGTGGTTTTTGCGATACCCTTTCTTGCTGGCGTTGTAGAGGAGCGCCGTTGGCGTGCTGCTACCGTCATTCCGGAAGCTCGGCGAGTAGTCAGTCAATGACATGATGGTTGATGATTATTACTGACAATCAATCTTGGTGGCAATATTGAAAGAAATGATTTCTTTAGTATCCCATGTTCTATTGGTTATCGCGCCAGGTTGCGGGTTGTATGCATGCAGATGCTAAGGTTCTGATTTAGGCGGTAGCGGTTTTTCTCTTTTAAGCGATAGCGAAGATGGAGAGCCAGCCTTTTGCTAATTACTTCTTGCCAATTGAGTGTACAGCCTCTCTGATATTTCCGATACTGACGATTATTCGACTTCTTCCTGGTGATGGCATTCCGCCAAAACTGGCATTTTGCCATACAAGAAAAAAACAAAAAATTCAAGCGGTCTTTCGTGGCGTCCGGGTAAAAGTACGAGAAAAGTGCGTGTAGTACATTACATGTCGAAATTGCGCGCGAATCGCGAAAAGAACCGCGAACATTTGCATACTGCTATCGATATCACTACCATCAATTACAATGTGCCGCATTAAACTTCAAGGATAGCTTCACCGTATAGTAGGTGATAGATAAAAACATACGTACTTATACGCGTTACTCGAGACACAAAAGTAGAAAATCATGTGTACATTTAGTCATTATTCATAAACACAAAAAATAACAACATTAACCCAATATCCAAAAGGCAACTTTCCATTATTTGAACTTCAAATTCTCGTTGAGCAGCAAGCAAAGCCTTTTTGCCACTATAAGCTTTCATACCTAAAATTTACAACTTTTGAGCACTGATGGTTCTGGTGGCGGTCTGCTTGGTAATGTGCTCATACAAGGGCAAAGTGATGAAGTCGCTGTAGGTCTCATTTGTGATTTCTGGCTTGTAGAACTTGGCGGCCTCCTTGTACTTGTTCCCCTTTGGAGCTTTGCTGATGAGCTTGTCAACCTCCTCGTCTAGCAATCTGGAAATATACGTCTTGTCGATGACGGTGCCGTCATCGGTTTTGGCGCCGTGCTTGACCCACTGGTTCAACTGCGATCTGGAGACCTCGGCGGTGGCGGCGTCCTCCATCAAATAGTTGATGGCGACGCAGCCGGTGCCGCGCAACCAGGCCTCGATGTAGCCCAAGCCGATGCTAATGTTGGCGCGAACGCCGTGCTCGGTGATCTTGCCGCCAACAACAAAAGGAGAAAGCAACTCTGTATTGGAGACGGTGACGTCCTCGAGGCTCTTCGAGATGTTGATCTGGTTAGGGCTAGGCATGTGCTTGTTGAAGACGTCCAAGGCAATGTCGGCAATAGCCGGGTGGGCAATCCAAGTGCCGTCGTGGCCGGCAAGGACCTCGCGCAACTTGTCGTTGTAGACGCTTTCCATGGCCTTCTTGTTGGCGGTTGGGTCGTTCTTGATCGGGATCAAGGCGGCCATGCCGCCCATGGCGTGGACTTGACGCTTGTGGCAGGTCTGGATGAGGAGCTTGACGTAGGAACTCATGAAGCCAACCTTCATGGTGACCTGGGCGCGGTCCGGGAGAATGAACTCGGGGTGGTTGCGCAAGGACTTGATAAAGGAGAAGATGTAGTCCCATCTGCCGCAATTCAAACCCGAGGAGTGGCTGCGCAACTGGTAGATGATCTCGTCTAACTGAAAGACGGCCGGAAGAGTCTCAATCAAGACGGTGCCGCGGATGGTGCCGCGGGGGATGCGGACGTAGTCTTCCGAGAGGTTGAAGACATCATTCCACAACTTGGCCTCCAAGTGGTGCTCCATCTTTGGGAGGTAAAAGTATGGGCCGAAGCCCCTGCTGACGGTCTCTCTGGCGTTGTTGAAAAAGTAGACGCCAAAGTCCAACAAGCCGCCGGAGACCGGCTCGCCGTCAACGACAATGTGGTTGTCGTTCAAGTGCCAGCCGCGGGGCCTGACAATCAAGGTAGGCAACTTGCGGCCGTTAGCAGTGTTTAGGGAGTACGTCTTCTTCGGAGTTTTCAACTCAATGGACTGGCGGACCGCATCGTACAAGTTAACCTGCCCGTCGGTGACGTTGAACCATGTTGGCGTCGAGGAGTCCTCAAAGTCCGCCATGTAGGTGGCAACCTTGGAGTTCAAGGCGTTGATGACCATCTTGCGGTCTGTCGGGCCCGTGATCTCGACACGGCGGTCCTCGAGGCCAGGCGCCAAGGTTGGGCCCGTCCAGGTGGGATCCTCACGGATGTGCTTGGTCTCTGGGAGAAAGTCGGGCAACTTGCCGCCGTCGCGGGCGGCCTGGGCTTTTCTGCGGTTGTCCAACAATGCCTTGCGAGTAGCGTTGAAAGATCTGTGGAGGGTGGCGACAAAGGCGAGCGCTTCAGGGGAGAAGACGTGTTTGGCGTGCTCCGGGATGGGAGCCTTCAACTCGACCCCCTGGAGGATGTCTGTGGTTTGCGGGAAGGGCGAGGACATGTTGAGAAACGGCTGTAGATGGTGAAAGCACGAATTGGCAGAATATGAATGGCGTGTGGATGCAACTTGAAAAGTGGCAGGTATACTTTTCAGAACAACACACTAGAGATATTTTCTGGGGCCTCAGAGGGATCAAAACAAGCAGGGGCTGGGAGGAAAGGCTCTTATATAGGGAATGGCCTACCCCAGACTCCTGCTGGAAGAGCGGAAGGGTTGCGTGCCCCGGGTGCCGGGCGCCCGGGGCTCGGGTGGCGGGCGCTGCTTCATCGCGGTGACACTTGACAGCAGGACAGATGGTGATGGGAGGAGGCGAACAGCATAGACAGCACAGGACACAAACAACCACAGAGGACAGCATGGCACCCAACATCAGCCCCCAGGTATGCATTGGACAGCTAGTTACACGCGCTTGTGCGCGCTTCGCAGTGCTTGCCACTAACAACCGAAGACCCGCTTGAAGGTGTCATTGAAGATGGCCATCAGCAAGTTGCGCTTCACCCAGGAGAAGAAAAGCGCGTTGGCAAAGCAGCAGCGACGCCTGTTGGCGGACTTGTTGCGCGCCGGCAAGGAGGAGAGCGCCCGTATCAGGGTCGAGAACGTTGTCCGGGAGGACATCTATTGCGAGCTCTGCGAGATGCTCGAGCTCTACTGCGAGCTCCTCCTTGCCCGCCTTGCCCTTCTCGACTCCAAGACCTGCGATCCTGGCCTCGAGGAGGCTGTCAAGACCATCCTCTACGCCACGCCGCACACCGAGGTAAAGGAGTTGGGCACCGTGCGCGACCTCTTGGTCCACCGCTTTGGCAGCGACTTCTATAAGGCCGCCCTCGCCAATGACGACGGCGCGGTCCCCCGCAAGGTTGTGGAGCGCGTCGCCGCAAGCGCCCCGTCGCAGGAGCTCGTGGGATTGTACTTGAAGGAGATTGCCAGAACCTACCAGGTTCCCTTCCTGGAGTTGTCCGACGCGGAGGAGGACTTGGACCGCCTCGAGGCCGAGGCCCTCGAGTACGACAGTGGCAGCGATGACGATGGCGGTGCAGCCATCCTGGTGGAGGCCAAGCTGGACGACGACAAGGTGGCCCAGCTCCCGGCCCTCACCAAAGGCCTGCCAATAAGGGTCACGGCGCCGGGCAAAACCACCGACAATAGACATCCCCAGGTGCACATCCCTCAGGACGTGGCCAAGGACGTGAAGAAGGGCGGGCGCCGCCAGAGCGACAGCACCGACTTGGAGGCCCTCCAGGAGCGCTTTGCAGCGCTCAAGCGCGGATAGCCGCTGCACTATATCAGCTGAATATGTGTAATATCTACAACAATAGGCATATATGCCGCCTACCGTCTCATATGGTATTGAAGTCGTGTCTGTTTGTTTGTAGGCTGCTTTGCGTTTGAACAGTACAGCCCCCAAGCCTTGGTGCTTACGTAAGGCGCGTTCATGATATTACACAAGCGCGCGTAACCGCTTTGCCTCACCTTAGTCAGCAGGCGCGCCTCCCGAAAACCGCCAACGTCGAGGGAAAACACACATCGCCAAAACACCAAAAAACACAACAGCTGCTACCATAACCGCTGTCATAACCGCCACTATTTCTGGCACTTCTTCCGCACCGTCTCCAGCGCTTAGTTTCCCCACCATGTCGGCGCCTTCCTCCCTGCACAGAAAGCTGTCTCTGCTGGCCTCGCTGGCCCCCTCACCCTTCCCGGGCCCCAGCTACGGCGACATTAGTCCCGAGCTCATCCCCGTTGTCACCCTCCTCTCCGCCCAGAACCACCGTCGCTACATCGAGAGCAACTTCATGCTCTTGCACGACGTCGCCAACGACGGGTCTCCCGGTGACCGCCGCTGGACGGAGGTCTACGGCGTCCTTTCCGGCACCCAGTTGGCTGTCTGGGACGCAGAAGCGCTCTCCGCCAGCAGGCCCCGCAAGGACAAGTTCCAGCTCAGCGCCAGCAAGCCCGACTACTTGAATCTCGCCGATGCGTCCTACAAGGCTCTCCTCTCCTTGCCCTCTTCCGGCAAGACCTTAACCAACGTCATCCTCGTCTCCACTACCCTCAAGAACCGCTACATCCTTCAGTTCTCCTCCAAGGAGCTCCTCCTCGAATGGCACGCCGCTCTTAGGCTCTCCACCTTTGAATACGTCTCCTTGCAAGAGGCCTACACCGGCGCTCTTCTCTCCGCCCGCGGCGCGAAGCTCTCTGATATCAAGGTCGTCTTGGCTGAGTCCAAGTACAACCACGAGCACTGGATTTCCGTTCGCTTTGGCGCCGGCACCCCCTGGAAAAAGTGCTACGCCATCGTCGAGCAGAACCCCAAAAGGTCCAAGCGTCACCCCGACAGGTTTGGCAAGATCTCCCTTTACGAAAACGACAAGATCAAAAAGGCTCGCCTCATCGCCACCATCGTCAGCAGTCACTGCGTCTATGCCGTCTACCCTAACTCTCCCGTCGTCATCGACAGCGGCCGTCTCATCAAGCTCGAGGGCAAGGTCATCTTCAACACCAAAGAGGGCGCCTCTGACGCTACAGTCTTCATTATGCCCGAGTCCCACTCTTCGGTCCCGGGCTACGACACCTTGATCCGTTTCTTGATCCCCTCCTTGGACGCCTTCAAGCTCTACGGTAGACCAAAAAAACTAAACGCCGACAAGCGCGACCCCGACTCGCTTCTATTTGGCCTCCCCGTCTTGCCCCACGTCCACTATCTCCAGCTCGACGATGTTCTCAACTTGTCCCAGATGTCCTCTTCCATCCTCTGGCCTGTGTCCGAGTGGACCAGCCACCTCAAGGACGTCTTGAAGACCAAGATGCAGTCGGGCTATAATGGCTGCGGTTCCGCCCACGGCTTCAGCGGCGCCCTTAGTTCCCCTGCATTGGGTTCCTCCAACCAAAACAGCAGAACTGCCTCCCCGACAAATCCAAACTTCACTCCGACTCCGACAAAACGGAGACTCAGCCAGAATATCAACGACAGTGCAGACTTTGGTTCATCAGTGACCTTGCTCGAGAAGAACCAGTCCAACAGCTCGCTTCCTGAGTCGGTGTCCAGGCTGTTGCGACAGGGACCTAACAATATCAACCCTCGCAATCTCTACGCTTCCCCATATGGCGATAATACTTCCTCATATAGTGATAATGCTAACCCGTATCAAACATCTACTCAGCCTTCTTTAAGCGCGCCACTCTCTACTGGGTCCCAGAAGCAAGACAGCCCTACTCAGTTGCCTTTGCCCTCTGATTCCAAGAGCAATCGTCTCTCTCCTGCTCCGAGCGGCGATTTCAATGATTTGTCATTGAATTCTGGTGTTTACGGCGGAGGTCCTGGTCCTGGTCCTGGTCCTGGTCCTGCTAGTGGTCCTGTTGCAGCTGCAGCTACGGTTGGTGGCTCTACTGCCCTCATGGGTACTTTCACAGGCAGCTCCTCTCAAAAGCCAATGGACGCCAATCCGTATGCTGGCAACTCGCCATCCAGAACGCCCCAGTCAGAACTCCCTTTACCGTTTGATAGCTCTCTTAATAACCCATTGCCGTTGCCATCAGACTTTACCGGTGACCAAACTACTAACAATAATGGAAACGCATACTTGCAAGGTTCCCGCAAAAAGAATATCAACGACCTTAGCTTGCCTACAGATGGCAACAAAAGAATGTCTGAGATCACCCAAATCTACACAGATTATGCCAAAATTCCGTCTCCGCAAGGTACAGATAGAAACCTCTACCAAGCGCTTCAAAAGCTCAACGTGAAAAAGGAAGTGGATGATGAAAATTTCGACTTGAATGACATTATCAACAAGGCAAAGGTTAACGAGAAGAGAAACAGCAAACAGGGCATTGACATCTTCAACCCAGCGTACAGCGAAGCATTGCTCTCGCCTGCAGTAGACACCACCAACTCTTTTAACGCCTCAAGCAGCGCCGGTAGCAGCGTCAGAAATAGTAATGCAAGCCAGTACACCGATGCCACCAATCAGTCCAAGTCCGGAAGCTCGAAAGTGCAGCCAACTTTGCCTATGATTAGCGTCGACGATGAAGATTTGAACGTGCCTTCTATCGTGGCGTCACCTTACAAGGATAGCTCTCAGAACTTGCCGTCTCCAAGCAGTTCCCGTCCTAACAATTTCTTTCAAAGCCCGAACAGAGTCGGGAGAACCTCTCCTGCCCCAGCTGGCTACTCTAATGGGCCATCCTCGTCTCCTTATCGTTCGCAGGCTTCTCCAAATTTATCAAACCAGGGAAATGGCTTTCATCAGCAACCTTATCAGCAGCAGGCTCCTCAGCAGGCTCCTCAGCAGCAATACTACCCTCAGCATCAGTCTCACCAGCAGCAGCAAAACATGTACCGCAAACCTCCTGACACAGGGTTGCGTATCGACACTGGTCCCCTGGGACCTAATGGTCCACGGGCGTTCCCGGGAGGCAATCCAGCCAAGAGCCCAATCAGATCGCCATATGGCTATCATCAGTGATCTAGCCGTCTTCAACTTTACGGCTAAACTATCGACACTTATGTTTGGGAAGTTGCCCTTTTTTGAGCCTGGTCGCCTCGCTTATCCACATCTACAGTAGTCTTTTGATTCATGGAAAAATCCTTAGTTACATTGAGCTGTAACTGAGGCTTCAGTAATTCTTCATTTCTTCCCCCCTGTCTTCTTTTTCATCCATTTTTTTGATTTTCCAAACTTGTCTATTATCTCGTTTTCTTTCCATTTTTCTATCCAATGTATCTGTCTGATTTTTCTAGTCGTGGTTTTCATATTAATTTTCTGTCTTTCCTTTGTGGTTTTCAAAACTATATACAATATTTCTTTTTCTATTTCACTTTTTTTGTTATTTTATGCATATAACGATTGCGCAATGACCAAAGCCTACATTCCTGACCATTCCTCAAAGTAAGATTTTACCTCCAATCAAGAAAACGCAAAGATTTCAAAACAAATGAAACGTAAACGAATATTTTATTTGGCCGGGCCTAACAGAGAAAAGTAGATCAAAAAAGACTAAAATACAATTGTACATAACAGAACAGAATATAAAGACGGAAGAGCAAGCAATTTCAATTTAAAATGGTTGCCAAAAAAACAGTGGCAAAAATTAGAGCGAAAGCGTGAGATAATAAAAGTTTAGGAAATAAAAGAGTTGGACATAAAGTGTTTCAAACACGTAAACATAATGAGGTCGATATCACATATCGTCGTCCACCTTGGTCAAGAAACCGGCAACTCGGCCGAGATCCACCTCGTCAGGATCGCTCTCTACCGCCTCCACCAAGCCTTCCAATAAGTCATCCACCTTGTCCTCGCTCACACCCGTGCAAAGCGACACAACATGTCTGAACTTGTTCTCAAGGATGATAGACTTTTGGTCCAAGTTGCTCACAAGGCTAAGCAAAAAATTTTCATTTTCCTTGTATGCTTTTATTCTTGCCTTTAGCACGTATGCTGGTGGGATCTCATTGACGTTTACGGACCGCTGAAGCAGTGACAAGTCAATCTCTGGAGCTGACGATTGTGGGTTGGCGCGCTTGTGGTTGTCTAGCTGGGACTTCACTTCGTAGTAAATTGAAGGAATCTTGAACGGCTGGTCTGGATCGTAGGTGGTATTTATGTCAAAGGCTTGGCTTGCAGCTTCAGGGTGTTGCGAGTTGAACTTGGTCTCTTCTTCCTGTATAGATTTCTCAATGTTGGAGGTTTTTTGCTTGAGCTCATTAAGCTTGCTTTCGGAGTTTTTCAACAACTCTAGCTGGGAACGCGACTGGGTAAGTTTGAGGGTAGATTCTTTTAATTCCTTATAGAGCTGGTTGATCTCGGCTTGCTTGGTCTTCAATTCATTTTCAAAATTACTGTTTAGTTGCGACATCATGGTTTGCATCAGCCCCAAAATTTTTGCACTGCTGGTGGAAATCTTTTTCATCGATTCTTTGCTTTTGCTTTCGCCATCCTTGTTAGAATCCCCATCAACATTGGTTTCAAAAGCTTCAATAAGGGCCTTGTTATCAGCTGCTTTGTTAGGCTTGCCTAGTGTAGAGCTTATCTGTTCATTAGAGTCTACTTTGGATTCAGTGATTCTGCCATCTGGCAAGCTGAATCCAGAAATTCTAAAGTCTGACGGCGTCAAACCTGCCTTGTTGGGAATCTTTGGATCAGCCCCAACATCGAGTAACTGCTGAGCAATCGCCTTGTTTCCTATTCTTGCAATAATGTTTAAAGCGGTGTCGCCATTCGTATCCTTCAAATTGACAATACTATTCATAAAGTTGGACAATGATATTGCTTCTGCTTTTCTGGCACTCTTCTTTATTATCCATTCGACAAGACACTGTAAGTAGTACTTTGCGGCATCGCTCCTTCCTTCAATTCCGGCAGTGAGCACAATGTGATGGACAACTGAACGGCGTTTGTTGTCTAAAGCAACGACAGACGGATAAAGAATATCGAGCAATTTGCCAAAGGACAAGTCCTCAAGGTAATTGATATGAGCCACTGCTCTCATCAAAGCGGTTTCACCGTTATTGTTACCTCTGAATAAGCTTGCACCCAAACTAACTAGCTGGTGAACTAGAAAAACATTGGCTAACGATGCTGCCCAGTGCAAAACAGTGTTTCCTTGTGGATCAATTGGCAAGTCTAAATCAACATGATTAACCTTGAGCTGGTTGCAGGCTTCAGCAACGGAACCGTTTTCAGAAATAAAAATCTGCGTAAGCATTTCTTTGTATTGGTCATAGTTGGGGATCCCTGATATATCGAGTGGTTCTAATGCGTATTTGGTTGTCATTTCAAGCGTGTCATATTCTTTACCATTAGCTGCGTTTTTCAGTTTCTTAGTTGGTGACTCTGCGCTATCATCTTTCAATATCATGCTTTTATCGGTATATTCATCATTTTCCGTTAGTGTAGAGTACGTTCTTGAAAGCGTGCGTGACTTTTTTGGTCTGTCTATATCTTGTTCTCTTATGACAGGCTCCAAAACTTCTTCCAAGCCTAGTTTTTCAATCAAGCCCAAAGCAGCATCGGTTTTTATCCAGATACCTTTATATTTGCCATCATCTATCACTGTTTGGTCGTTACTTATTTCGCTATTAAGGGTATTGTTCATTTCTTCCTCGCTCAAACCGGCGAGGTTCAATATCTGGACAATGTTGATCAAGTTGTCGTCTCTGTTTTTGGCAATGAGTATGCCGTTAACTGTCACCTCAACCATGTTTTTGTTTTCATGTTTGGCAAAATTGAGTTTGCTTACTTCATAGCCACTAGGCTTTTTACTGGATTCGGAAGCGCCGTTATGGTCGCTGACGTTGTGACTATTACCGATGCCGGCGCTCTCCTTGTTGTCCATAATAGATAGCTATTTTTCTTATTCTTAAAATATCTTTTATGATGCTGTTTTTCCCTTAATTTGATAATTAGAGGCACGAATCTGAAAAAGATTCCAGAAGCTCAAGCTTTTCCTGAAAAATGGATACTTTTGAGAATAACAATGTGTAGAGTCAGGACTGGACGTTGGGGACGGGGCTGGTCTATTTACGTGTTGAATATTGGCAATAACAAGGGAGAGCGCGTCTTTTTCTTCGAATTTTTGGAGTTTTTCGACCTTTGTTTGTTCCCTTTTTGGCAAAAGAAGTCGATTGCACCATGATTATGTAAGCTAAATACTGGCTCAACATCCTTAGTATTGAAGGTACAACAGCAATAGCAATTGAGAATTGTCTATACATCATTATAAAGCCAGAGGGCTTCAAAAAAGATTTTCTAGTAGCCTGTGAGTGAGTGGTTTAGCTGGGAAAGAGTGTCAGCTGATGTCAGCTGCTTTTTCACTATCGAATCTTGTATGTCTTCCACTACCGTGCTGTTTGTGCGAAAGGTGCCTTTTCAACATTGCAGCATGTCCGCTTTTGTCTTTGTGTTAGCTTGCTGGACTTGTCGGGCGACTCGTGCAAATCCCTCAAGTGGCAAAATCTCTCAAGTAAAGTTAATCTTCTCCAACTTTACTGAAATCTATCAAGAAAAGGATAAAGCATGTTATAATACTTAATCATAAAACACAAAAAACACCGTACACAATTTGTTTCACACAAAAAAATAAACAATCCCCAATGGTGTTTAACACACTCTTTTTAGTACTTACATGGGCCATTGCCATTCAAGCCTCTACATATGTGGTCCGCACTGACTCGTCTAAATCGTTAGACTACTACCTCTTAAAGTACAAGTCCCAGTTTGAGGTATTCCAAGCCAGTAATTCGGTTTCTTCATTCAGAACGTTTCAGTTTGGTAACATCACTGGATTCCAAGGCGACTTTCCCGACAGTCTTCTCAAAAACCTATATTCTGATCCAACTATATTGCAGATTAGTGCTGAACAATATATGAAATTAGATGCCGTCCAAGAGTTTGCTCCGAGACACTTAGTACGTTTGTCTCAGAAGGAAACTATCAAAGAAGGGCGTATGTACTGAGCAGGTGAATTCTGATTACGGTCTTTATCGTATACTTTTATTTTGCTGTGGCCAATACTAATAACCTCAATTATGTTGTAGAAAGTATGGACTATGTGTTTGATCCAACTTCGGGTATTGGTGTTGATGTTGTGGTAATTGACAGTGGGATAAATCAGGATCACGAAGAATTTTCGGGCAGAGTGAAAAGAGCTGCCAACTTTGTCGGAGAGGAGGATGAATTTGACTCAGTTGGACATGGTAAGTAGCCTAAACTTGACATTTTTTGAATTTTTTAAAAACTAAATGAGCATATACTAACTACATCCTCAATTAAAAGGGACGGCTATTGCTGGGGTCATTGGCTCTGAAACTTATGGAATTGCAAAAAAATGTAATTTGGTGGATATTAAGGTTACAAACAAAAATAGAGTCACAAAGTTGACGGATGTGGTTAGTGCACTCAATATCGCTTGCGAGCAAGCCAAAATAACCCAAAGACCAACTGTTATAGTTTTAGCAATGAGCACCAAAAAAGACAAACTTCTCAATAAAGTTATTGAGAAAATAGTAGACCAAGGTATACCTGTCATTACCTCAGCAGGTAACGAGGGAAACTTGGCTTGTAAATATTCGCCTTCTTCTGCCAAAGGAACTTTGAGTGTTGGTGCCATAAATGATAGGGACGATAAAATTGCCAAATTCTCGAACTGGGGGGCTTGCGTGGATGTATTTTCTAGCGGTGTTGATGTGCTTACCACTGGCAAGCACGGAAGTGAAGTTATCATGGCCTCTGGCACTTCAATGTCAGCTGGTGTTGTTGCTGGATTAACCGCTTATTACATGGGCATGGGCTTGACAGGATTAGAGACTGTTGACAAAATTAAGCAGAAAACTTCTTCAAATGCTGTGAGAGGGCTCTTTACTAAACCTTACTCGCCCAACAAAATTGCCTTTAATGACGAAGGGCATCCAGCATGGTAGAAATTTTTACTATTATTTATAAATAAAATGCATAAATGCTTATGATATTAACTATTAGATCAATTTTCGAAGAGTGCTATCCCCAATATCTGAAGCTAGATATTAAGATATCGTATTCAAGTCTGTTGAAACTGTCTTTTGATGCTGTCCATCTCTTCAGGTTCAGCAGGAGCAACCGAATACCTTACTATGGGGACTTTGCTTCTTTTAGGCGCATCCTTTGATATTACCACTTGGTCTTTGTGGCCGTCAAGCTCCTTTAATTTGCACAAGCTTTTCTTTGCCTTCTTTGGGGTTGTGAGCTTGAGATATTGAAAATAATGCCTGCGGGCATGGCGGGGAAGCTGGGCCTCAAGGCTACCTTGGTGTGGAATTCGGTTATGTTAGGGTTGGAGGCTTTTGCGAAGTCGAGATTTTCTCCGGAGGTGATACTGCCTTGGGATGGCATATTGGTGGGGAGAGTGGTTATGACCGTGACGCTTATGGTCAACAAGGTGGGAGCCTTTATCATGGAATAGACACTCATTTTTGAGGGAGCTGTAAGATATTGGTGAATTAACGATGAGGGGTAGTTGGGTTAGATAAGAACTTACACTCTTTTTAATTAGGGCCCAGACTTTGGTTTTTTGCCAAGGTAAAGGAGTATATGTATTTGTGACTAAGGGTTTTTGGGAAAAAAGAGAGAAAGTAAGCAGATAGAAGCACCGAGGAAGGGAGTAACCGTTCTTTTATTGATCTCCTACTAGAATGAGAAATAAGTAGTGGAAATAGGGCTCGAATGTAAGTGGATAAGATAAGAGATATTGAGCTTAAGTTAAACCAAGTGCTATTCCTTTTTACTTTGACCTAATGTGACGAGTATATTAACCTTAGCAAAGGTTAGAGTCGACCCGAAGTGCCAGACGCCATTTGTGTAATTAATCAGTCTGAATAAAGCTCATAATAGCAGGTAGCACTTTAACTATTTTTTTAAGAGATAAAAAGCAGGCAATTTTCTCAATGTATGGATGAAAACCTGATAAATGCGTCGGCATGAAGCCGCTACTTTGCAAGAGAAGGACTATATCCACTAAACATCCAAAGCTAAAAATTCAGGCACTAAACCAGAGAAAAAAAGGATCCTTTGGATTGTTCAAAGGATTCCTCTTAAGAATTATATATCCATCACTCTTCAAAACTGCCGAGATTATAAATTTCCAAATTTGAGGAGCCATAGTACATGCTGCGTATAGTGAAAATAACAGAAAATAAGGGATTCCTGAACATTAGAAGGTTCAGGTCCAATTTATAGGAATTGACTGTTATAGGGGGAGGGATCCAACCCAAATAAATAAGTCTGCAGTGCAATTTAGAGCTCTTCCGTTGATTTTTTGTGTATGAGAATTACTCAGGAGCAGGGCAATAACTTTCAGGAACTTGTTCGTTTGCCAAGGAAAGTCCTTGCCATCAAAGAAAGTAAAACTTGTACGGTGTCTCGTTTGAGCATTCAAACTGGCATGAAAGCTCCTGACAGCTTTTATTTGCTCGTCTTTTTAATCTTTGTTTTCAGAATATTATTTTCAGAATATTATTGTCTGCTGTCAATCTTGAGGATCTTTGCTGCCTGGTTATGTTTCAATTTTAAGGGGGCCATGTTGAAAAAAGCTCTGCGGCCATACGCTCAAATATGTATGCACTGTTTCGTCCTATTTGGCCTGATATCACATGATAATCACATGCCTAGAGGATTATAAGCGATGGGACAAGGCTGCGAATTAGACCAAGCATGCGAGTCCTTGAGTGATTTTTGAAAGAAAAAGACGGATTGTCTGCGTACCAGGCAGGCGGATATACGTGTAGGAATATGCAATTAGAGCTAGCAAGGAAAAATAACATGATTTTTTGTGAATATTCATTTATGGCTGGTAAACATGACATGATTTGCGTCCCAGAATGTTCCCACCAATCCAAATGCATCTTTTACGGAGTTTGTGGAGCCTATTGTTTTGAAGCAATATATAAGCTGGGGCTCCAGCTTTACCGTTAGAATGTATAGAGTTTTTTAGTATTTTTTCTTTTTATCATTATTATAATCACTATTATCTGAAGAGTAACAACCAACGGCAACTATTAAGGCCTTTTTCCTAAATTCAAATTCCTATTCCTTATATCTTTTAATATTCCACAATGTTCCCATCTACTATCCTAAGAACTGCTGCTGAAAGAAACTTTGCCAGGGTTGGCAAGAACACCCCAGGCCGCGTTGTCCGCCATGTGGGTGAATGGGGCGCCCTTGTCGGTGTTGTGTTAGGCTGGCCTGCTGCTTTCACCCTTTACGCCAGACTCGCAAACGGTGCTAACAAATACTAAGCATCACTTTCTGTTCCAATCGCTTGATTTCTTACGAATTACGAAATAATAACTATTCCAACAACAATGACAGCAACAGCGTTTCTGCTGCTCGCTTTACGAATCTTTTCCGTCCCCTTTTTGCTGCTGATAATCGTTATTCCTACTAGTCAATATTATTGTTTGATGACTTTATAGTTCTGTTGTTTATTTTGCGTTCAATCAAAATAATATACTAAAATTCCTAATAGCTTGTTTATCGTAAGGAAACACCTTGATAGCAATTATGAAGTTTGGCTTTTTACGGCCGAGCCAGTATACGTACGTGCCTTGACAGGACGTAGCAATGTTATGGGTTTTTGCTGACCGCCCGGGGAAGAGCGTTGTTGGGGGAGGTCATCGGCGTCTAGCGTGCGTGCTAAAAGGGGAGGGCGCGATACGAGAGGTCGTTGGAGGGCTGCAGCGCCGTGACAGATGGAGGGGTAGCAAAGAACTACCCGGCACTCGCTTATAGCATAGTGGCCAATCAGGGGCAGGAAGGAAGGCGGCGGTAGCTTCCCCAGTTGGGGATGCTGCGTGGGACGCTGTGCGGGACGATGGACGGGACTCTCTGGGGCAGCCGACGGAAATACACACCGAAGCAGACAAAAGTGAGCGACGTAGGCGACCAGAAACATGAGAGAGGGAGAGAAGGAGAGAGGAAGAGAAGGAAAGAGGGAGAGAAGAGAGAGAGAGAGAGAAAGAGAGAGAGAGAGAGAGGAAGCGCAAACAGGCCGTCGGGGTACAGCCGCTGGAGAGACGCACGCTCTCGTGTGGGCGGTCGGTCTGGTCTGCCCTCCTCTTGCCCCCAAGCTGCGCGTTCCGTCATTCATCCTTACCAGGACCCTCCTCTTCCTCCTCTCCATCTCGTCTGCCTGCCTACCTGCCTGCCCTCTTCGTTGCTTTCTGCCCCAGCACCTCCTGCTTCTTGCTCGCCACATCGCCAACTACACAAGGGTCTTCTTTGCTCTTTTTTGCTCTTTTTCTCGTTTGCTCTTCTCTCCTCTTTTTGCATTTGTTATTTTCATTCGTCTTCTGCCCTCTCTTTCTGGTTCTTCACCTCCCTGTTTTTTCGTCTTTTGGACGTATCATCATTTTATCCCAAAACGAAAAAAAATCGCACACCACGAACGCCACATAGCTCCCTTACCCCATTCATTCACCCCTATGTCCTAATATCGTATCCCATAGAACTTCCCAAATGTACAATATCTATTCCGACACTTCGGGCCCTGCCAACTTTGGCTCCTACGGTGTCCCGTTTGGCTCTGGCGCCGACACGTCTCCACGCGCCCCCGAGACAAAGCAACTGTCAAGTCCAAACTACAATAACAACAGCAACGGCAACGACAATTTCAATTTCAATAGCAACAACGGCGACAGTTTCAGCTTCAACAGCAATGGAAATGGAAACGGTAGCAGCAGCAATAGCGGAGACGCCCCTTCTTTTTTCCAGACCGGCTTGAACGATTGTTATCCTTCCTATGCCAACGATCCTTTTCTAGGGTCCGTCGCCTCCACATCATCCGCGTCCAGCAACAACACCAGCTTTGCGGGCGGCTCAAGTTACAACGTCTTTAACAACAACGACACTAGCAACTTGAACAGCTTGTTCAGCCAGTCGTTGAATTTGTCCTCCAGCGGGTCCGGCGCCAAACCTCCGCAATTCCAGAACCAGCCTTCAGGCTCCGCTAATTTAAACGCCTTCAACCCATTGAGCTCGTCTTTTCTCAATGACTATAACCTGAGACCTGCCCCTCTCAACTCTCAAATGCAGCAGAACTTGCAAAACTCGCCACAGTCCCCATTTACAAACAGTCCTTTGATCAACCCGGCCTTGGGCGTTAACAACAATAGCAGCAACAACAATCTAAGCGCCGGCCTTATCAATGACCCTACTGCGCGCAGACACAACTCCACTTTTGCCCCATTATCCCTCACTAGCAGCTACGGTTCAGACGTTTCTAGCGGCCTTGGCAACTTCGGAAGCGTTCAAACCTCCAGTTCCGCAGGTGGATTTCACTTGCCGTCTGAACTACAGGGTGGTGTTTCCAACATCAACAGCAGAAGACCTTCTTATGCAGCAGAGGCGTTCAACAGGTCCACCAATTCTCACTACAACAAATTCGCAGATCTAGATAGCAGCGGCTTCAACAATAATTCCGATTTGATTGGCGAGAATATCGCGCTTTCCGCTGTGGCATCCTCCATGGGCGGTTCCGATCTTCTAGATTTAAGATCGCTTGCCAGTGCCAACAACAGCAACTTTGCTGGCTATTCTAATGAGTATAAGCAGTCGGCACCACAAACGGCTCCTTTGAATGGCGGCTTCAATTTCTCAAGCCCTACAAACAACTCCCTGTTCCCAAACAGGTTCAACTATGGCGGAAACAACAAGTTCGGGCAAGTTCCTCACTCAGCGGTAGCTGCAAGTTTCAACATTCCTCCGGAGAGCCCTTTTGATAGAACCAAGTTCCGCAGGTCTTACAGCATCAGCGCTGAGCCACCGCTTTTACTGACCCCAGGCCCACCTGCCAGCGGTATGAATAACAACAATGGTCCAGTGTCCATAAATTTGGACAATGGCTTGTTGTTGGTGAACAACCACATTATCACCTCTCCAGAGCTACGCGCCATTTACAGAAAGGCTGATAAGTACTTTTGTGTTGATACTGCTGAAAAAGTCTATAATGGCATCAAGGCGCTATTGGACCCAATGGCTATGTACGCCCCAAAAGTTAGCAGCTTGATTAATTTTTTGAAAAGAAAAAACGATATCGGTATCACGAGCCATTCCAATCTCAATAAGTACAAGTCGTTGTGTTTAGTGTGCTCCAAGTCCGGAAGAATTGATGTTTTGATTGTTTCCCCTAACTCCAACATCTTATTGCAAAAGCACGACTTGGTCATTGTTGAAGGTGACAGAGGCAAAGACTTGCTACATATTGTTGAGCCTACTGTTGGCTTAAACTTTGTGGTTTTGTTGAACTTTCTTAAAAAGAGGGAGCACTTGAAGTCCATGGGAGGAGTTGTGCCAGTCAGTAACTACGGCGACGCAAATCATAAGAGATCTGGGTCTGGAAAATCCGCAAGTATGGATATTGATGACTTGACTAGACTCGCGAGCTCTGCCGCCTCTTCAAGCAGCGCCGGCAGCAGCAATGGTAGCAACAGTACTGCCAATTATGTTCAAGATGATGAGAATGTGATTCTGCTACCTACCAAGCAAGTTCTACGGTTTGCGTCTTCAAATGACGTTGGCCAATTACCGATAAAATTCAAAAGTGAGATCATTGCTTTCAAGATTGCCTTGGAAAAGCTCAACCAAATTAACATTAAGAGCTTATCCCTTAGTAAACGACTTGGGAACGGGGTTAGCGGTACTGGTGGCGCTCAAGGCACAGAAAGCTCAAAGGGCCCATTGAATTTGAAAATCTTCAACTCAGAATACCAATTTGACAAGAAAAAATTAATTTTCTACTACAATTGTGATAAAAGAAATGACTTTCGCGATCTTATCAAGGAATTGTTCAAGATCTACAAGACAAGGATTTGGTTATGCGCTGTGTTGAACCCTGATGAATTCAATCCTTACAGCGAGTCAAATATCAACAGCAGAAGAAACTTAGAGACTGCTCTCAAGGAATTTGGTGCTTGTCTGAACAATGGAGGCTACTTTAGTACCGGAAGCCCAATGAGCATGGACCCTATTCAAAAGCTATCAGTTAGCTCTGGTGTCGGTAGCTTTAGCACCAATCCACAATTATTCAATCCATCTATTGCAGACCCAGCTCAAGGCAACATCTTTTCATCACCTTCTATCGACGAATATTCCCTTTCAAACTCTTATGTTACCTTTGACAGCAACAATGAAGATCGCAGAAGCTCTGTCAGCTTCATTAACTTGAGTAGTACCACTATTGATTCTGCCAAGCAACAAGAAAGAAATGGAAGTGACGACAATAATACTGAAAGAAATCTTGAAGAGCAGTCTCACTCTAAAGATCAAAACAAAGAACCATCAGAAGACCCAAACATGGCTACTTTGACCTCTTCGCCAGTGCAGTCATCGACATCCTTGAGACAGACGTCTTTGCATGGTCGCGCAAGTGCAGCCGTGCCAATCACCGATCCACGCACCGGAAACAAAATCAAAGCTCCTGGAGATAAGGCGAGCGCAGCTACAAAAAGTGCGGCTGAAAACAAAGGCTCTTTAAATGCCACCGAGCAAGTGAACAAAATCTTTAACAGAAATCGTGAACAAGCTTTGAAATCCAAGTATCAAGCTCGTATCAACAAGCTTTTGAATCTTGACGAAAACAATTTCAAATTCGAAGACGTCGAGGTGGACGACTTTCATGCTCAAAGTTTACTTAATTCCATAGAAAACCTCAAGATTGATTTGAACCTCAATTGAGAGTAAAACAACAAATGGATGTCATTAGCTGCAATTATCATCATTATTTTACGAATTGTTAACTGCTTTTCTATTTAACTTTACGACGTTACGAACCTTATATGCACTGGAGTGCTTTTGGAATTTTAATGACGAGATAACCAAATATTCTTTATGTTCTCAAAACCCCCCTTTTTTATTCTATTTTTTTTCTCATTGATTCTCAATTTTCCATTTCGCTCCACTCTCTGAAAAACTAATCTGGTTGATACATATACACTTTTATTTGTTCGAGTTTCTATTCAAGCTTGGTGAGTCGGTTACATAATAATATATATAGAACTAGTATCTCAACTCATTGAATTAACACAAGTTTTCGCGTTGGATTATAATTTGAGCTCTGTAATGCATGCCGTGAACACATTGTTGAGCAAAGAAGTCGGCGATGAACGTGCAACGTGGGAAAAATAGCCAGCGCGCACAATCAGAAACGTACGTCACATTTTGATGATCGGCCGATTGCATCAACCAGGAATAATTTTCCAGGTTTGTATTCTTTTTAACCGCATCGGACACCACTAAGGGAGGGAGGAGGGAGGAAGAACCATATACAACTATACTGTCTTCGGTTGGCTACAAGGAAAAAAAAAAAGGATCAGAGCGTTGTTTAATCTCTGGCGAGGTTTTAGCTATTTTTGAGCTTAATTTTGGCGCAAAGCAACCTCAATTGCGAAAGTTACGCAGACAGGAAAGGTGAACTGAATTAAAGAATCTTAAGGTGCAATATTCGAACGTTGCATCAGTACTTTTCAAAATTGCTTGTTTCATAGAGTGCCGAAAACCGGTGCCAAAAACAGGCTTCAAAAGCAGATACCGAACTTGCAAATATTACCTTAACGATAATGCCACCGCAGATGATTGTGCAGAAATACCTTGTTTCCAAGGAGTTTTCGCGATATTTTAGCGATTGGTTCGTGTGCCTCGTGCTCGCTCTCGGGTTCATCTTCATTGGTGAAAGAATGAAACCATTTCTTCGGGAGTTCCTCCTAAACGACCCCTCCATCCAGCACCCTTTTGCATACCATGAGAGGGTCACAACATTGGCATGCGGCCTCATTGCTGTCTTTGTGCCTACGTCGACCATCGTGGCCATGGTGGTCGTGATGCACGGGAACAACTTTTTCCGCAACAGAGATAGGTTCATGTACCACCTCCACTTAATCAATCTCTCGTTCTTGGGCCTCTTCTTGTCGCTCTGCTTGAACGCCACGGTCACGGACTTGCTCAAGAACTGGATCTCGCGCCCACGACCAGACTTCATTGCCCGCTGCGGCCCCAAGATCCCCTCCGACGGCACCGATGGCCGGTATGATATGTCCAAAAACTTCAACTTGAGCATCTGCACCGCTCCAATGGGAGAGGCAGTTCTCCTAGAGGGCCTCCGATCTTGTCCGTCGGGCCACTCGTCCACTGCCTTCAGCGGCCTCTTGTACTTATCGCTATGGCTCGCGGGCCAGTTAAAAGCGTTCAAGCCGGGCGTAGCAGTATGGAAGTTGCTTGTATGCTGTGTCCCGGTGACATTGGCGGTCTACATTGCACTCAGCAGAACCCAGGACTACAGACATCATTTTGGCGACATTTTGCTCGGGGGCACAATCGGCTCAACTGCGGCGTTGATCTTGTACTTTAAGTTTTTCCACTCGATCTTCAACTTTGAAAAGTGTCATTTGCCACATGACAGAGGCAGCAACGAAGACGACACAATTGTGTCGGAGAGTACCCTGAATGGCAGCTACTTGCCAGTATGAGCTTTGAAAAATGAATTCAAACTGGTTTTCTTCATTTACATATTATTTACTAAAAGTTCCTATAAGAAGCAGTAAATTAAAGGTATACTTTGCAATAGCGTGAATGAAGGTCGTGACTAGATAACACATACCCACAAACCAATTGTAAACCCCATAATATAAAGTGTTGATAGCGGTGGTCAGTTACCAAAAAGGGCAATTAACATTACCCGCAGAGCACATAACCATCAAAAGCAGGGCGGCAGCCCACACAATTTACTATCCGCGCGCCAGGTTGCCTACCCAAAAAAGCGAAAACCGCAGAGCGCCAAAAGGCGTTTCGAATAGAAAAAAGCAAAAAGCTACTGGAACTCGGGTTTCTTCCTGTTGTTCTCCCACCGTTCTTTACGTTTGTCGCCCACACCAGCATCCGTGCTACTAAAAGGTATGTTCAAGCCAAGAGGTCTTTAAGCACAGTGTTGGGTTTCTACTTAATTGAAAATTGTGGGCCTAAGAAGGAGGTGTCGGCAGTTGGAGGAGACCCACCATGCGGTCAAGGATAGTGGCCCGATGAGTACGAAGACGAGACATACCGAGCGGTATATTTTTTTTGATGATACGCGTTTTTCTGAATTTTCCGGAACAAAGATAGCCTTTCGATTGAGAGTTAATGGCAACTTGATTTCAAGTAGGATCAAGTCGAAGAAATAAGACGTTATGCATGGGGCGTTTCACAAGAAGAGCGCCTTTTTAGTTTCTACTTTTTCAGCCGCGTATAGAACAAAACGTTTGCCCCTTTGTCTCTCTATTACCTACCAGAATCCTCGATGGCGTTTTTCATTGAATCATTTTGGTTTCTTGTATCCACAGACCAGCATAACTAACTGTCACTGCTCTATTTTTAGTATTCATAATCAGTTTTTAGTGCTCTTTCACATCCTCAAGGAAATTGTCAAACATGTCTGAAGAAAATCAAGAAGCTAAGCCGGAAGTCAAGCCAGAAGGCCAACACATCAACTTGAAGGTCAGTGACGGTACCTCGGAAATCTACTTTAAGATCAAGAGAACCACACCAATGAAGAGACTCATGGAGGCTTTCTGTAAGAGACAGGGCAAGAGTATTGACAGTTTGAGATTTTTGTGCGATGGTCAAAGAGTCAGCGCCGACAACACACCGGAAGACTTGGACTTGGAAGATGGCGATGTCATTGAAGCTCATCGTGAACAAGTAAGTACTGCGAAAGAAAAAATTAGATTTGTCTGGTTTAATTCTGATAATGTTTTGTGGCAAATTGCTAACAACATTTCCTCTAGATTGGTGGTTCCTCTGTGTTTTAAATTTGTTGAGACTGTCGTCTAAACCCCCTCACCCAACATTATGCAAAACCAATTGTAATTTATCATAGTTTTCTGTTTTATTCTCCTCCCTCTAATCCCGTACTTTCCTTTTCCCTTCTCTTCATTCTATTGTTATTTCTGTTTCTATCATGTTTTTTTCTCTTCTCTGATTCATATTTCATATCTTTTATCCTTGTATTCTGTACTTGGCGCTTTAATATGATGTTTATTTTATGACATTATTGGTTGTTTTTCTCGGTCTGAAGTATAGTAATTAGCATTAGGAAGGTGCTGCTTCGTTACAGCAGCTTTATATTATCAGTATTACAGGGACTTGCATGAGCGTGAATAGTTAAAGCAACTAATAGCAAAGATCAATCGTCATTTCATAAAGTAAGCGAATTACGTATCTAGCAGAATGGAAAGAGAGAAGAAGAAGAAGAAAAAGAAGAAGAAGAAGAAAAAAAGAAGAAGAAGAAGAAGAAAAAAAGAAGCAAAAAAAGTTAAAAAATAAAATGGCTCTATCAAATCTGAGCCAACAGCCAATATGCGTGCCCCTTCTACTGTTCATTGGCACTCTTCTTACTTCCTCCATGCTCTCCAGTCTCTTTATTATCTTTAATTATCTCACTCTTTCTGCCGCGAATCCGCTCGTTTTTAGGCACCAAGTAGTCGTGGTAGAACTGCTTATCCTCGTAAGCGCTCACAAAAGCACCAATGGACCCCAAGTAGCCTTCGTGCCTGAGGAAGAACGCCTTCTTGGTGCCCAGAGACCAGAAGTTGATGGCATAGCTGAGAGTAATGATTGTCTGCAAGTGATTGCGGATGAAGGAGCCTGCAAAGAAGATCTTCTTCAAGTTGTACTTTTCCGCCTGGAGGTACGCGATCTGGCCAATATTGTTCGAGACTGCATAAAGGAAGGACTTGGAGATGTCGGATTGGCGAAACTTCGAGAGGCGCTGGAACTGCGAGAGCGAAGGGTATACGTTCTCGATCTCGCGGTGGTACGACTGCGGACGGTGCGCATGTTGGGCCATGGAGACGTCGGAGGAGCTGGTGCTGATAGGGATATCGTCGCTGGAGTCATTGAGGTCGTCGATGCCATCTTCTTCTTCTTCGTCATCATCGCCACTGGAGAGGGAGATCAAGCTGGAAGTGTTTGCGCGATGGTGTTTTGTCTTTGTCTTTGCTTTTCTTGGGAGGATGGCGGAAGCAGAGGCGATGTTAGTACCGGTCAGGCCAGTGTTTCTACCTTGTGGTCCGTTAGAAGCATAGTTCTCATCATTTTCACTTCCATAAACACTCTCGTCGTTCTTGTTGTAGCCACCGTCCAATTTGCCCGTCACCGTCTTGAACACCTTGCCAAAACTGGAGGCGATCGTTGTTGACTTCAAGCCGATCTTGTTGTAACTCTCGCCGTAAATGTCTCCGACCAACATGTCGACATTGGCATTGTCGCCGTTGGAGGCCATCGCAAGCATGTCGTCGTAGGTCTTTGCGTTGGTCAAGAGGGACAAAATGCCCCAGAGGGTGCCGCCGCCAATAGAGGAGCCGCCGATGCGGACGTGTGACTTGGGGCCCGTGACCTTGATCATGGAGACGCCGGAGCCAATGTTCACGAGGAGGTAAGGGTATATTGGGTCGTCGTCGTCGCTGTTGGTGGTCTTGGGGATGACCGTGTCGGGGGACTGGCGTGCGTTGTTTTTGACGTTTGGGGTGTCCTTGTCGGCGAACTTGCTGAAGTTGATGTACTTGAGCTTGCGCTCGTCCTCGATCTTCAAATTGAGGTTATCATCGTAAATGAAGACCTCATTAGGAATATTATGTATGAGAAAATTGAGGCCGACGATGAGCGCCTCCATCTCGTCCTTGGTCCTGAGCACCGGGTGGGAGGAAATACTGCTAGCAGCAGCGCTGCTGAGATGGTTTTTGCTATCGTGAAGTTGGCGGTGGCCATTGGCATTGCCGTGACTGAGAGAAGGTGGTTTGTGGGAGACTGTAACGGAGTTCCTGGACAAGTGAAGCTCCTGAGCCAATTTGTGGCTAAACTTGATGGAGCCCCCGCCGGTACCGTACAAGTTTATGGAGTGGTTCTTGAAGTTTTCCACATAGTGCTCGACGTCCTTCCCCGACTGGGGGTCCAAATGTATCACGCCATTTTCCACTTCGATGCTGACAATGAGCCGTTTCAAGTAGGTGACAAACTCGTTAATCTTCTCGGTCTCAATCTTAAAGAACTTGAGCTTCCCGCCCTTGTAGGCCGCACTGCCGGGTTTGGCAGAAGCAGTAGTAGAAGTGGGGTAGTCGTCATGCTGCCCGCTAAAGTACGTGACCTTAGCCAAGGTGCCCCCAATGTCAATTCCCAAGTGATGGACTAAGCGTGTCTGGTTAGGGAGGAGGATGTCTTTGGTCTTATGGATGCGGCCGCTGGAGGAAACCTTGAGAGAGGTATTATCCGAGATGTATGCATCCGCGACGTTGAACTCTGGGAGCTCCATTATAGGATGTTGTACGGTTGTCAAAATGATTGTTAAAGGAATTGAAGAATGAATATTTCCAGGAATATCAAGTGGACAGCTTGTGATATATATAGGAAGCGGACAAACGGCTAATGTGATGTGTCAACGATGTCACTTGTGTTACTCTTGTTTAGATCCTAGCAAGGGCGTGTGGCAGGAACCTAGCAGTGCAGAGCAGTAGGAGTGAATCGTTCTGACTTGTGCAACAATAGTGCTGGCGCTCGGTCAATTCCTGGGTCTAAAGATCTCTGTCTGGTATCTTGTATGACAGTGCCTGGACCAACTTACTGGCCAATGGCAGCGAAAATTTTCACGGTTCCCGGCGCTTCGGTGTGTCAGCGATGTGCAGGCACGGACGGAGGGCGGTATTCTAGAAAGACGGCAATAAAAGAGCGACGAGACAATGCTAGCAGAAAAGCTATGACTCTGTTGGGCGATTGATTCTTGAGTCAGCGTCTGTGGACAGGGCTGTCTTTCTTTGTTGATTCTGTTGATTTTCCAGGAGCAGACGACTTTCCAGTGTGGGAGCCCTGCCTTGGCGACAAGCCCTTTTTGCTAAAACACTTCTCAACAGATGAGACCCACAAGGGAGGTATACAGCTGCAGAAATGGTACACATCTGCCGGTCCCAACATGGATCTCAAAGTTGCTATGCTACGTTTTCTTGTAAGTATCAGTATTAGAACATGAATTAAAGTCTATAACACAAAGCACAGAAAACAACAAAAATAAAGAAACATAGTCAAGGGGCCATAGGCTCATGGGAAGAAGTGAAGGAAGGGCAAAAATCAGAAGTCTCAATCAGCAGTCGGCAAAGCCCGTTGCGAGGAATCTGATTGGGGCACACTGGTAAGCGACATTCTGGTCGTACAAGTTATAGAAGGAGCCCGACAAGCATCTATAAAAGACCTCGGTGGCGCCGATGGCCAAGTAGCCGTCGGAGGTGATGCTCCAGCCGTTGGCGTAGATAGCGCCTGCCTGCGGTGGACCGTCAAACTGAAACTGCCTGTTCGACACAATGGCACCAATGCGGCCTTTGGAGTCCTCAAGAATGCCGTTCTTCAAGGTCATGCTCAAGGTGCCGTTGACGATGCAGGACACCGTAGTGATCGGGTCGCTGCTGCTGTTGGAGTTGACGTTGTCCTGCGCGACGCTGTCCTGCTCAAAGTTGTTGAGTGCAGAGGCAGTGGCGTAGGATTCGTCGTCACGGCGCGCCAAGGTAGTGGCCCCCTGCATTGCGTGCAAAAGGTGTCTCTTTAGGGCATTGGCGGTGTTGTCGCCGGCAACGACAGTCTCGGTGGAGTCGGTGGAGTCGGCAGCGCCGGTGACATCAGTATCCACAATATCAGTGGCAGACACAGCTGCATCGTTCACCGCAGAAGCAGAAGCGGTGACACTGGCAGGGGCAGTGGCAGCAACAACAGCACTGTCATCAGAGCCCTGGGCAGCTATCGACTGAGCCTCCAACTGGGCTGCGCCGGCGGTGGCTTTGGAGGTCCAGGTGCCGGTGGTGACAGGCACCACCGCGATGGCAAAGCTGCCGGTGTACGACGTTATGGCACCGCTAGGGTGGCCAGAGGCACTGAGGGTGGTCCAATCACTGTTGGTGAAGGTGTTGGCAAGAGCCACGGAAGCCATGAAGATGTTGGCTAATATTGATTTATTCAAGTGCATTTTATTGTCGTTGAAAAGGAAGGGTATTACGGTTCGCCGTGAACTAGCTCGCTTGCTTGGTTGAATGGCTGGGCAATTTAAACAGACATATATATATATATATATATATATGTTGTTGTTAGAGGTATATGTTGAAGTGGTGATAGTGCAATACCGAACTACTTATGCGCCCTATAATTGCAATGCTGCTTGAACGCTCTTGATTTGGGGTATAATCCCCTCCAGCATTTAGCCAGCACACCGCGGGGGCTCCCCCATATATACCTTTCCGCTGCTCTACCCAAGAGTGCCCACTGGCGCCTGTCCAAGACTTGCGGAAGACGACCTACCGATGGGCTCGGGAGCATCCAGAACGTGTGCTTGTTGCAGCAGTGCCGCCTGCGCCCGGAATTGGTCGCCTCTTCCCTGGGTCCGTATTTATAAAACAGGACGTTCATAGAAAAGGGTGTTTTTCTAAAGAGGGGCAGCCGCGCGTCCACACTCTCTGTTCCATTACACAACTGTTACCACAGACCGGGAGGCAAGGGACACCCTGGATCCGGCATTATTCAACAAATATTTTACCATAATCACGCCGTCCATCAAACCAAAGCCTGGCTGGCTGTTAGGCTGAGGCTTGTCTCCTACTAACCTGCCTGGCAGTGGCTAGCCAAAAAAGAAATTCAGGGCTCTGCAGCACAGCTCCCTGGAAGTCAGCCAGTGCCACAACACAGACAGGCAAAGAAGGCACCTAAGAGTGTCTTTCAGTAACACATAGCAACGAGTTTGCGCCATACCTAAGGCACCATGTTATAAGTACTTAAAGCACTTGTAGATGGCATTACACCTCGCAGTGGTTTACTCTATCGTTAGCGGAAGTTGCCGCCCCTGCACAGCTCATGCTCGTCCAGCAAATATACAAGCAGCTAGCAGAAAACTAGCAATTGCTAACAAGGATTAACAAAAAATCGACAACAAGTTCCCTTGGGCAGAGCTCCTTTCAATACCTTCTCCTGTTTCATGTTCCCTACTGGACTCCCAAACATCCCTGGATGCGTGTGAACCAGAAGAGGGTGGATAATTAGTTTGCGTCAATATCCATTTTTGAGTGTGTTTGAGAAGACGCATGTCGGGAGAGCTTTATGCGAGTGTAAGTTTATCGACGCGGGAATCATATGCGCGCAGCAGAAGAGCAGGTATCGCAACATAACCGCATGCACATACCGTCCAGCACAGTTGACGCGTCTCTCCCCCAAAATGGACGCGAAACATTTTCATTTTCACTGTATTTACGCGCCTTCCCAAAACGGAAGCATAGAAAAAATAAAACAGCATTTTTGATTTCTGATTTCGCGAATGAGAAAATATCAAATGGACAGGCAAACAGCAACAACAACAGCAATATCCACGTCTTTCTCTATCTTTTCAACCACTGACTCCATTTTCAACCTACCCAACTGAACTGGCTCTTTGGTCGCTTTTCGTTCTCTATACATCTACCGTCTATTAGCTTTTCCTTTTCGCAGCCATTTAGCGCCTTATTAAGCGCCGACTCCATCCAATTACCCACATACAGCATCTCATCATGAGTGGCAGACAGTTCAAGGGCTCCTCGGCTGCCCGCTTTGTGAAGAGCTCGAAAAGCTCCAAGTTCACTCCTAACTACAATAAGTTCGGCAGCAACCAGAGCAAGGTGAGCTATAACGGCAAAAGCCGGCGCCCGTACAACTCCAATATCGACAACATGTCCAAGATCGAGGCGGCAAAGAAAGTCGATGAGATCGACTCCATGATGGGCTTTGACCGTTACGAGAGTGGACCCAAGAAAACCGGCTGGCTTATAAACTTCCATCCAACTCTCGTGCCGAGCTCGCTGATCCTTAATGGTCTCGCAGCCTGCGACTTTTACTTTTTGGACGAAGAAGGCGGCAGTTTCAAAGTGACTCTTCAGTACGAGCCATACTTTTTCCTTGTATGTCGCAACAACACCGAGATTGAAGTTGAAGACGCCCTCAAAAAGAACCTCGAAGGGCTCGTTAAAAAGTACACTCGTGTTCAAAAGGAAGATTTGTCTCTCCCGAACCACTTGGTCGGGCTCAAGAGACCTTTGATCAAGCTCTCGTTCCACAACTTGACCGACATGCTCGAGGCCAGAAGAACCCTTAACCCAATAATCCAAGAAAACCAAAAGAGGAAAGACGCCAGAGATGTCTACTCTGCCGTCAATATCAACTACGTCGAGGAGGATTATTACGACACAGACAGCAAGTCCAGAAATGTGGATGCTTTAGAATACATTGACGACATCAAGGAATACGACGTGCCGTACCATGTGCGTGTCGCTATCGACAGAAACTTGCGGGTCGGAAAATGGTACTCCGTTCTTGCAAAAAGCGAAGACATCATCTTCACTGAGCTCGATGTCGTGGTGCCTCCTGACCCAGTGGTGCTAGCATTTGATATCGAAACATCGAAGGCGCCGTTAAAGTTTCCAGATTCCGCTGTAGACCAGATCATGATGATTTCTTATATGGTTGACGGAGACGGTTACTTGATCACCAACAGAGATATCATTAGCAAAGACATTGAAGATTTCGAGTATACCCCGAAGCCAGAGTACCCAGGTAATTTTGAGATTTATAATGCGGAAAATGAAGAAGCGTTGATTAAAAGATTTTTTGAGCACATTAGAGAAGTGCGGCCAACTGTCATCTCCACATTTAACGGTGACTTTTTTGATTGGCCATTTGTCGACGCAAGAGCCAACTTTCACAATATCTCCATGTTTGATGAAATCGGTTTTAAAAAGGACAGTGAGGATGAGTACAAGTCCAGTTACTGTGCTCATATGGATTGTTTTCGTTGGGTAAAGCGTGATTCCTATTTGCCTCAAGGTTCCCAAGGTTTGAAAGCGGTCACCACCGTCAAGCTAGGCTACAATCCAATTGAATTAGATCCTGAATTGATGACCCCATACGCCATTGAGAAACCCCAGATTTTGTCTGAATATTCTGTTTCTGATGCTGTTGCTACTTACTACTTATATTATAAGTATGTGCATCCTTTCATATTCTCCTTGGCAACCATCATTCCTTTGAACCCTGACGAAGTGTTAAGAAAAGGTACCGGTACCTTGTGTGAGATGCTTCTCATGGTCCAGGCTTATCAGAATAACATTTTATTACCAAACAAGCACATAGATCCACTAGAACGGTTTTACGATGGCCATTTATTGGAGTCTGAGACCTATGTCGGTGGTCATGTCGAATCCTTAGAAGCCGGTGTCTTTCGATCAGACTTGAAGTCAACATTCAAAATAGACCCAACTGTGATGGACGAGCTTTCTGTGAACGTGCGAGAAGTTTTGGAGTTCTTTGTCAAAGTAGAGTGCAATAAGAAAGTTGAAGATGTCACCAACATGGACGAAATCTGTACTCGGATCCAACAAGAACTAGAAGACTTGAAGAATAACCCAAAGAGAAACGAGCTACCTTTAATCTACCACGTTGATGTCGCCTCTATGTATCCCAATATCATGATTTCCAACAGATTGCAACCCGACTCAATGAAAACTGAAGAAGACTGTGCCGCATGCGACTTTAATCGTCCTGGCAAAGTCTGCGACAGATCCCTTTTGTGGGCCTGGAGAGGTGAATACTATCCTGCCAAAATGGATGAGTACAATATGATTAAGAGAGCAATGCAGAACGAAACCTTCCCTCCTAGTAGACCGGGTCAGCCGAAAAGGTACTTTGATGAGCTCAGTTACAATGAGCAGGCCACAAGAATTAAAAAGAGAATCAGTGACTACTCAAGAAAAGTATATCATAGAATCAAGACTTCCGAGACCGTTAATAAAGAAGCCATTGTCTGTCAGAGAGAAAACCCATTTTACATTAACACTGTGAGAAACTTTAGAGACCGTCGTTATACTTACAAGGGTCTCGCAAAGAAATGGAAGAAGAAAGTAGGTGGCATTGACAAGAGCGACCACCATGCTATTGACGAAGCTAAAAAGATGGTAATTACCTATGACTCGTTACAATTAGCTCATAAGGTTATTTTAAATTCGTTTTACGGTTACGTGATGAGAAAGGGGTCGAGATGGTATTCGATGGAAATGGCAGGTATTACCTGTTTAACTGGTGCCACAATCATTCAAATGGCCAGAGCATTGATTGAAAGATTCGGCAGACCATTGGAGTTGGATACTGATGGTATTTGGTGTATTATTCCAGAGTCATTTCCAGATGAATTCAACTTGAAGCTAAAAGATGGTAGTAAACTAGCCATGCCATACCTATGTTCCATGTTGAATCATCTTGTGCGTCAAAAGTTCACTAATCACCAGTACCAAGAGCTTATTCCAGGCACCGATCACCAATATAAAGTTACTGCCGAGAACTCCATCTTTTTTGAGCTTGATGGTCCTTACAAAGCCATGATTTTGCCAACTTCTAAGGAAGAGGGTAAAGGTATTAAGAAGAGATATGCAGTTTTCAACTTTGATGGCTCCTTAGCCGAACTCAAGGGTTTTGAGTTGAAAAGACGTGGTGAATTGGAAATTGTCAAAAATATGCAGAGTGACTTGTTTCCAGCGTTTTTGGAAGGCGACACGTTGGAGAACTGTTATAAGGCTGTTGCGTCCATTGCTAACAAGTGGCTAGATATATTGTTTTCCAAGGGTAAAAACATTGAAGACGAAGATTTAATTACCTTGATTGGTGAAAGAAAAAGTATGAGCAAGTCTATTGAGGACTATAACGGTATGAAGAGTACTTCCATTACAACCGTGAAAAGATTGGTGGAGTTTTTAGGTATCGACCCAAAGGGCGATAATGGTATCACTGCCCAATTTATCATTGCCGATAGACCAAAGGGTGCACCCGTGGCAGAGCGTGCTATCCCAATCGCAATCTTTTCTGCTGATATTACTCAGAAGAGACTCTACTTAAGAAAATGGCTCCGTGATAACAGTCTTGATAACTTTGACCCAAGAAATATCCTTGATTGGAGTTACTACCTTGAAAGATTGGCATCTGTAGTGTTGAAGATCATCAGTATTCCAGCATACTTGCAAATCAAAAAAAATCCGTGTGAAAAGGTGGATTTACCTGGCTGGATCTTAAAGAAAATTGAGGACGGCAGGGTTAATCAAAGTAAACTCACTAGCTTCTTTTCCAAAACGGATAAGGTGGAAATCACTACCAAAGACATTGAAGACATTGCTGCATCTAAAGCTGCTGCTACTGCCAACGGTAACGTTAAAACCAAATTTGGCGGTACTGTGCGTTCCAAAAAGCGTCGGACCAAAAATGGGGCTGCCCAAGAAGAGCAAGAAAATAAGGAAGAAGAGGAAAAAGTTGATAAAGAGATTCTTAACTCTGGATGTCCAGATGCTGCTGTTGACTATGTTGGATGGCTCACATACAACAAAGTTATTTGGAAACAAGATGCTCAGAAAAAACTCGCCAACAGGAAACTCTTTGGTGACTACTCTAACAGCACAATCATAAACTCTTCAAAGTCTTCGTCTGTGGGTGGCATGTTGCGTAACCAGGCTCAAAATTATGCTTCTTCTGAAGACTGGCAGGTATTGAACTACCAAGCGGATGTTGTTCCAGGCCAAGTCAGAGCTAAAGTATTAATCAGCGGCAAGATTCAAGAAGTCAAAATTAAAATTCCTAAGGAGGTTTACTTAACATTCAAGGACAATTCTGATAACGCTTTTGACCAAGATACTCTCGAACGGTTGCGCAGCGAAAAGAAGATCTTTATAGAACCTTCAAAGGCCGTTATTCCAAAGAGTAGCAAGCCGGTATTCAAGGCTGTCATGGATGAAGTGACATTTAATGAGAATGCTCATAAACCAGGAGCTGTTTTTCAAAAGGCTAATATTTACGAGTCTCAAGTCTCGAGTAAAGAAAGGGCAATTATGGACTTTGGATCAACTATCAAATTTACATCCACGGAAATGGGTGGCTTGTACAAGGGCCTTCAGTTTGGATTTGACAATAAAAATATCTCTATGGTGGAAAATGACAATTATTTGAAGCGTTTCAATATCGATGTTGTCTACTTGACTCATGTTATTTCCAACCAATATGAAATTTACTCGGTCTTCAAGTCTTGGGACTCCTTGGTCTCAATCTTTGTGTTGAAACCAACTGATAAGGCTCAAGAGTTTCCATCTAAGTTGGAAAACATCTACTCTGACCTTTACAAGTCTAACAAAGACGATATCGAAGCGTTTACTGACTTTATTAGCTATTCTTCAGAAATTGAACTAGATGTACAATACTTTACCAGTTTGAGTTCCCTAAACAAAAGATTGAATTCCAGCTTGGCTTCAGCTTATGAGGAAAAAGGAACTACTACCGTTTTGGCGCTTCAATCACCGTTTATGGACCGTATCTTTAAAACGGTCAAGTCTGTTCTTGAGTATCCAATTGTCAAATTATCATATACCGACATGTCTTTGCCAGCCTTGCGCTGGCAGGAAGAGTTAGTCAAGAGAATTTTTATCTTTTACTTTTCCTTGGGCTCGTGGATGAGAGACTTGTTGGAGTTGTCGCGTTATAGTAACATTCCATTATGTAACTTAGAGCTTCACAATATTGGATACATGATCGATATTGAGTACGCTAGAAGACTCAGAAGAGGCAATATTGTTTTATGGTGGTCATCCAACACCAACCCTGACCACGGTGGATTAGAAAGCCAAAAACTTGTGCCAATTACCGAATCGCTAGTCTTCCCAAACATCAACAACCCAGACAGTTACGACAATGTCGTACTTGAAATTACGATTCAAAACTTGACTATAAATACTGTGTTAACCTCAGCATTAATCAATCAGGCTGAAGGCTCTGATTTGGCGGAAATGGAGTTGGCTTCTTTTAATAATAACAACAATGAAGGAGTAATAGCAGGCTCCGAATTTTCAGAAGATAGTTTCAGCTCCAGTGCCTTGAGCATCTTGAGATCAATGGTCAAAGATTGGTGGGACGATGCTGTCGCTAGATCAGAGTACGCTGACTTGATGATCAACAATTTTATAAAGTGGATGCAAAAGAAAGGCTCGTTTTTGTATGATCCAAGTTTGGAGTACCATGTACATAATTTGACCAAAAAAGCGCTCTTACAAATGATCAAAGAATTCAAAAAAATGGGGTCGGCAATTATCTTCACCAACAGAAGTAAGATCTTGTTGAAAACGGGAAAAATGTCAATTGAAAATTCGTATGCCTATTCTCAATATATCCTCAAGGCGGTTCGCGCCAAGCCATTGTTCAACTACTTGGACTTGCAAATAGAAAAGTACTGGGATAATTTAATATGGATGGATGAGTATAATTATGCCGGTAGAGCCACCGAAACCGTGACTGAGGCCAAAGAGCAAGAGTTGGTCTCTTACTCAAAATGGCAAATCGCAAAGTTCTTGCCGCCAATCTACCAAACTGAGTTTTTGGACTGGGTTTCCCTCTTTTTGGACGCTTTGATCAGAGAGAAAGAAAAGAACTTGATTCAAAGCACACAAAGGGCGACTCAGTTACCACGCAAGACTCCCAAGAACGAAGACAGTGATGAAGCCAATGGTATCATTAGCGATGATATTGATGGCAAGATCACCATTTCGGACACCTTGTCGCCACTTTGGAATCCTCTTAGAAAAAGAATCAAGAAGTTGTACGCTAAGCAAAACAGCGTCATTTTAACTGAAGCGTACAGCGAGGAATACAAGTTCCCAACCTTGCCTGGTTCCCATTTGAAACTCGGAAACCCAACATTGGAGCTCATAAAGGACATCTGTGCCGTCTTTGCCTTGTCGAAACAAAATAACTTAGAATCTCGTGCTCTCAGAAGAGAATTGCTTAATTACCTTGACGTCAGAGAGTTCAGCGATGAGGCCACATTCAGAAACCCTAGTGTCTCCTTGAAGATCCCTGAGGTGGCATGCATGACCTGTGGTTTGATTAGAGACGTTGACTTTTGTCGCGATGATGAAGACGATATTTGGTCCTGCTCCAAGTGCCACGAGCCGTTCAACAAGGTTTCATTAGAAGAGATGTTGATTGCTGAGTTTAAGAGAGCCATTTCATTATTTTACACTCAGGACTTGAAGTGCGAAAAATGTGGTAAGGTCCGTGAGAATGAGTTGACTTCATTCTGTCCTTGTTCCGGTAACTATGTTGGCGTCGTCAACAAAAACACCATCTTGAGAAAGATTCAAATCTTCGAAAACGTTGCCAATTTCTACGACTTGAGGTTGTTAGGAGACACAATTGAGGCTATCTAAACTGTCTTTCGTTTTTGTTCTTTTTTACTTTCTTTTGTATTTACAAGTTATTTTTATTTTATTTTATATACTTTATGCTCATCTTGGTCATATCTAATGTCATAATACTAATCCATTTACTAATTCTTTCATTTCTTTTTCTTCTATTAATACGTTCATTGCATTCAACGTTTACAAGACTATTGGCTACAAATAGCTCATACTATGGAGAAGTCTTTCTGGGAGGCTTTTCTTATAATGTTTTTGAAGATTTGCGTAAGCTATGCTATCTGGCCAAAAAGTCTAACATGAAGTACAAATGCAAATTTAACAGGCTAAATGTAGCTGTCGAGAAAATATAAGTCCTCTCGGAAACACAAAGTAGGTATATCATAATTAATAAATGAAATTATGCGACGAAAGAGAAAAAATGATTGAAAAAAGACGTTAAACATAAACCTTTTTTGAATTGTACTATGTAGATGTTTTCAAGGGCTACTTCATTACTGAAAACATCCAAGATATATAGAAAATAATGAAACAAATTAATAATAAATGCAATTTTGTGATTTATTTTTGTGAGTCTAAGAACACGAATTGACAAGAGCTGCTCCTCTAAGCATGCGAATCATTTTCATTCATCGTTCCCAAACTTCTGGCATCATCGTCAAACTGGTCGGTGTTGCTTATAAAGTTATCTTCTTCGTCAGCATTGTCATTATCGTCGTCAGAACCTAATAGTTCATCTTCATCGTCCAAGAATGCTTGGTTTTGGTTGACCGTAGTGTATCTTCCCAAAGAAGCACCACCTCTTCTCCTGTTGGCCAATTTATCTCTCAATTTACCAAAATACTGCGCAATGGCCACAGATCCCACAAAGGCAAAAACACCAACATCCACAATTCTGTTAACAATTTTGTCAATTAAACTGTTCTCAACCCTGTTTGGAAGCTGTGATTCAAAGTCGTTATTTTCTTCAAGACGAATCTGTCCAAACTGAGTCCAACCGCCATTACGACGGATTCCTTTGTCGTAAACAAACCACGAAGCAAAAATAAATACAGAAAGTGGGATAAAGACGACAAGAAACAAGTTGAAGCCACGCAATCCACTACCATGAGCATCGTCAAACTGGTCTTCTTTGCCTGGACATGGTTTAGCTTCCCATTTATCCAATTGTTTTCCTCCTTCACAGGTGCTAAGAGGAATTTTTCTGTACCCGGTAGGCTCAAAGTACTCATAAACCTTCTTATTGGCACACACTTCCTTTGGATCTTTTGGACTAAGACCGTTAACAAGTTTACAGGTGCCATCACTGGCACGAGCAAAATTATAGTCACATTCAAAGTCTTTTCTGCTACATGAGCAGTTTCTAAGAACCTTATATGCTTCATTCAACGGAGCGCTGCCAACGTAACAGTCAGTATGGTCAAGTTTACGACGCAAGTAGCGTGCTTCGTGACCAAAAAGACAATTGTCTGGCAAAAACGGGTGTTTTGGAGTCCAGTATTCAAAGTCTTCTGAAATCAAATCTAAGTTGTCCAAATCAAGTGTACACTGTCTAGCATAAACTCCGCTGAAGTCAACACCAAGAGCAAGACTATAATGGTCTTTGTTTGTTGGTGGAGAAGCAAAAACCACAAATCTTCTAGAGGTGTCAGACGGGATGGTAGCAATGTCATTGACTTTGACCTTTTGAGCATAAAACTCGTATTCAGACCAATTTTCACCTTCGTCCAAAGAATAAAGCAAAGTGTTAGTCTCAGCATTTTGATCGACCAAAATCACAATGCTCCCTTGATCACCATATTCCCAAGCCAAAGGCTTTTCATGGATTTCTTTCCATGTAATACCTCCATCTCTGGTTAAAAATGTCGAGCAAGCCTTCTCGTCAAGTAATTCAGAACCAACATTTCCAACTCCAATCATCATACCCACGGCTGAGCCTGATGAGTAAGTATCTCTGTAATCTATTCTTTCGGTAAAGCCATGTAAGTTGAGGGAACACTCTTTTAAGGATTGGCCGGAAGCTACACATGGGTATTTTTCCCCCTTTGAGTTGACAGAAGGTGGATTTATAAATGCCCATTCTGCAGCATCATTGTGTGTGATTTTTGTCTTCAATTTTTTAGAGGCACCAGTAAAAGCTTCTTTAGGATTGGTGACAACATTTATGATGGCTAAACCTTCAATACCTTCAATCTTTTCGAAATCAACATAGCCTGCACTGTCTCTGTTAACATAGTTTTCAGATAAAATATACGATGTACCATTAGAGTTGGATTTTAAGATACTACCAAATTCACTACCTTTTCCATTTGAAGTGGTGACGTGCAAGTAAATTGAGCGAGAATTGGATTTAATGATGGTGTAAGCTTGCTCCTTATCAACTTGGAAGTCGTGTGGGAACTTGGCGTGGGCCCAGGTTTTGCCATCAACCGTAGTCAAACTCTTTAAGGCAGTAGAATCGTGGACAATTTCAGCAACAATCATGAAAGTGTCATCTGGTGCAATACCAACTGCCTTTTTAAAGTGGACCTCGGAATCTTTGAAAAGGTTAGTACTGCCAAGAACTTTCACAGATCTATCAGAATTTAACTGCTCACAAAAGATCAATTTGTCATCAGTTTTAAATCTAGCGCCTGCAAAATCACAATTTCTGGCATTGTCAAGTAACTTATTCCAAGTCTTCCCTCCATTATTAGTCAAAAAAGCTGATGAGTGACAGTCAGGAGAGTAAGTGTTAGACTCACAGTTTTCAGAGCCCACAAAAATAAAAGTGTTAGTGTCGTTAGGATGGAAGATTAAAGGAGCATAGCCGAAACCATTAACTGGAGTTGGTAATTTAACTTGGATAAATGTTTGAGCCCTGTCACTTGACACGTACATCGAGTCGGATGGTGTAAGTAATATCACGTGGTTGCCGTTATACTTGTTCTCTATAATAGCGAGAACATCTTCTTCATCGACGGACGCCCAGAAAAACTCCAAGCCACCATTGTGAGAAATGTAAACTCTTTTTGTCGATGTGAGCACGACAACTGTTTCATCTTTGTAATCAGTTTTTGATTGATCCAAGTAAACATATTGGGTGACTATGCCGGAGAAAGCGTTTTTCGATGACCTTATATCCGCAGAAGCTGAATCCTTCAATACATCTTGGCATTTCAAGTCAAAATAGTCCTTTTCGGGGTCTAACTTGTATGAGTCCCCACTTGACTCATCACATGTGTTGCCTGGAATTAAGACATGCTTTGGAACTCTGGACTCAAGATTTTCATTGTTGGTGCAGACTTGTCTAAAGTATTTAAAGTCCGGAACGCACTCACCTTGTTCATTAGTCGTGAAGCCATTATGGCATTCGAAGTCAGCCTTGGTACATGCACAAGGCTCATCAATTGGTTTCACATCCTCGTATAACTTATTGACAAAACACTTTGCATCCTGCTTACGACGCAAAAATTTTTCTTTATGACCCATGATGCAAACAGCCTTAGAGTTTGCATCTTCTTTTCTGGCAACAAATTCTTCCATGTCTCCACTACCACATTTTTTGCCGCCAAAAGCATTGGAGAAATCCATGGCATAAACATAGAATTTGCTCTTGTTTTTATCTTTTTTGGCTTCTTCAAAATCATAGCCACTGAAAATAAACTTGGTAGAGCTGCCATCGATAGTGGTGGTGAGCAATGTTGGCAAAACTTTCTTATCAAAATGTCCTTCTTGCCAAATCTTACCTTGGTCCAAAGAATAATAGTATAATGACCTGTCAACCGAAGCTTCCATCTTATATTTTGAGTGAAATGGGATGGCAACAATCACATTACCTTGATCGCCAATGGAGAACACGCAGGGTTTGTCGATAGCAACTTCCCAAGTATAGCCCCCATCTCTAGAGATCCAAGTAGACAATTTATCGTATTCAAAGAGCTGTGTTTCACTGACAGAACCAACGCCAACCAAAATACCCGGAGTCGGTCCACTCTCAAAGTTACCATCACCGGTCATTTCAATGGCATTTAGAAGATTCAAGTGACAAGACTCTTTGTTTTCACAGTAGGTCTTGGTTTTGCCGTTTTCGTCAATCTTATATTTCAAATATCCCCACGATCTACCGTCATCGAAGGACATCATGGATTTGACAATTGGAAAGAACGAGAAACCGTCGTAGCCTGTCATCACATTACCAAGCCAAACGCCGTCTAGATTACTAATCTTTTCAATGCTGTGAAATCCGTAAAAATCTTTTGCTTCAGACAAAGAATCCAATTTACGGAAGGTGAAGCCATCAGAGTCTGAGACGTAAAGATCAGAGATGATGGTTGACAAATTTGGAGACATCTTCTTTTTAAATCCCCAGACGGAAACGTACAAAGAATGGTCATTGGATGGTAAAATGACAAATGATTCACTTTTCAAGTCGCCAGGGAAATGGGCTTTCTTGAACGATTTGCCGTCACGAGAAACATATAAATCAACGTAAGACTGATCACTATATCTGTCAGAGAATGCCTTAATAACAATAAAAGATTCGACGACTTGTAAATCATAAATTATGGTGTCTGACAAGTTTCCATCCGTGATAATGGTGTTAGTTTTGAACCAGTCGCTAGAAGAGCGAATAACAGTGCTTTTCACACGCTGGTGGTTATCGTAGACATTCAGCACGCAGAGAACATGATCATCGTCATTGAGATCGGCATTACCCTTAGTGGAAGTGAAGGAACAGAACATCAAATCGTCAAGCTCAATCTTCTTTGGTGGTGTGGCAAATTCGTCATTTGTATAATAGTAGCTAGGAGTACAGGTGAATATATCTGCGCAATCCAAAAGATTGAGTAGAACATTTTTCTTGTTATTTATGTTCTCACTTATTAGCAATCGCATGGAAGGCTTGAAATCAACATCGAATTCGAAGGACTTCCACGTGTTACCCTTGTCCGTAGTAAAGTAGTGCTTTCTGGAAGAACCAATTGCAAAGACACGGTCCTTGTGCGTCTGATCTAAGACCAAAGTTGATATTTTTGCATCTTTATCAAGAGTAGATGTTATATCTTTCCACGAGACGCCATTATCGCTTGACTTGTGGAGACGATTGTCATTGAGATTGAGAATGGTGGGCGAGTCATCAAAATATATTATTCTTTTGGATCCCTTGTCAAACTGTGTTGAAGAGATCTGGGGCTCGAAGGCACACGATATTGCCATGAATAGGGCAAGCGCCCAATAGAACACAAGCATTGTTGGTGGTTGGTAGCCGCCTCAGAGAAAACCGATAAGATTAGTTAAGCGGTAAGAGTGCAACTGAGAAACAGAAAAAATGAATTTGAAGCAAAAGAACTGAAAAGTTCGATCTAAGCGCTGCGCTCGGATGAATGAATTGATGGTGTCTGTAAGAAAGGTTCTAAAAAGAAGCTATTCAACACGAGCGATGTAAGCTAGTTTTCATGTTTAAAAGCGAAGCGCGGATGGAAATAGAATGTTAGACAGGCCAGGAAAATCAAAAATACGGATGCGTAGCAATGCCTGGAGTGCCAGCACATTGAAAAACGGAGCAGCTGTTTCAGCACCGTTACTCTACTATAACCGAAATTTGCAAAGTTTCGCTGCATTTTCTCTTACACAGGTCACCGATACGATACCAAGCGTTATAGATTGTCTATTGTTGTTGGAACAGATGGTGCTTTTGATACATTTAGCGTGGCAGATACAGCAGTATTTCTTGTAAAACGTCAATTGTGAAAGGCATCTACTGTACTGATGTAATCTCTCTGACGGCCCTACATTAGGGCTATTTGCCACCTGTCCTTCCTGGGATATTAGAGGGTATGTGCACCCCCTTATGTCTCAGAGCCTATTCGGCGTACGCTTAGCGCTAAAAGGGCGTGGCATCGGCGCTCGGCATTTGGTGTGCCCGGGTCAGTTTCCGCTGTGCAGGGCCCAGGAAGAGATGATATCATCGTATCCCAGGGCCTCTATGGAGTGTGATATCATCGCGCTAACATTGGTGAGTAGCGGAGATAGTGGGAGTAGAAACCTGATAACCAACTTTAAGTTCAAAGAGTCCGCAAAATGAGAACTCAGTAAGCACATGGAGCAAAGGTTATGCGGATTCGTGAAACGTCTGTGGAGCTTGTTAAAATATTATATGAAATACTTAGTTAGTCGATAAAGATAAGTTTCGTTGGCTCCAAGCAACAAAATAATCCGAAAGTACAAATAAGGCAAGAGATGTGACGCAAAAAGAGGGGGTCCATATTGTCATTTTGGATACCGTATCATCTTGAACCAAAAAATGCGCTTTTGATAACAATGTTTCACATTTAGTTTTGGCGTGTTTCCAACCAGGAATCATCTGATTGATCTCCGAGTTAAAAGACAAAAAGCTTGACAATCAGCTCCCATTTTGTTTTCTGAAGTGTGTGTTTGTTCAAGTTTACCAACTGCAACTGTTGTTTTTTGGCTAATAGAAAAGCAGCCAAAATCTGGGGTAGAGTGCATTGTATCCACTCAATGGTAGTATTTTTGTGATTAATCATACCAAGAAGTGATCCCCGCAATTTGCGATTCTCAAACATGAAAATAAAAACTTTTTCAATACATTTATGGTTTGGGGTCTTTCAGTGTACACAATTCAAGCCAATGAAAACTTCAAATCAAAATCTTGTATGAAACTTGGTTCAAACCTAACTCCATCCCTTTCTTGTTTTGTTTTTTCAGATCTGATCCTGAGCCTGCCATGACACCTCACTCCGCATTTCTTAGTATCCTCATATATGCTTTCTTTCTGTTCCACTTTTCGAGTAGCTTCTTTAATCTATGCAACTACAGATTCTATGATGCCAAGCAGAGTAGACTAGTGTTTTCTTATGCCTATATGGCAATTAAACTTTACTATCAGCCCATATACTAGAAAAAAAGTTTTGTCTCGAGCTTGGTTTTCTCTGCTGGATGGAAGGAGCAATCACTGCGTAGCTGCATCCTGCTTGAGCGGTTAGATAATTGTACCTTACGACCAATTAAGCATCCACACCAAACATTCGACAATTTCAGCAGCCAATCATATTAAGTACTTCCCTGTATTCTGTTACTTTGTTGGAGAAAGAATTTAAAAATTCACTCATCTAAAGTTTTAGCCCTACGAATGCTTGGAAATGTATGGAAATAAAGACCTGGGGCTAGGGGATTAAGGTATTGAATGCTCGGCGGAAAGATATAAAATGCGCTGGGGTTCCTCGTTATCTCTATACTCAGAGATTGGTCCTAAGACCTATTATTTTGCTCCCTTAAACTTTTAATGAATTTTCTAAAATACTCTTCACACTTTTCCTTTAAGACCTATATTATCTATAGCCAATATTAATAAGTCTTCAAAATGTGTCAAACTTCTGTTTGCTCCTTATGCAGTACGTATTCAATCACATAATATGATATGTTCACCCACAAATATGAAGTAAGTTACAAGAAATAGGCTCTAACATTTTCTTAGGCAAAACAAGCTGGATCAGCTGCGGTGAATCGCTTGAAGAACATATTTCTATCGCCATGGACACCACCCCAAAGAAGTACTGGTGCGACTGCGAAAATGTTATATTAGAAGAAGACAACATACTTAACACCAAATATCCACCAAGTGCGGGCACTGGCCACAGAAGATCTTCTTCTATCAACAAAATCCCCTTTTCTAGCAACCCCTTTACTATAGGCTCTGAATCCTCAAGTGAAGACTTGTCGTTGAACAAAAAGCCGTTCCAGGAAATCATGTCTATTGAAGTCTTGCCCGTATCAGGATCCTTAGGAGGTAGAAATGAACCAGGAGGATCTTTCAATAAAGGCGCTACTATTTCAAGATTGAGCCACATTATCAATATCAGTGATGGTATAACATCGTTGAATAGATAGCGTCTGTAGTAGATATGGTATGTTGTTCGTCTTGCTATATTGTTTTCTGTTGTATATAGATTTGTTTCGCATCTTTTTCTTGAATACTCATTTTTACGATTGCTTAAAAATAGCCCTCTGGTTCCCAAGGGCATTGCTTTACAAGAGTGTTTTTGGGTTTCTTTTAAATATCGATACGCTTAGGAAGAATAAATCATCTGTTTACTTTAAAATTATTTCGGAAGTGGGTGATCAAGTCGCCAACGTCTATTCTGTTGAAAGAAAGCATTTAACAGGTTTCTCCATTTGAAAAAAAAATAACGCTTGAACATATTTCTTCTTACTAGTAAGTGCTAAATTACACAATTATTGGAGAACCGAATGAGAATGTTTATGAAAAAGTTATGAAAAAAGAAAAAATGAGCAAACAGATTTCCTAAAAATCAAAGAGAACTGAAACAAATAAAATAATAAAAGCTTTATGTAACAAAGCAGCAACTACTGGAGCAGTGAGAATTAAATGTATAATAGGGAAGAACTTAACAAATTTATAGAACAGAAAGTACCCTGTGCTTCGAGTTTAATAACGAATAAATGGTTACGATGATGAAGAAGTTCGCAACTATGAGGTAATAAGCAGATAAGAGAAACAAGACGATTATTACCACATTCTAAAAGAATATGGTATTTGAGAAGCATTTCTCCGCTAATTTATGAAAGTATATATGTGATTCAAATATGAGAAATTTTATTACAAGGCTAAGTACAATATCACCATCACGATAGAGATCATGGTGCTCGTTCAAGGAGGCCATGTGATAAATAAGCTTTGGACTTCAATTTTTAAGGCTAGCAAAGGATCTAAGCAGTTGGGCTTCTTATGGTAGTTTGAAGCTGCCGACATTGTTAAAAAGTAGATTCAAAAGCAGCTTTTCTTTTAAAAATCTTCTCCTGAACTTTCGCTGGAATTGGAGCAACTGTAATAGAAGTTGCCAAAACCAAGGCTATAGTAGAGACAAAAATAGGAAATGGCATTGTATTAAAAGTTTTTGTAAAAGTCAAATGTGTAAGAATATATTATTATGTTTATGTTGATGATGATGATAAAGAAGCAGGAATACCTATTCCAAATCTCATAAATCCAGCGGATCTTCTTTTCTTCTATATCTGTATCCCTTTTCTTTGTCAGGTTCTCCTTTTTCCCTAATTTTGAAAGCCAGGGTATGTTTTTAGTAAGGCTTTTTTTTTGTACCACCATATTCATTTCCTAAAGTCTCTTTTGCACATTACTAGCATTACGCGACGCCATCTGAAGTGCGATTGTTGTCCGCAAAACACACTAGAACCACCGAAAATAGAAAACCAGAATCCTTTCCCCTTCAAGCACTTAGGATGCCATATTTTGCACAAGCATCATGGAATACCTGACTAGCACAGGGTATTTCGATGCCATGTTATGTTTTGCCTTTTATCATCGGTTCAAGCAGGAAGCCTCTGGCTCCGCCTCAGTGCACATATTAACGCATGGCTTCACCTCTGCAGATGCGCAAAAACGCATACCAACATGCACCAAGGAATGACACACGAAAGTTGCAAAGAAAAAAATAATTAATGTCAAAACGCCGGTTGTGAGAGCGCCCAAAGACTGTTTAAAGATTGTTTCTAAACATGTTTATGAAGATTCTTGCCTCATTAGCCTACGACAGAAGTTGGGTTTACTGCTCTTTTCTGCATGCCATCTTTTAGCACCCCTGTCTTAGTACAAGAGCTGCCGTAAATTAGTACTGTTAACCTGCAGAAAAGGAAGGCACTCTCAACGAGAGTGATCTCTGAGATATCTAGCTGGCCGGTTTTTTAGTGTAAAAACAAGGCTCACTATAATACTCTTTCAGTTGCCAAAAGCGCCCTCTGCATGAGAATGAGATCGCTATCACTGACAAGTCGATAGTCGTATTGAGCAATTGAGGGAAAGGAGAGTCAACTGCCTTGTGAAAAAAATGAGCAATACCTATATTTAGTAAACACAGGTAACGAAAGAAGCTAGGAATAATATTGCAAGAAGAGAAGCAGCAAAAAAAGCAAAGGTAACATCAAAAAGAAAAAAAACCAAATCTAAAAGCATAATTATAGCAAATGAAGACTAAGACAAATTTAAAGGTATGGTACGCATGATGATCAGCATCAATATTAGAAACAAGGCTGTTTTAGAGCATAGAAGCTACGATAGAAGAGGTGATTGTAGTTAACGTTGAAATTAAAAAAATGCTTTGAAAGATCTCATCCAAAATAGAAGATTATTAAAAAACTTTTTGGAACATGTAGGTATAGAAGGCGTTGAAATCTGTGATCAGTTTAGTTTTTGACTATGTAAATATCGTCAGAAACATCTTTCTTATCCATAAGATACTCTTGGACATTTATCGGAATCGGAGCGGCAGATATAATGTTAGCAAAGACAATAGTGGCAGCGAAGAAAATAGAAAAAATTGCATTTTGTTTAAGGTGTTAAAAGTTTGAAAGCTGTGAAAATTTGGGATGAAAAGTGAGTGTAGAAATAAGATTTAATTGGTGAAGCAAACAACTTAGAAAGTTAGAATTGAAGAATGACAAGAAAAAGACACAGATTTATTTGAAAGATCTGGAGACCCAGAGGAAAGTCCATTTTTATATAAATATTCTATTGGCCTTTTCGGTAATCTCAACAAATTTTGTTTTTAAGGCACTACATCCTCAAGGCACATTTCACCTGCCTAACTTTATTCACAAGCCATGCAAAGGAGCCACTCAATGTCCCATCGATCTAAAAATAGGAATAAGTGATCTAGTATCAATGATCCATGATACGTAAAATGTTACTGAGCTATGGTAGATGCCGACAAATTCCTTGTGCGGTTTGGCTTTGCTTCAATAGCACTTTCCCGAGTGAACAGAAAAACTTGCCTGAAAAGGAAAGGAGGTGCGCCACAAAGAATTTGGCACTATACCCTTACTCGATAGCATCTTTGAGATAGTTGGCTTTGGAAAAGAAGAACATTTGTGCCAGTGTCTGTACTTGCTGATGGTAGTACTAGACTATAGCCTGTAGATGTCTAGCTTCTTAAACTTGTGAGACTTTTTGTGTACTTCGTGAGTACCCACCTGAGGTGTGTAATTGCCTTTGTATGATATTACGTAATCCCGCATTGCGAAATGGCAAAATAGAATAACATGAAAACTCCAAACCGCTTGTTAATTGATGTGGAAAGATACCCTTTGCTATTTTCATAAACCACATAGGGTCATAAAAAGTAGGAATACGTTCATTGGGCTTACTTTTAAGCACACAAGTGCCAATTCATGATGGCTATACGGTAGTTTTACAGAAAAAATGGACTCCAGTAACAACTTTGAGGATTCTTTTAGTGACGATGATGACGCTGAGTTCATCGCGTTGACTGCAAGGCCAAGAATCGATAACACACAAGATAACCAAATAATCACCAGTTCAATAGTGCCCGAACAGAGGCGTGCTCAAATACTGCTTAGAACCGATTATAATAAAACCAACAATAACAACATTTACAATCAGAATGCCGGAAATGATACAAGCTTAGAGACACAACAAGATAGAAGCTCCAGAGGCAGAAGTAACAGTCCGAGAACTCCCAATACCATACCATCAAACAATAGCGAGACGGCCAAGCATAACCTTGTCGATTTGAACAATAAGTTCCTCGAAGCCGTGGGTGAGATTGCGGTGTTAAGAAGCAAGTTGAAGGAGATGGAAGCGAGCAAATCACAACAAATGCGAAACTTGGTCAAAAACCATCATAGTTATAGTAAAGAAAAAGAAGCGAAACTCACAAATTTACAGCAGCAGATTATAAAACTAGAGGAGGAAAAGCAATTTTACATTGCCGAGTTGAAAAACCCATATTTAAAAAGCAGTACTGCGGGACGCATCAATCCTTTCCAGGCCAATAATAATGTTCGGAATAATAATATAAGTGATCCTGTACAGAAGAAGCGAAAAGCAAATACCACCGCGGACGATTTAGCTTCCAAGCAAGCCAATGTGTCGTTTGCGTCAGCGAAACAGCACTTGAAAGACCAGCCCAGAGATGAAGATATAGAAATGATTGACAATAATGGTTCAGATTCTTCTAAAAAGACTACTTCTTTAATAGTACAACGCAAGGTTGTACAAAAAACGCACAACCACGCCGTTAACTACAAGTCGTTATTCTTGGAAAGTATATGGAACCATACGTTGATGGGAAGTTCACGAAAGACCATAGACATTTTATCTACCATATGCATAACGTTTGACTACAGCTACAAAAGTGTCAAGATTGACAAGTACAAGGATCCAATCTCAACGGCGCTTGTGAGCTACTTGGTGAATACAAATGATAATTTGCGGATAGACGACATGATCTCGGAATTTGTGGATATCTTAATTGACTTTTTGGAAGAATTGGTGACCAAGAACCAGGTCCTCGCAACACCTTTATTGCTTGCGCTATTGCACAACTCGCTTGTGTTTAGAACAAACGCAGTGACTAAAAATGCGGTTAAGGCGGTGCTACAATTCACGGTATCGGCGATTGACAAATTTTTTTTATTATTAGATGCATCAGCGGTAGTCAATAATGGGACTGGCAACAAATCCTTGCTGTCGCAAAACGAAGAGTTTTTGGAAACGAGAGTATTTGAGAACACACAGACCATGGTGCTTCAAAGTTTCGACCTAATTTTCTTGCTAGATATACTTGAGGCCCTGTGCAAGGTAGCTGCCAGCTTTGATGATGCAGCTTTCGTTGAGGAGATCTGGACTACAATAATCCCTGTTGACTTGATTCGATACTGCTTAAGCTCTTCATGTCCTATAAACTGCATCGCCAGTATGGTTGAGTCTTTGCTTTCATCTGTGACAGATACGTTTGCCGTGAACTTGTTTGGTGATAAGCGGTATGACCTAGAAAAGAAGTTTTGCGATAAGGAACTTGTCAAGTTGTTGCTATCGTTGCTCACCAACGATATTGAACCAAAGTCTCATGTCTTTGTTTACGGACTTAATCGTATCATTGGCAATAACACGCGGATCAAGTTGCTAGACGAGATTTACCCGAGTCCTGAATCAATGGCTGTCATATCCAAGTCTCCTAGGAACTTATTGAGTGTTGCGTTTCCGCTATCCCAGGCTAGTGAGAGAAAATTGCGAAAGATAGATTTTGCAGAGCAAAAGAGACACGAGCACCATGTTTTCCATCTCAAGTTATCGGCTATTCAGCTCATGGAGAACTATCTCGCCATTGACGGATTTGAAGAGGTCAGCTACTTTAACAGTCCCGAATGCGTGAAAACATTGGTGGAGGAAATGGGGTCCCAGCAAGACATGATTATGCGTAAGCCGCGGTCAGACAGCATTCCTGCGAGAGTGAAGATAATATCGGCGATAATAATGCTTCTTGCGCCGTTGTTGCTAGAAGACAGCCCGAATGAGGAATACTATTCAAGCAGTTTGATTTCGAGGATCTCTGCCGGGGTAAAGAGGCAAATGATTGTGGCGTTGACACGAATTGCATTCAGCGCGACGCTAGCTACGGGGTCAGCCATCGAGCTTTTAAATGAAGCAAGAGGCAAGCTCAAGTACGATGGGTTCCTATTCAATGAATTCTGTGAAAAAAGGGTCAGAGAGCTCTGCGGCATTCAGAACATTGACGATGCCAACAAAGCCGCATTAATTCAAGCTGAGAGCGGCTTCCCCAATGGCGTCGAGTACGGGTTTGGAGACGATATTATTGGCCTTTCGAGAGATATTTTGGAAATCTGCATAACGCCTGACGAGGCCGACAGTTTGTACTACGCGTTTATCCCTGAAGACCCGGATGCCGAGCTATGATTATACGTGTTCACATATGTTACAAATAGACAATGATACTTTTGTAAAATATCAAGATTTTTCTCGTTTTTAAGTTTCTGAGCATTAGCTGAGATAAAGTTTTTTTCGCGACTGCTTGACATTGCGATCCAGAGACAGGAATCAGAAACCTGGATGCACGAAAAAGTCTCCCAGGGTAGTGACGCTTTGTAAGGCAACTGCAACAGGAGTAATTTGAAGCGAGCCTCGGTAGTTGGGTCACAGCCATCATCCTTATTGATGGGCAGATCTGCTACTTTGTTTTGCCCAGGCGAAGAAAACTTTTTCCTCCAATTTAAACTATTCTATTTTGCTTAGCATGGATTGCGCGCGCGCCCTAATTGGCGTCGTGAGCCCGGATCTGCCCACAGATTTCTGTTTAAGCTGGAATCACGAAATAAGCTAATTAGCAGGCAGAGCAGGCTGCTACCCAAGAGAACAGAAAGCGTGGTTTAGGCAAGCCAGGACAGCCAGTGTGTACAAAGAAGCAGATGTTGAAATCCTGACGCGAGCGGCGGCAGAAAACAGCAAAAAACAGCAGCGGGCGCGTCCCAAACGAGCGCTGCCAGCCGCTCAAAGTAGCACGCAAATTTTTTGGACAGCGCTCGCTAGGGATCCTCGCCAGCCGCCATCAACAAAAGCGTCCCTGGTCCCACTCAGCCGCCATTCCAGTTAGAGCGCTTGCACAGAGCATAATTATACTTCCATTGGACACCACAACATCCTTTAGACGCCGTAACGGTGCATCCATCGCCATCTTCCACATTGTGCAGGGCGGATCACATCAGCTTATGCGCCTCCAGAGACCGCCAGCAACAACATTTTGATCTGACTGCCACGATGGACGAGTCCCTGGACGATGACAGGCTCATCGCCAGCTTGGACGTTGTAAACCACCGTCTCCGCAAATATTCCAACAGGCTCTCGTCCGCATTGCTCTCGCATACCATCCTCTCAAACGAGCTCATTAACCTCAACAGCGAGGTATTTCACTACGATACTACCGTGAACCAGCTCATCAATGACTCCCGCTACGCCCAGGAGTTCCTCGCAAAGCTCGAAGCACTCAGCATCAGGGCCCAGTTTTTCGAGACCCAGATAGAGGTGCTTGAATCGCACTCTAGAAACAAGACTCTCCGGTCCCACCAGCGGCTCGCCAGCGTGAATGATTTCAAGGATGAAATGCTAGACTGGAGAACCAGCGAAACCACGTTGGAAAACTTATATCAGGAGCTCAGCCATTTGAAGAAACAGTTCATGAAACTTTCATACTCCTCACCGCAGCTAAACTCGCCCCCGGTCTTTGACGATTTTCCTCCTCCGCTTTCGCAGGCCAGTTCATTTGGTGCAAGCTATGGCATGAGCATCTCTGAGCCACATATGACAAGACCAAATACAAATGTTTTTAGGACCCCTGCGCAGCGGGACCACGAACCTTTTGAAAATAATCTCCAATTTGTCATGTCCAGCAAGAAGCTCGGTCATCATAACTGCCATTCTCCTAACAACTCGTCGATATCAACAGCCGCCACTTCGGTATTCGAAGACACTGCGCATTTCAGGCCCTTAAGGTGCTCTAGCAAAAAGAAGCGCAAATCTTCTCTCAATACCATTGTCAGTGCTTTGAACGAGGCGTCTATACCGCTTAGAGAAGAGCCTTATCCGTCTTTGGTCAACGAAAACTTTGAAAACAGCAATATGCACTTCGCCAACAGAGACAATGTCAATAACTACCAAAATCTCTTTTCACATGACGACAGCACTCTCGGAGACATATCCGTGGTTGAGCACTACAAAAGACGCTCGCTTTCCGTACCTTCATTCCAAGATTTGCTTTTGGAAAAGCATCAGGGTGACTTTTTTATTCCTCAAGTAGATAACACTAAAGAGCAGCGCGAAGATTTTTATCATCAGCGAAAGAAACTTAATAGAAACATCAACAAGTTGAAGCATTTCAAATCGTACCAAGGCTTGAAGATTCAATACATTGAACATGAAGAAGACAGCACCGCTGGTCCGGAAACAGTTGTCAAGCATGAATCAGAGGTAGACTTTGCATTCAAGTTTCCTGCTCCAGCAAGTGTTGCTGGACCAACGGCTAAAGTCACCAAAGCCCTCAATCTCGGAGCCAAGAGCAAAAGTTCTCATGATGCGTCAAAGAAACAAACCTTGAACTGGCTTTCGAAGATTGCCGAAGATGAGGCACCTCACTTTTCAGATACTCAAGAAATTTGCGAATCTCCAAAAAAAAAGATTGGAACCATTCTTAAAGACATAACTGAGCCTTCTATTACTCCAATTTGTCACTCCACGATATTTCATAGCACTACTGATATCAGTAAAACGTCTCAGTCATTGCTTTTGGATATGATGCATAAGCAAAGAGAGAAGGAAAAGAGATTAGAAGAGCAACAGCAACAGCATGCCAAGAAAAAGAACGGTTCGGACTCCTTATTTTCGAATAATAATAATGATTTCATTCACCTCTTGTCCAAAAATCTTTCAAACCTTCATATCAAAACTAAAGGTCTTGGCAAACCCAGTATTGTTGGTGCTGCTTGCAACGGATCGACATCTGATATGAACTCGGGCACGAAATCCACAAGTCTGCAAATACATGATGGCAGTAGCCTGCTAAGGAGCACTGGCGCCAGGCAGTCTACTGATGCGTCTATTATTACAGAGCCTGACCAAGAAAGTCAGGATAATGTCATTCAAGAGAGAAAACAGTGGGGTCTTACGTTTGCAAAGTTCTTGACCACTCTGTCTTTGGCGTACAAGGCTGAAAAAGCTGGTCTTGTCAAAGACGCACCCCAACAAGAAAGTACAGACAATAACAAAGGCAAAGACAAAATAAGTCCCGATGTATTGGCTCCGGAAAGTGATCAGCATGAAAATATTTTGCCTAAACCAGTTTTGGAAAATGGAGTTATCCTTGAAGACGAGCTACAGCACGCTCTCGAGAGCGACTTACTGTTCTAAGCACTATTCACGACTACGCATTCTTTTTATCTCACCATTCCCTCTATCACATTCTTTTCAACTCCATCAATTATCTTAATCATTCCATCAATATCTATTTTCTTTTTCCATATCATTACCGTTATTGCCTTTTGTATATTAGTCTTTCTCTTTCAGTTCTCCATCTCATTTTACTGCTTTCCTTAATTTTCACAGTTTACTACCCCATACATTTTTGTTTGCTCAATATCGCTTTATTTTTTTGCTTGATTGTTTCGATTTTACGTTTTTATATAGATGGGTCTATTGCTCAGTTTAATATTATAGTTCGCGTGTGTTATCTGTTTACGTAATCTAAATTTTGGTGAAGTGTACCATGCTATTGTAGAATTAGATATGAAGTTTAAATAAGAGAGCTAAAAATTAACGAATTTTATGGAGCTCAAAGAAATGAAAAACAAAGTAAGTGAGCAAAAGGCATTTGAAAATCATAAAATCTCATCCTCAAAGGGGTTAGCGTACATACCGACTTTTCGGTACTTTTTTGGCGGCGACAAAATAATCTGAACATTTTCTTCTAGGCCAGACTTTTCCTTATTCTTCCCACCTTCGGTATCACCGTTTCCAGATAGAAAGGTGTTCAGAATACTCTTTTGGCTATCTAGTGTTTTCTTGTCATCGTACAATGTATCTGCTGATCCCAGCGCCACCAGGAACGTTCCCCTTTGTCTCGCGACCGTGTCAGGTTTCTTTAAATAGGCGGTATCTGTCTCTCGGAACTCTATAGGAAAGTTGTTCTTGCTCTTATAAATTTTAGATTTCGCTGAGTTGTGGCCGTTTATGTTAGACAAATAATTGAGAAAGGAAGGTTGGGAAGCTGGATAACTGTGAAAATTTGCATTATCTTTATGCAAAATGTCAAAATGGGCGGCGCCCTGTGTTCTGATTGGAGGTAGTGGTGGTGGATCTGTACTTTTCTCTGAGTCCGGCGATTTATTATCAAATCCATCATCATTTGAAAACAACCCCTTTGTCTTTAACCAATGTATGAGCCAAGCAATGAGAACTTGGGAAAGGAAAATTCCAAGGAGAATAAGTGAAATGGTAAGCTCGATCATTAGCGACTTTTTGTACTCTTTGATAATTTCCTTGATGCCATCTTCGAGCATCGACTTTGCCTTCATCACGGTCAGCTTAATCGACGGGCTCAAGGAGGACGCATAATCAGAAGAATCGGAAGTAGAGTTTGTGCTCTTGCTGCTATCTCCTAGCAAATATGATGCGTTAACTCTGGGAAGAATGATGGCGGCGTTATCGTGAACCCACGTTAACGCCTTTTCCACAGACTCCACTTTGTTTCCAATAATGCATTTGACCACCGCCTTCACTGGCTTTTCAAAAGCCGTGTTGTTGAAAACTTTTTCTAAATCCTTATTGATTCCATCATAAAATTTGGCAATCGTGTTGTTGACCGAATCGGTGGCGTTGACCACCATCCCGAACATTTTTTTGTTGATGGAACTTTGTGTATCGTTGAGATACAGGTTGGTGGAATCAGCCCACTCATTTGCTGCTTTGCTTATCAACATATCAAAATTGGTGGACAGCAGCTGTTTGAACTCAGTTTGCCCCTTTTGCAAACTCTTACTAGCAACAAATAGTATGGTGAATTGCAACACCACTGCAAGGATTCCTGCCATTGCAATGCCCAATAGCGTTACCGACAGCAGTGATAACGAATATGAGGTCATCCACCGTACTGCATTATCTTTACTTTTGGAAGAAAGGCGAAACGCCTTGACTATGAACGACGAAATGAGTGTAGGGATTTTGTTCTGGTTCTTATCAATGATAGCGTACACCTCAGCTTGAGAAGAATACTCGTTAAGTTGCGAGATTTCATTCATCGTCTCACGTGTGCGCTTCCATTGACGGTACTCTAGGTATGTTAGCGGGATAATCACAAGTATTGCGGTTATAACCACCAAGGATAATATGACTTTGAGAGCAGTTTGAAGGTCGTCGCCAACAGAAACATATATTTTGTGAATCTTCTCTTCCGTGGGGCAAAACTGGACATCGTGCATGGTTGGCACTTTCATATTATTGCTAGATAACAAAAATAAAGTCTCGTTCTCAAGCTCACTCTTCAAATATTTGAAAGGAATGTTGATTAAAGATTTGGTTTTATTCTCGACGGTGTCAAAATCCGGCGTCTTTTGAGAAAGACTCTCTAATTTTTGATTGATGGAGGCGGGGATTCTGAGACTTTTTAATGACGAAATCGTGAGGTTTACTTTGTCGAATGGCGAATCATTATCATCCTTGCCAGTAAACAAGTCGATTATGCTTTCCCCAGCGGTTTCAGCGTTATTTACAAATTTAGATAAATCAGTCAACCCATCCTCTATAGTGTCCGTCGCGTCTTCTAAGGTATTATTGATCCAACTGATAATGCTTTCTGAGGCATTGGTGGCCACATCAACACTAGTGTCAATTGCTGCTGTTAGCAAGCAGGCGTATGTGCCCACCATCAACTGGATATAGAACACTATCATTGCTTCAACCCCTGTAAGAAGTAAATGTAGGCCTTTAACAAGAGCGTCATTTGCCTCTTGGACACCTTTGGCAATCATGATGTTCGCGGCTTTGGCTGTATAATGGGGCATGGACACGACTTTGGAGGCATAGTTATTTAGTAGGGTACATGAAGACTTTGTGTAGGATTCTGCTCTGGTAATAGCTGACTTCAAAGACAGCTGGAAGAGAAACACTTTGATTGCAATCAATATTAGAAGTAGAGTGTACTGATTGATCCATATTTGAGAAAGCTTGTCTTTTAAATTTAGATATGGGTGTGTTGCTGCCATTTGATAATTCGGATTGTTCTCATCTTGCTTTTCTGGCTTGAAAGGATTCACTATCTTAAACCTTCTCAAGCGCTCTTTTTCTTTTACTTCGGTCACTTTGTCTTTAATCCACCCTATCTTAGGCCTCATAGCTGAAGCTGCAACTGTCAGAATCGCTTTGATATTGCCTAAGTTAACCTTTGGTAGAGATACTTTCAACTTTTGCTAGGTTGAACAAAAATTCTAAACCCATCAAGCAAAGAAAAATGTTAAATCAAAAAACATAAATAGCCGATACATACATCTATAAATAAAAGCAGCATTTTTACACGCATTTTGACTGCGACCACTTATTTTCTCTTCTCTTCCTCACAATGTGATATGATTGTTTAGCACTTATCCAGCCACTTACTTTCAAATAAGCTTTATCATTTACGCTAGACCATACTACGGGCCCTGTATGTACACATAGGTTCTAAATATAGCGAAAGGTGGACTTTTATGAGGTGTCATTGCGACGTGGTAGTGATTGATCAGGATTAAGGGTTCTCGCTGCTGCAATGTTGAAACAGTTCGCTGACCTATGCAGTTATATGTGCAATGGTGTTGCATTGGTTGATAAACGCATAATAAAACATACACTTGCATAAATCTATCCAAAAATTGGTAATAGCAGCAATACCTAACTAATAAAAAAAGCTGCTGTTATTTTTTTTCTGACTTGTAAGAAAACATTGTGTGAAGAAGATTTTAGCTCCATTTGTTTCCAGCTCAATGGACCGATGGCAAGCTCTGTGGTTCAGAGGGTGTGCGCACCCGCTCCTTCTGCTCCTTGAGAAGCCTCAAAGAGAAAAAAAAATTCGGCGCTTTAAAGCAGCTCTCCATGTTCGGCCAGAATATCTCCCCTCAAGCAGATCTTATTGACCCTTTTTCGTTCTTCTGCTCTCCAAACGTATCCATTTTTGGGTGCCAATTGTGAAGGCCTTCGCTCGTTTCATATTATTCCACCATGGGCTATATCAAGAAAACAATTTTCGCCGCCGGTGTCAGTGCGGTGGGATACGGTTACTACCTTACCAAGCAGTATGAGAGCATCCCGTACTACCAGTTGCCGCCAAGCATGAGAATCCACAATATTGTCGAGGACTACAAGAGCCACGATAACCACTACTTTGCGTACTGCAATACCTTCACCTCCAAGATCAGATTGGATCCAAAGTTGATCAACAAGTTCTCCGAGCGAGACTTGCTCAATAGCATATTGATCAATTTCTTGAATAGTAACTTCTACCGCTTCGAGCTCACAAGCTTCAGTCAGAGACAGTTCACGTTGAAAGATTTAACGAGCCACGAGCCGCAAATTGCCAAAACGGTTATTACGGGCAGCGACAAAAATAACAAACTTGGCACCATGTCGGAAATCCAAGAAGAAGCCATCCCAAAACTCTTGGAGATTCTTCCTCGCAAGCAGAATAACTCGCTCGTGTTAAGAATCAACATTCCTTCTTTCATAACGAAGAGCGTGGAAACGCTAGCCTACTATGGTCTCCCATACAGAGTCAACGACAGCACATACCAGGAGCTCTTTGTTGAGTTGCAGCCGGAAGTCAACGAGACCACCAGTATCATCGAAACGTATAGCGCCAAGCTCTACTTCTCCAACGCTGATCTCTACGCTAAAAACAACCACGATGGTAAAATTATGCCGCGGTTCGTGTTGAGCATACACAGATTCTACAATAGATTGTTGTTGCAGTCGGGTACTAACAGCATTATCAAAAAGTTGGGTGCTCACGAGGAAGAAAAGCAGGCATAAAGAGGTATCAGAAATTCACCAATCTTGTCAATACTGAAACGAAAATACATGACCTTTTATATTATGTGTTGTAGGAGTCTACAAAACGCAAAAATACTTTGTGTATAACTCACAAGAATATAAAAACTATAGTTTACGCAAATCCAAAAACTCGGTAAAAACTAAACTGTTCCTTGATTTTGTTTTTCTATTTCAACAATCGGCTAAACTCGGAATGCTGGATTTCTCTAATATACGTACTGCTAATCTTATCGTCCTTGTTGTCGTCTTCAACCAACTTTACCGTGAAAATCTCCAACTGCTGCAACCCATTCTCGCGACGCTTTTCGTTTACCATGTTGCCACCCTTAGCAGTTTCCTCCGTCACCAAAAGCAAGTCCATCTCTCTCACAAAGGCGGTGGGGCCATAGACATCGTTCAACTCGTACACCTCGAACTCAAACCCAGTAGGTTTTAAGTAGCGCACAAACTGGCTCATGAGGCAGAGCCGCTCCGCATAGCTCTGGAGGAACTCCCTGTGCTTCTTGTTTTTGAGCAAGTCTTGGTCAGAGAGGCCGACTATGAGCTTCTTGCGCGAGAGGAAGCTTCCTATCGATAAGAGAATCTTGTGCCCGTCGTGCAAGTGGTCAAAGGTGCCACCGATACACCCGACGTCGAACTCGGCTCCTTGTTTATTCCAGTGATCCTCATAATAAAATTTTTCGTGGCGTTGCTCGGTGCTGCTATTTCCGCCATTCGTCTCCGAATCATCGAGATCGTACTGCTTAAATTGTGTTTTCAAGCTGCCTTTGGTAGCATTTGTATCCTCGCGTTCCTTCATTATAGCATCAAGCAATTCACTATACTCCTCGTCGTCTTCATTCTCGCCGGAACCCGTCACAATTATGTCCCAGTCGTAATTTAGTTTCCCGCTGGCGTCTCTTTTATTGATATCCTCCACCTTAATATTGTACAACACCTGTGTAGAGAAAGGCGGCTTCAAGACAAACCCTCCCTCCTTCTCATGCTGCAATATCACTTTCCGTGACAAATTGTAAAAGCTGAGAAGATAGTTGGTGAGTCTGTTCACAGTGTTGATCTGGCCCGGTATGAGAAAGTGCAAGTTTTTCGTTGCTTTGGCCTTAAGCTCCTTGTACTTGTTCAACCGCTGCTCCGGGACCATGTTCTTGATCGTGTCTTGGAATTGCTTCTGTTGCGAGGTACCTAAGTTTGGCTGCAAGAGTTGCCGCACTGTATGGGAGATGAGAGACTGGTATCTTTCGGGACTCGAGGGGTCCTGGACTATTATCACCGCCAGGCTCATTTTTCTCCCAGCTTGCTTGCTTCCTCGTGATTCGTCGTGCCTTGTGAAAAATTGAACCAGCAATGGATCCGTTTTGTTTTGTATTCGTAAATTATCAATGAAGGAAAACCAATTGAGATGATGATAAGTCAGTTGTTTAGGAAAGATGGCGAGTGACTGTGCTGATTACGATAAGGATACCGGAAAAACCGTCCCCTTCCTTCTAAGGCAGACCCCGATGAAAGAAAAAAGAAAATTTACCACGTGTGCGTTTTTTGCTAATCCCTTACTTTAAGGGGAGTTTATCATCTGATCGCAATAATGTTTCATTAGCTCCCGACATTACGGGTAGGGCATTCGATACCATACTAACGTAACATGCAAAGAGATCCCGTCGGTAAATCATCATTAATCCTCAGTGATATTAAAAAATAAAAGTTTTACAATTGTTATTGTATTTAACAAGCACAACTTAAAATTTTTGAAAACTTTTGTTTTATTTTTTGGTGAAGAACGAAAATAGTTCCAAAATGTGTCTAAGCCATTAAATAGAAAAATATTGATAAAATCAAGAAATGGTACTGAGGAAAACATGTAAACCAGAACAAAATAAATCAAAGAATTCTTAAAAAAAATTAAAATAAAAAAATTAAAAACAATAATAAAAAAACAATGTCTAGTGGTACTTAGTCTGGCGACAATAAGTTATAAACTCTTTTTTATGTAGAATGCCGACAAATTTTCCCTTTTCTAAAATGCAGATGGATCTGTTGCCGACTCTTTTGAAGATTAACTCAGCATGAGAGACTTTAGCGCTAATGTCCAACTGTAGTGGCGAAGTATCTAAAATTTTGGTGAAATCGGTCAATTCATTGAGAACCTCGACCCCAAGTTGCTGCCTCGAGGAAGTTATAGACGCAAAGATCTCACTAGAAATATCGTCGTCGTCCCCTATGACCGGGTCTGTGCAGTGTGGCAGCAACTTACAGATCACCTCATTACGGATGGAGTAGCTCAAACAGAATTCTCTCAACCGATCTAAAGCAAATTCCAAGTTAGGACCTGGCAAGATTCCTACCAAAAGGTCTTGCTGCAATACTGGCAAGCATCCGTCAATCATCCCTTTTCTTTGTAAGTCAGTTAACTGGGATCTCAATGCAGACATTGTAGCTGCTTGGCCGCCTGACTCATTCAAACTAATGCTGTTTTCTGTATTGACGCAATCTTCAGAAAGCAAGTCGTAAATTGTCAAGTGATCATCAAATCCAATGTTTCTGGTGTTCTTCAAAAATGGGAAATTGTGATTAATAATAAGTAGCTCATATAAAGAGTTTGGCTCAATGGAGTTGGCCACCCAATTGGCCACAGCGATTGCAATTGAAACTGGTAACACATAAGTGTAGCTAGCGGTAATCTCAAATAAAGTAGTTGCTAGAGTCACATTCATTCTGGTAATGCCCGCCATGAAGGCCCCTGCTCCGATCATCGCATAAATGCCAAAATCAATGCAAGTTGCATCTCCACCGCTGAGCGAGCAGGAATCTGGAGAAATAAAAAATTCTGGATAATGAACTTGAAGATATTGAACGGACATGGCAAACACTCTGCCAAAAATCGCACCAAGTACCATACTAGGAACATAAATCCCTGCTGGAACCTTAATACCGTAAGATACTGCAGTGAAGACAAGCTTTATGAGAAAAGCAATTATTAGATTGAAAATCACGCTTGGAAACTCATCAAAATTTTGAGGACACAAAGCGTTTGATTTACCACTAGCTTCAGAATAGTCGCAAGGTTGAGCCAACAGTGACAAAAGTTCGGGAATAGGCTGTTTGGTGAATGTGTTAAAGTAAGTAACTATGGCCGTCAATAACGCGATTAACACCACTTCCTTTATAAATTTTCCCTTTATAAAGCTTCTCTTTCTGAACCATTTAGGCCACCAAATGGCAGCAAACTTGCAAAAAAAAGCGCCATGCAAGCCACCAGCAATTCCTATGATAACAAAATAGGTAAGCTCAAAAGGCTTCCATTCAGAGGTATAGCTTGTTTCAAACAAAACTGCTTTTCCTGTGCCATAGGGATCCAACATCTGAACAAAAAGTATACTGCACATGGCACAGAAGAAAATTTTGAATAACTGAGAGCCTGTGAAATAATAAGTGATTTCTTCCAAACTAAACAAGACGCCTCCCAATGGTGATCCCAAAGACAAAGCAAAACCGGCACCCGCAGCCGCAGACAAGATTTGCCTTTTGACCAATTCGTTTTCATTATACTTTTTAAATACTCTACAACATAAATTACCCACACAAGTTGCCAAATGAACAAATGGTCCCTCTTTTCCAAGTGTGAGTCCAGAAGAAACCGAGAAAATTAAGCCAGAGGATTTTGCAACAATAGCGTACCAACCTAAAAACTTTCTGATGACGAAGCCAGACAAAATTGTCTTGACTTCAGGAACACCTGAACCTGAGGCAGAATAAATCACCCTGGAAGCAGGATGGTTTTGCACTATAGGAGTTTCATCCGACCGGAACCCGTCATTGCTTTCGTTGTTTGAGACTATCTTGTCCAATACCAAGGGATTTTGACTTTTGGTAGTAAGCGTTATTAATACCGATACAAACGCCAAAAATGTGCCAGATGCAACATAGATTGAAAAGTCAACAATTTTTTGGCTGTCAGAGCCATCGACCGTGGAAGCCCAGGTAGTCCATTTTTCACATAACAATCCTTTGGAAGCACCTGGCAGGCTGTTCTTGTTGTTATTATAAGAGCAGCAAGTATTCTCGTTGAGAAGCCAATTGGTTGAACAGTAACCATTTCGCAAATCAAATAGCAAAAGCTCACTTCTGCCAATGATGTAGGCTATAATCGCAAACACAAAAGCTACTAGCGCAAGCAAAATCCAGTCTGATACTGCTTCAAAACTTCTTGTAATTTTGCCTCGAAGCCCTTGTAGTTTACGTAAGTGAAACTTGGCACTTGACAAGTTCTGGTAGTCATAGACCCAATCTGTTGACGTGAAATCATTATAGAAATCACGTTTTATTGGTGTCTCCTGCTCCTTAGTGCTTCCATAAATACTGTTCGTTTCGGACTGAACAAAGTGGCTGGATATTTCTGGAGCGACCATAGGAAAATCGTCGGTTGTTAATACTTGAGATAAGGCAGTTCTATTATTTCCACCCTTTAAGTAAGGCGCGCTGGCATTAATTGAGGAACGCTCGCTAGCGTGACTTGCTTCTATACGGTTTGACAGTAAAATAGCATCATTGCTGGTATAGTTATTATTATTGTTATTAGTATGATGGCCTGTGGAACCGTAGTTTCCTATATTAAAATAGTCGTGATCTGGCTCATTGAATACTAGTTTAGTTGGCACTGTGTACAAGCTATTAGTGCTAGACTCTAGCAGCGAGTGGGCTAGTACCGGTGATCTTATATTGGCGCCAAAAGCAGCATCTAAGAGCTTTTGCGAAACATTCTTCAAATTGCCTGCCAACAGAATATTGTTGCCTCTGCGCAGGGCTAAATTTAGCGGTGAAGGAGGAGTAGTGTACGTTCTTCTGGTAGGTGTTATGAAAAGGTCTTTGTCTGTATCCCACCAGCTTGGATGCTGATTACTGCCGCTGGCAATGTTTACATGGTCTGGTCCATTTTGGGCGTCTTTGTCGTTAATGCTGTTATGAGCGTGACGATTGGCACCATTTGTGCTGACCGCGTCTCTTCTAGTTCCTCTTCCGATGTCGTCTAAGCTGAGATAGAAGTTTGACTTTAGAAAACGGGGTCTCTGAGGCACCAGAAAATTAGTGCCTTGGATCGGAGTGCTATCGGTCTCGTCTTTGAGGTCCTCTGAGCTGTCTCTTCTGTTGTTATTGTCAGATGCCATCTTATCTGATCAATACTGCACGCCGCGTTTTCCACCGTGTCTTATCGGTTTCCTGATGGTGAGCAGACAGCGCGGTAGCCTAGGTTATGTCTGTGGCAAGTGTGGGTGCAGTGACCTTTGGATAAGGTTCAAGAGAGAATTAGCTTACTTATAACAGGAGGGAAGAAAGTGCCACTGGGCCTGGCAAGCATCTAAAAGGGGTGTCAGATGCCAGCGGTGGTGATGGCGGCAGGCCGTTTTCCCGGGCTTCACATGAATGCTGTAACCGTTCCGCGCGTTTGGCGCCATGCGAGTGACGCTCTCGCCAACATCAGCGCGTGCTGCTATCAATAGCCAGAATTACAATATAGTATATGAACACAGGTTGTGATCACCCTATTACGCTCCTGGTGCCCAGACAGACACCAGCCGCACATGCAGCCATCTTCGCCTGTGCTTTCCTCGCGTCCTGTTGCTGTCAACCCGTACGCAAACTGCACTTACACGAACCACACTTACACCAGTTGCAGAATTGAGACAGACGCATGATATACGAAACACAGGTAGAACAGAACAATATCTGTCGTCTATTATATCTAAATGAATAAAAGCAGGCCTCCTAGTTATAGCTCAAGCAAGAAAAAGTGCACTGTCTGGAGTCTCAGTTTGCGTCCTTTGCACCATACTGTTTGCGGTACTCTTCAATGTTCTTCAAGTCCTTCTCGGATAAAGAACAGCGCAAAAAGCTGACGATGTCATCCAAGTTGATAATGGAAAATACTGGAATGCCGTATCTCTTGGAGACAGTGGTAGTAGTGCTGAACTCAGAGCCTGGAGCAATTTCCTGTCTATCCAAAGAGGTGATGATTGCAACAACATCACCGCCTTCATTCTTAATGAGCTGATAAGCCTCGTTGATGGCAGTACCTGCTGTCATAACATCATCAATGATGAGCACCTTTTTGCCCTGTAAACTTGGGCCAACAATGCTACCACCTTCACCGTGATCCTTCTTCTCTTTTCTGTTGTACGAGAGGAAAACGTCGGAATACTTATCACCGCCGAGCTCGTAGAGCTTGCTAGAAACGAGGGCAGCCAATGGAATACCCTTATAGGCTGGGCCGAAAAGGACGTCGAAACTGACACCAGACTTTATTATGGTGCTGGCGTAGCTCTCTGCCAAGGTCTTCAAGTCTTTGGCTCTAGCAAAAAGACCCAAGTTGAAAAAGTATGGGGATTTTCTGCCGGACTTCAAGGTGAATTCACCAAACTTCAAGGCCTTGCTTTCCACAGCAATGTTGAGAAGCTCCTTCTTGTACGATTCCATACTTGTCGGCGAGGTTGCAGTGGGTTTAGCGACCTGTCAATGCCCAAAGATAGTCTTCCACCCTTCTTGGTGATAGCTTAGATTCTCTTTACAATCACATTTTTTTTTCGTTTCGACGATATTGGATTTTTTGGGGTTATGAGTACTGGCCCCAGGCATTACTCACACCGGCACGTCCGCCCTCTAAAGCTCTAAAATTTCTTCGGAGACAGTAAGGTCTATTAGCTAGTTAACTACTGATAAGCTATTATCATGTTAGCATTCGCCGTTGGTGTGATTTGGGCGTACAGTGTCTTTGCCAATACGATCACCAATAGAGGGCAATTGCTGTCACTCAAGGATTGGCGGGCAGTTCATGTTTGACAAAAGGGGTGCATCCATGCTTCTGGATGACTAATGTCACATGCATGTACTAAAGATAAAATACGACACACCTCCAGATTGTTTGTAGTACTGTATCAACAGCCCTTTACATCTTAGACGAATGCTGAACACGACTGCTAGTGCCATACACAACATACCGAATAAGCATATAGCATTACATTTGCCAAGATAAAGTTGCTGCTGCTATACTCTATAACCAAAATTGCCAAATTAAGCAATTATTTTCAGCATCTATCTTAACCTAATTTGACTTAAAAACCAATCCTTCCTCCAAAATCCACATCTTCCTTTTTGACCAAACATGGTGTTCGAGTTTACAGTTGACAAAGTTTTAAGCAAGTATGTTCGTCCGTCAATTGTCCCCAGGCTACCACAACCGCTTAAGAGACTATTAGGTGGCAATAATCCCAAGCCCATAGCCGCCTACTGGCTCTGGCTAGACATCCTCGTGGGCTCCTTCTGTGGCATTGCCCTCCTCGAGGGCCTCTTCAAGAGCAGCAACGTCTTCACCAACCACCATCATGCCCCCTTGATCATTGCCAGTTACGGCGCGACCGCCATCCTATGCTTCAACGCCATTGGCGCTCCTCTCGCACAGCCGCGCAATATCCTCTTTGGTCACTTCTTCAGCGCCTTGATCGGCGTCTGTCTCTCCAAGTTGTTTTCCTTGTCCCACGTCGGCCAGGACAACTACTGGGCCGCCGGTGCTCTCAGCGTCGGGCTCGCAAGCGTCGCAATGACGATATTGAACTGCATACACCCTCCTGCTGGTGCCAGTGCGTTGCTCCCGTGTGTCGACGAGGGCATCCGTAAGATGAGCTGGTGGTACTTGCCCACGCACGTTGTCTCCTCCGTATTGATCATTTGCGTCTCATTGATCACTGATAACGTCTTGAGAAAGTACCCTTCATACTGGTGGACTCCGGTGATAATCGAAAAAAAGAAGAAAGCAGATTTTGAAGAAAAGGTCTGTCCCCAGGACCAAGAGGAGCGTCAGCTTGAGGCCTTGACCAACACTACACACATATCTTCATCCAACGGTTCTTCCGAGAAGAGCAACACAGAGAAAAGCAACCCCAAGTTGGTTTCAATTGTTGATGAGTTGAACAGAGAAAGCGAAAAGCAGTTGTTCAGGCCAACTTCGGTTTCAAAAGCTATAGAAATTAATCACAAGCAGATTGTGATACCTGCTCACAGCCAATTGTCTTATGACGACCTAATAGCGATGCAGCGCGTTCACCACAAACTTTTCTCAAACCCGCCTATTTAGACGAGCAATTCACTCCGGTTCAATTACAACCATAAACGTATTTTTTCTTGCTCAATTCTTATAATACATTTAATCATAAACTTGTATATACATTTGCCATATATAAAAAATAAAAATTATAAATGACAGAGCAGTTTAACGAAAAAAAAAAGTAACAACAAAAATCGCCATTAATAAAAATCAAAAAAATAATCATTGAAAAATTAGAGACCATCTGTCATTGGACAGACAGTATCGCAAGAGAGAATTAAAATTTGGAAAACAAAAACTGAAAACAATCAATAAACCCATAATTACCCAATTATTTTATAACATCTCAATAAAAATCATCTTTCGGTCAAAATTTTGAAACAAACAATATCTTTACACTCATTAACGTTTAATATACATCTAAGAGATTTTTTCTTTTCTTATCTCTTTTTCATTTGGTATCCTTTGAAATTGACTTGAGGATACCCACAATTCAAGGCTTGCCTTCTTAAAAGCAACGGCCTTTTTCCAATTCTTCAATCGTGTCCTCAATAATTTCATCGTCGTCGTCATCCTCCACCAACTCAATGGTTGCATACTTCACCAAGTCCCAGCGGGACCAGAAAGCCATGCAATCTTCAATATTGTTGGATTCAACAAACTCTTGCAAATAATTCTTCGCCTTGATAAGACGATCCTTCAAGTTTTGAATCTTAACAGTCTCTGGCTGCTGAGAAGCCTTCTTATGGTTACACTCAAACTCAGAGTCATAGTCCGTCAATTCAGTACCATCAGTTTTGTAGTCAGAATCATAATCAGAACTTGTGGCGGATACTGGAGTGGTTGGAAAATCGTTCGAAACATTCATGTTGCCATACAACTTGTCTTCTGCAAAAGAAGTAGCATCACAATAACGAGCCCACGCTTCGTCAATTGCACCAACCAAATAGTCAAAGCACCTTAATCTGGCATTAACATCAGAAGTAGGCATCGACGAGCTGGAGGCATAGTTATTCATATTGTCATTATTGACATTACTATGATGAGCACCAGATTCGCATGTGGCAGCATTGATAATTTTTGTAATGTGAGAATTATTAGAGTCAATTCTTCTGTTATTCGATTCGGCAATGCACTTGCTGTTTCTTCTAACAGGTTTCGAAATGAAGCGGGTAGACCCTCTTCTTCTGTGAGGCAAAGAAAAGCGACGGTTCCGTATGTCAGCCTGATTGGTTATAGAATTATCTTGATCACTGGAAAAGTAATCACTACTGTCATCATCATCAGAACTTGAGTAGTAAGCGCGCTGCTGCTGTTGCTGTTGATCTCTTTGAGCAGACAGGCTATTAGTTTTCGAAAGGCGTATTCTTTTACTTGGCACAAAAAATTTTTGATTGCTATTGGTACAAGCAGACTTCTGATAGCTACGCTTGAAGGTGCTGGAAGAAAGGGCTTGAGATGAAAGAGCCATTTTTTCCTGTTGTCGGCGATGTATGTATGTGAGTGAGACTACCAACGTATCGATACACCCTAACACAACAGGAAGAGCTGCTAGTATTTGGTGTACGGGTTTGTAGAGTGTGTTTGAAAAACAAAAATGGTTTTGAGTAATGGGCCGTAAGGAGAACGGATGTTTGCGGAAGTCGGAAAAAAATTCTTTTTCCTTTTTTGGAAGATTCCAGCAAACAAGAAAACAGTGAGCCGTGATTGGTCAGTTGGCCAAATTCAGGGGGCAAAAAAAGGAGGCAAAAAGTAGTATGGTCTGAGCAACACAACTAAGTGGTCAGAAAAAATTTGTCAGAGTTATATTTATCACCAAAGAAATGGTTGAAATCTCTAAGAGATAAATATGATAAACAGTAGCTTTTTTATTGTTGGAAATAAAAGGGAGCAGCTGTGCTTGTATTTGTGGTTTTGTGTAAGGTGTGAAGGAGAAAAACCGAACAACCCGAAATGCACAAAATTAAGTATTGTTGTTTTTCGTAAAATAAAAATTTTCGGAAAGAAAAACAGCAAGGGGATGAAAATAAATGGTCATTTTTTCGCTCCGGCAGCCGGTATGGGCTTGTTCTTCCGCTCCGCGCGGGTAATCCTCGTAGCTAAGTACTTCTGCATTCTTATTGGCTGGTGCTAAATTTAAGTGTGTTGTCTTTTTCTACAAGGTTCAAGAATTGTATTTTTCCTAGCAGCCGCTTTTTGAAGGGATTTTCCCATGCGTGCGTACATACAACTGTCCTTTTGCAGGCTTTCTCTCTGTTTCTTGTTGCTGTTTCATTAACAGTTGGTATCTTTTCAGCACATGGTGTTTTGAAAATTTTTAAGCTCACTAATTTAAGGCCTTTGAATCCACTAACTTTGTAAGCTGATGATGCCACTGAGTCTCGTTCTCAACCTTTTTAAGAATACTGCTTCGCCTGCAGGAAGAGTACTAGTCAACTATGTATTTGTTTATTCTGTCTCATTTTTGCAGGTTTCTATCCTCCTGGGGATTAGCGGGACGCAGCACGCAACATTATGTGTGAAGAGAATCATTTTTAGAATAGCGCGTGTCTGATAACGCTATCAAAATTGTTAACAGGTGTTACTTTGGGAGCTGGTTTATTCCGCACTCAGACAAAGTAAACTTGTTATATTCTGTGCACCGTATCCATAGCAACTATGGGCAATCTCGTTTTGGACCGGCACAACATCAGTCGAACACGGCTATTTGAGCTAAATGGTCGCCCCTTATAGATTTATCTCTAAAGGAGCCCGTTAAATAATCATACACTATATTTGGCACATGAGCTGTATTACCATTACTTCCATGAAATGGATGCCGCATTCCTAAATATATCTGCTTAGATTTTTAAATCTAGCGCGAATCCCCTACTAAAGATAAATTATCGGTATCATGGAGTCGATGACTGCACCATTGATGGCTTTTTACATGATTCAGGGCTAATTGAACTGATACTCTGGTTTGTTTTTTCTTTAATACTCGAACCCTGTTTATTTTGGAAAATTCCAAGCTATTTGTAGTACAATTCGCGTTTTTCTACGATTTAATAGCACGCAATCATAGACCCAAGCTAAGTAACGCCCTCTTCATCGCATAATTTTGCTAAAAAATATTAGCACGTCTCAAGAGCTGCGAGCCCTGGCAAGTATATCCACAAGGCTTAGAGTTTTGCCATGACGAGCTTTTTCCCTTATTTTGTTTCGAGATTAGCCCTTTTGTTATTAGAATTTTTGGATTTTGGGAATCAATACAATAACATGTATGCAATTAGAGTAACCACAACACTTCTTGTTATACTTCTTTTCAGCGCTTAATTCACAAAGGAAACTGTATGTCAAGTAAACTTGGTGAATGCTCGCTTTTTTAGCCAATAACGCCTTTTTACAAAATATTTGTGGCTATGTTAGTCTTTAACAAATTAGTAAGTATTTGTCTGGCAATCAATAAATGTAAAGATTAGTATAGCTCAGCACAACATGACCCCTAAATATTTCTATACTGCTTTTTTTGGTTGTAAATTGTTATAACGTAAGGCACCATGAAGGCATGAAGATTGTACTTCAATCACTTTCTGGGAGGGGGGACTTATTTTTGCTTTCATGCATCATCTGTGTATTTCTGAAACATTTCGGTTTGGTTATTAATGTTCACGCTACCAATATCTGTGCACAAAGGTGATAAGCAACAGAAGCTCGCTTGTGAAATCCTTTATGATTGCCTGCAAATCTTGATTTTCCCTCCTTCAACTACCCATTTAGGCGAAAATTATGGCTTTTCCATTTTATTTTTCCAAGTATTTATTTTCGAATAGTTTTTAAATGCTTCCTGGAGAGGTTCGCTATTGCAATGCTTTTCGAGCAAGTAAACTCTAGGGGCTTAACCAAAAAATAAGCTCTAAGAATGAATAAATTTTAAGCTTGAAATTTTTTGTAGGATCAAATGACAGGACAAAATACTCATTTGGGCCCAACTTTTCCAGTTGATATTTACATGTTGAAAATTGTACGTGCAATAGAAGCACAAAGTTTTCGCTGCATCTTCCCACATATAATGCAGCAGTACGCCTCCAACCCCTAAAATCTGATCACAATAGCAATCATTGCGGAAATGCGTTATACCAAACCCCTGGCTACTTTGATACCTAGTATTTTTCTCTAGAAAGAAATATTTAGCCCTTCGACCTTTCTATTCTATTGTTTGTTCCTAGAAATTTTCTCTCCCTCTCATCTTCCGATTAACTTCAAAGCAGGTTCTTACTGCTTTACGGCACAAAACTATTGCCTCAACGTTTAATCTTTTGATTATTTGTCAACTATTTAACTACGCTTACAATCAAATTAAGTACTACAAGATGCATGCTAAAGATTGGTTCGCAGTGGTCCTAGCAATAATTTTGCCTCCTGTTCCGGTTTTCATGAAGAGGGGCCTCAGTGCAGATTGTAAGTATTTCAAGAATTTCAATTGGCTCATAAAAAGCGGATGGATAATGTGTTTCTTAGACTTTACGCTTTGATTCTGCCTGCTCAAATTATTTCTGTAGCCGCCAGTTCTTCATTGATATAAATTATGTTGTTTACAGACTACTAACATACATATGCTACCACAGTGCTAATAAATATTTTACTCTGTTTTCTCGGTTTCTTGCCGGGCTTACTTCATGCTTTCTACATTATCAGTGCCTACCCATATGAAGAAGGGATAGCATATCCAATTGCTGATCGTGTGACTATCCCAGGCCGCAGTGGCCAGCCACAGGGTTATGGTTCTATTTAAGCTTTCCAACATTTTAATATGGTTTGCTTTTATTGCACAAAAAAAGCGTGTCTCTTGTCGTTATTTGATCAAAAATCAAATCAAAATTATCTTTATTTTGTTATAACTATTCCATTAAATGTTAATTAAATTGATTTTCAATATACTCATTTGTTTTCAACTTATGATCCTATGAAGCGATTTCAAGTAGTTTAAAACAGGGTTGTATGCGAGCGTGATACAAAATATGTTTAGTGCTTCAGTTTCGTGACACTGAAGATTTGTCTTTAAATTTGTACTTACCTGCCAAAACTTTCAAAGGCGTCATTAAAGATTCATTTCACAGCGAATGCATGGAAGTAAACAAAGCCTACAAAATTCTTTATGATAATTATTGGTTTAAATAAATTGACTTTGCAAATGTCTTATTGTATTTTGATTCTGCGCCTTTGAGAACCCTTTATTTAGCCATACGATGGCGACTCTATGCAGGCAGTTTAAAAGGGTTTTTGATGCTTAATCTCCCATTTGGAGTAAACAAAATCTTGCTTATAAAAGCCATATTGTAAATAAGGCATACAGAAAAATCCCGTTTGGGCTAGCAGAAAGCCAGCTTCACTTTTGCATCAACTGCGCGATGTAAGGATGGCTCATCTCATCGCGGCGCCCCACGTTGCCACAGGTGGTGGCCGACACACATGCTCATTTTTTTAGCATGAGTTGATGAATCGAAAAGGAACAAAAATGTTATCAAATGTTTCCCTTTTTTTATTCCTTGAAACCATAGGATTTTGAAATGGCATAATTTAGACAGATCATTTGAATAGATACGCCTGGATAGATTGGTATAAATTTGCAACCAAAAACGTCAATAATTTTTTTTTGTGTTTTTTACCTAGGTTATTTCCAACCTCTTTTACCTTCGGTCACAAAAGTAATGCTTTGTTGAGATTGTTCAATATCAGTAAAAACTTTATTCAAACCCGAACTTCAGGAATATAAAAAAGACCAAGAAGCTTTCCTCATACAACAAATCAATAGAATCAATCCAAATAAGCTGACTGGAACTACATATAACATGAATTCAGAAACATCGCAGAGGATGGGCAAGCAAATCCCTGGCTTAGCTTCCATGAATTATGGCGATATAAGGACAAACTTTTACTCTACAATTTACGAGAACCAAAAATTGCTTAAAAAGTTCATAAATGGTTGCAGCCACAGTTACCATAACCGCCTTGACCGCGGCCGCGAGGATCATCGCTCACATCGGCATTATCAAAGTTATTACTACTGGTCTGATCAAAAGCATTATGTTCGCGTAAAGACAAGAAACAAGTTGGACGCTAAGATTGCTTCCCTCAATTATTACACGAAAAGGAAAGCTCAAACTAACAACAAAACGAGTCGCTCTGCTAATAAGCTGAGAAAATTCCTGGTTAAAAAACATCATATTCAACTGTCCATTAATTGTGCGAAGGAACAAAAACTGGACAAAAGCAATGATTTTGTATGTCAGTTGTCACCTTTAATGGCTAGCTGCTCGATAGATGACTTACCAGGATTTTCCTCTCAGGGCGATGAAGCAAAAGCTCTTAAACTCGCAGAAGTTTTTCCTACTCATCGGTATAAGATCACTGAGGAGGATATCAGCGAGCGTGACTATGACTTTGGCGATAAGAACAGTCTTTTTTCGCTTGATAGTGAGGTCGCAGACTCTTGCACGTCTTGTGAAACAAATGACGGACAAAGCTCAATTTTAAAAAATAAGTCTAGCCCTTCGTTGACTTTTGACAGCACTATTGGTTTGTTGAAGAAAGATTTGATGATGGGAGACGGAAATGTAAGTTTTAAGAAAAGTAATAGACAAGATAGCGTGAACAGTTTTGAAAGCATTGATTCAGATCCATTTAGTGGAAACAAAAAAAAGGTGCGGTTCAAAAAACTCGTTAAGGTGAACATTTATGATAAAAATCATGAGATCACAAGCTGCAAAGGCAGCAGAATGTGGAAAAATAGTTCAAACAGTGAACGGGATACTTGGGAAAATTTTGATTTGCTAAAATAGGTTTGGCATGTATAGGTTTTAATTTTTTTGTTTTTGTTGTTTTACGCAAGTTTACGGACATTGGTTATTTTTTGGAGGCCTTAAGTCTTGTGTCCTAGTTTCAATTAGCATTTTGTTTTTTGTTGGTTGTTTAAGATGCGGTTTAGGTTTATCCTCATTAAAAATTGTTAGATACATCAAAAATTTTTATTTTTGGAAAAAAGCAAAGAGTGTTTGGTAGGAGTGTGAATCGGCTGTTTACGATGACAAAAGTACTTTGAAGACCTCAGCACAACTACTACGACGATATCCGGGACCTCAGTTTTTGAGCGACAGGCGTGCAATATTTAGTTAACCAAACATGGCCTCCGAGATTGCAACATGTTAGTCTCAGAACCCTCAGAAAGTAGAGGCTTCATTTTGAATGTTGTATAAGCTTTAAAGCCATGAATCAGATAAGATACAAAACGCAAGGTTGGCGTTCTATAAGACGCCGTGCGTGAAAGATACAAAACCAAAGTTTTTCTTTGTGCGCTACGCACAAAACTGCATCGGTAACTAGCTAAAAAGAGACTTCACGTATTGGTGTCTGTTGCAATTTTGGCCTACTGACTGCAGCTGGTGAAAGAGAAAGCTGAAAGCTGTGCAGTATATCGCTACCCTCAGTGTTGTTTTTGGGAGGGCCCAATTGAGCGCAGCCCTGCGAGACGTAAACAGAGGGCCGATGCATGCTGCAGCATGCACGCTGGTGGGTTGGCGGTTGGGCACAGACGTAGCCATGGCGACAACAGGGTGTCTCCAAATCGGCCGGTGATCCGGCGGAAACCAGCTACGAAGCCACTGTTGCAACTGTCTGGGCCAGCGGCTGTGCAAAGCACAATAGCCAGCGGCTTTCACCAGAACAGCCAGCTCTCCATAGCCACAACAACGGCAAAGAAGGCCGTTGCTAGGCACTTCCGGACTGCGCGCACAAACCATGGCTGCTATAGCTGCTTTCAGTACAGAACTTTGCTTTCAGTTGTCACATAAACCTGTAAGGTTCAACTTTCTTACTCAAGTAGCGCCTTTGTGCTGCTAGGGAGCTCTCCGGCACCTGTACATTGTCCGTTTCTGCTAGTTTATTTTTTTAGAACAAGCCAGTAGCTAAAATAGAATGGCAGGCGATTTGAAATCAGCGAGCCACTCAGAAGATAAAAATAGACACTGTCAAGAAGCGCCTTCTCTATACCAGTTCACTCTAAGACCTTCTTGGACCAAAGGATTCCGGCTGCTTACCGAGCCTTTTGCTGGAGGGGCCTGAAGACAAAGGAGCCGAGCATTAGTCAGACGCTACACTCACACTACCAATTCTTCTATTGGCGCAGCTGCTCGTGCTAGTGCAGGATCACAGCCGCCTCGCAAACTGCACAGCGCTAGTGAAAACCAGTTCCTTTTTGGCCTCGGAAATGACAAACTGTCAGGAACGCACCCTCGAAACTGCATTGCAGTGCGGTCGTGTCATAACCTCTACGGGAAATGGAGGAAAAAAAGCTACAGAATTAGATATTTTGATGCGGCCAGACAGTATTGTTTGGGGACATAATGCAAAGAAATGGGCCAAATATGTCATGGTTCTGTATATTTAGTGTAGCACATGACTAAAGGCTGTATTCCGAAAAAAGTTTTTGAAGCTTCTGATTACGATGTTTATTCAATGATATGATGGTAGAATGCAGCGTAATCATAGGCCACTAGAACAGCACGCCCTAACCTATTTTTGTCTTCTTGTTAGCACATCTAGGGTGTTCTGTAAAGTTCAAGCTGAAGAGGTGGCATCCCTTTGTGCCAAATCTCGTCAGATATCCAAAGGAGGCTGGTTGGGTTTTAGGTAATTTCTTTTTTCAAACGCTGTTGCGCTGCACCGCTCGGATTTTCCGTTTCGGTAAACGGCTCTGCTCAAATAATCAAATACACACCCCTTTTCGTGGTGAAACAGCGCCACCTTGGGTTTCCCGTACCTATGGTGCACGCGTTTAGAAACGTTATGATACGTATTTGCACACTCTGCCTCCTGATCGAGATAAGCACATCAGGCCTTTGAGACTTTTGCTGGAATAGTTCTATCGAGAAATATACCTTTTAGAAGGTGGTCACCTATAGGAAGGGCCCCACTCTCCTTCTCGAAAGATATTTAGTTACTTTAAACGAAGGTACAAATTTTTACAAAGACAGTCAAAGTGGAATGCACTTGCGGTATTGTTTTTTGCCTTAGAAAATTCTCTGTAACTTAAGCGCGGTTTGGGCGCGTTTAGGAACCGGGCGGTGCCCCCGGCTGTGGCCGAAACAGACCAGTACGAAACAGCGTACAAAAAGACGAGAAAAAAAAATAAAAAGCTACAAAGCACCTTGCTTACTTTTTTACACCTTAACGGAATATCCATGCTTTCCTGTTTTGTTTGCCTTCTTGTTCTTTTTCTGTTGGCGCTGAGCTTCCCTTGACAATTTTCTTCCAGCCCCTCTTTTTGCATTTCAGCAGGCAATAAAAAGAATATCAAGGTAAAAACGTGAAGGGAAAAGAAGGTTTCATTAACTTTCTTTTTACCTAAAACCACCAAAAAACTAAAGAAACCAGATCGCTTTAAATAAGGAGGCCGCAGTTTTCTCTTTTATATCCTTTTAATTCATGTTTTCTCACAAGTGATTTATTAGCACCTTATTTCCACCAACAGCACTATCTTTAGCTTTCATTTTTTTACAATATTTTGAAGAATTACATTTCATCTTTCTCTGCCAAATAGCTGAAATAGTCAGCGTCCATTCGTTATAAATTTTGTCGTTCATTTTTGCCCGATTTTAAAGAAAAAGAGCCCCTTTTTGGCAAAAAGACAGATTTTAAGGAAGTATAACCAGCTGGCTTATTTGTAATTGTCTTCAGTTTACAACATTGCAACAGTGAGGCTGGGGATTAGTGCTCTTTATTTTTGACTTTTCTGTGGGTTTAGTTATCTTACACTCCAACGATTCTTTTTTTCCAAGATATCTGATATTACATTTCAAATACTCAAACCTTCTTTTTATATGATAGCATTTCAGAAAAAATAGCATCGCTATTTATCACAAGAAAAATCGCATACTACCAATAATAATGTCTGCTATGGCGACAACGACAACGACAACGACAACCGCAACTGCGAATTCCGCATCTCCAATATCTGACAATTCAACATTATCACCACCCACCTCTAGTATCAACAATACTCAACCCAAAAGAAGAGGGCATGCTCATAGAAGAAGTGCCGCCATATCTGGAGATTTTGACTCCATGGGAATATCTTTTTTCAATGGCACTTCCACCAACAATTCGACTCCTTCTTTGACCAGTCCCTCAAAATCTTCGTTTAAGTTTGGAGGCGCAACTTCTTTTGACCTCGGCAGCAACAAAGAGAATGAGTATTCTGCTTTAAATAGCATAACAACTATGGTGCCTAATAAGGGGTTTTCTTTTCCAAATATACCGCCGCCCTCTTCTGCATCAACTATCGTCAATCCAGACGACAGAAAGAATAATGTGTCTATCAAGAAGAGTGACATGAGCTTAAGTACAAAATACTCTGTGGACTCTTTCTCAAATGAAGTTTCCTCTACCGAAACCACACCCGAAAATAATGCAAGTATTGATTATCATAATAATAGCAACAATGGCAATAATGCTACCTCATCATCAATAAACCCAGAAGAGTTGAACAATAGGCTAAATAGCCAGTCTGCAAAGTATTATCTCTCTGCTGGCGCAGTTTTGAATGAAAAATCAGATGTGCCGGAAGCATTGATCGACTTAGATGCTGCTTTGGATTTCAATTTTGATGACAACATCAAAAATAAAGGCAAAAGATTCCACAGAAGAACAGAATCTGCTCCCGAATTTGACTTTTTTTTCAACTCTTCAAGTTTCTCTTATCCAGGCAACTCTATAAACGCTGCTTTGAACAGTAGCAGTTCAAATACTGGTAATAGTAGCAAGCTTTCAATCAGTACTTCTGGAAGTAATGGTTCAGGTTTGTATAATACTGTCGGCAACAGAAAGAGTTTTTACGCACAATTGTCGCCAACTACTGATGATGCAATTGTTGAAGAAGAAGAGGAAGAAGAAGCCGGAAAAGTCGAAGGCGAAGCGAGAAATAATGAAGATGATGAATTGTTTCAGCTGTCGAATAATCCGTTGAGCAAGAAACCTTCTATTTACAGCAATACTTTTTCATCATCTTCTACAAGTTTGGCGAAAGAGTCTACCAGCTTGAACTCGGAATCATCTTTGGCTAACAGTACTGACGAGTTGAAAAAGTTTTCTTTGATAAGTCCTAAATACTCTAATATCTTACAGCCACCAGCCCCTATTGGCACCAGAAGAGGCAGAACTGCTGCCAGATATCAAAATTATTATGATAACTCAAAGTTAATTATTGATGCCCTTAGGTCGACAGAAAGTTTAAACATGAAATCAGAAAACTCTACGGGTAATAACGGTAGTATCAATAGCACCGAAAAAGACGTCAATCATAAAATGTCTTTACCAATATTGTCACAGGAGGTATCAAGCTCTCTCAAGTATCCCGGATATAATGGTAAGAGCGTAAAAGCTTCGAAGTCGTTGTCACCAACCAGATTTAATTTTGAGCCCATTGTATATGATGTTGAGGATAAACCTTTGGAATCCTTGAAAATCTACCAAGAAAAGGCTAACCAAGAGACTCCAAATTCGACTGCAAACAGCAGACCTATCAATGAAGAATTCAGCGACGATAATAAATCTAACAATTCTTATGCTGGAGATACCTCGATGAGCTCAATTGGTGGTAGCGATGTTGAACACTTGGCTTTAGAAGCCGAATTAGAGGCGAAACCTCAATTGAAATCTACTCCAGATGTGATACTTAATGATGGAACAGCGTCTTTGAATGAGTCCAAAGTACCATCTAGATCCAGTAGTTTACATCACAGAAAATCACATAGTATATCGGCATTTGCCGCGGATGATATATCGTCTAAAATATCTCGTCCAGCTAGAACAAGATTTTACAAAAAATTTGGTTCCTCGCGTAAAAATTTGAATTATTTTATAAACAATGACTCAAAGCCTTCTTCTAGCAAAAAGTTAACTGAACAGCGGCAATCATTGTCATCATTATCATCTCCGCAACACCATAAAAGAAAATCGTCGGTTTTAAGTTCCCTTCAGCAATTCCTTTCATCGCCTACAAATTTATCAAGTCATAGCAGCAATCCAGCTACATCAGCTTCATCAACACGAACAATAATAGGCGTTTCAAGTCATAAAAAAGAAAAATCAGCGCATCACATCAAAGGATTTGACTCGTTGCTATCCACTCCTGTTTTGCACCATGCTCGTACTCACTCCAGAAATAATTCAAAGAATAGTAATCATTGTCCAAATTCTTCTGGCGAAAGCGTATCTACTGCTAAATATGACAAAGGCAGCATAGTCCACACTCCTATCAAAAGAAATTCCAGGTTTACTTCGTCATCGTCTATGAACTTACTTGATGAATCACAGCTATCTGCACAAACGATCACACATGGTTCACAAGCCGACTTGACCATAACACATCCTTCCATTCAAAAGAAAACCTCATTTTTGTCTTTAGCTTCTGCGCAGGCTAGTAGCCACAAGAACCATCATTTTGACACGAACATGTCAACAGCGGATGTCAGCTTCGCATCTGGCAGCAGCGCGGGCATAAATACAAGCAACCATAGTCACATAAATAAGGTACAGGGTGCTAGCGCTGATGACAGCAAAAGCATTATTGACCATATCTCCAGCTCTTATGGTGCATTCACGCCAAAAGCTGAGGCAAAGTCACTTTTCAAAATAAATACAAAGTCTAGTCTCAGCTTGAGTTTAGGCGCTATTTTGAAAACGCCAAAAAAAAAAGTATCACAACATTTTGGAGATAATAGTTTTGGAAGCACAAGCGTTCTCAACCTTGATGATACAAGCATACGTTCAGGAGTTGTATTTGGAGCAAAAAAAAGTGGCAACAAGCGCTCAAGCAAAATTTTTAGTTGGATTAAAAGTAAAAGCAATTCTCACAATAACACAAAATCATCCGGGTGAGATACTGATGTGAATACTTTAGTTTACCATAACATAAATTATCCTACTTGATGCCAATTTACAGATAACTCTTTGCGTACTCTCGATATCATCTGGGGTTAACGATTTTTCGAATGTTGATCTGGTATGTGGCTTTTCTGACCGTTTTTTACGGCAATTTTGGAGTTTGTTTCTTGTATTATTTCTATTTTTTTAACAATATATTTCTATCTGTTTCTGCTTCCTTCATTTATTTTCTCGCACAATTTTCTAATTATTCGATATCATTGACCATCTTGATAGATAGGTTCCACTTGTTTATTCCATTGTGCTGCTTTTCTATTCTCTTACAAATTTCATTTATTGTTAGCTCTTTTTGTATTTTACTTGTCTACTTCAGTCTTCAGTTTGTTCCATATTTCATTTTAATGTTTTATAGTTTTTTTTGTTACTTCTTGTTTTTCCTCATCGGATAGGTTTAGATGTTAAAATAAAAATGTTTTTTAAACCAGAGTGCTTAAAGGTTTCACATCGAAGCATGTTCTACTTTGTAAATGGACACATAGCACCAAAGAAGCTCACTTTTTACTGGGGCGCCAGTCAAACCAAATTAAACCTTTATCCACATTTACTGATTCTGTCTACGGAATTGCATGTGCAGTTGACTAACTGAAAGCACTTTCTACAGGAAGCACGAAACACCAACCACAATAGAAAAAAAATATAGTCAGTCATACGAACATAAAAGAACTTTTTCACGGTTTATGCGAAACAAGTAACACAAAAGCACATCATGTATCACATTGAAATTGACTGTTAAATACTGTAGAAGTTCTTCGTCAAGTTGAGCTGGATAACTTCAAAATACGGAAAGATTTTATCTTTTTCATAAAATACTGCCGTTTTGGCTTCGACTTAATATTAGCTTACAATATTAGCTTACAATATTGGCTTACAATATTGGCAAAGTTTATGGCCAGACAATAAAATCTAGGGAATAATGTAACCTTGATGTGATATTGACGGTATGTGAACCACATATTTTATTATGAATAGTAGTGAATAAGAAAGTAAATTGTTGCGTTATATTTCTTTTAATTATGAATTTTGGAGAACAAAAGCACAATAATTTGAGCGAATAGTTACGCATGCCAACCAACGTGAATGAGGAGCTGATACAATCCCTTGTATGTTTCTCAAACTGTATCTTCCTTTAACGTTAAAATATTTATTAAATGCGCTGTAAAATGATTTATTTGCTGACAATGACCAAGTTGTCCAATTCTTTCTTTTCAAAAGCTTCAGCTTCAGCTTCCAAAATGTATGGCAACAAGTATGGTGTGTCTTCCTCTGGTTTTATTTGTTTGTCTTTTGGCAATAAGTGGTGGGACAAAGATTGTTGGTGAGCAGTCAAAATTCTAAAGTTTCTAGCATAAGATTCAGAAGCTGGTAATCTGGAGATAGCCTTTTGCACGGTTGGGTTTTCTTCAGCAATCAAGTCATCGTATCTACATTTGCAAATTGTTAGTACGCTATTCCTGATATAAAAATCTGTATACCGTTAAAATTTTCAATCGGAGCTTTCGGTGTCAAACATATCTTCACCATCCTTTATTACAAACATATTTTTCGTCTTTTCATCCATTTATTTCCATTTCTGTTATTATTGGAATATGACTGGATTTTTCTAGAGAAACAGGAAAATCAACCGATTACTTACTTCAAACCGAGTTTACGGTAGCCGGCGTAGTCGCAGAAAACTTGAGCGGCTGGGACAAAGATTTTAGACAAGGCTGGGGACTTCAAGATGAAGTCACCCAACTTAACAACAGAAGTCAAAGAAGACATGATTTCTTGATTATTGTTATTGATGAGAGAATGTATTCAAATTAGGTAAACGGCTTTCAAACAAACACTATATCCTGTTATCAGTATTAACACTATTCGTTCTAATTGGTGTTTTTGGTAACTTTTTTTCTGCTGTTTGATTTTGCAAGCGTCTCATTGGATCTGGCGGTTGCGAGCCAGTGGCATGAAAATCACATGACTTATAATCTTAACTCGACCCTGTGTAGCTCTTAGCAATAGTTGAGCGTTTGAAGATTTCAACATGGCAACGACGGGAGTCCGATACTAGACGCCGGCTCTTTGTCCACCACGTGGCAACGCTTTGAAGGAGATACTTGGCGAATGGAACGCCACGCTCAGACCTTTGGCTTTCGGGGTGTATGATTATTGCAAAGATTATTAAGCATATTCTAGCTAGCGGTTCCAAGGACATTTCTGTGGTGAACACTGGCATTTTTGAGCGTAAGGATGGCGATCTTGCAAAAGAGATACAGAAAGGACCGAGACACAACAGCCTCTACAATGGTAGTCAAACGCAATTATGAGCCATGTGACTGAATGGTAATACGCTTCCAGTGTAAAACCATGACAAGAGCTTTCCTCGGCGCAGAGAAAAGAACAAAAAACTGGCAAATTTTTAATGCTTACTAACCAGTTATAGTTTCTAGCTGCTTATGCTAATTCTATCAGCAATAGGTGATACAATGAGTCAGCAGAGGCTAAGCGTTTCTGTCAAAAAATAAATCAATGCACTGTTAAAATCTGAGTGCCTGAACTATGGTAGCGGCTATCCCTACATGAAATATTTCTGCGCACTGTCGCAACATGCAGTGTACGCCTTTGGTAAAGTCTGGCGATACTACTATTCTAACAAACCGATGCAAACGCTTGAACAACCACCGAGAATATGTAATATATAAACGAAAGGTTGCCCACAATTAGAGAGTAAGTTTTTGCAAGTATTAAATGAACAATCAATACCAAAGTTCCATTATAATTCAACATTCTAATAATCAAAATGCTCAATAGTCTTTGGAATATAGTATCAGCTCTTATTTTTGTCAGCCAACTTGCCGTTGCTATGCCTTATAGTGCTGGTGGTAAAAACCTCGCGGTTTTTGGGGCCAAGGTAGCAACCAAGAGTCTTTGGGCGCTTATTGTCAACAGGAAACCTTCAGTATAGTGACGATTTCATTTTTGGACAACTGGAATTCCACTGCTGCCAGTTTCAATTTTGGCAATGCATGCTGGGGCAGTAGTTGCTCACAGATCGAGGAAGGCATCAAAACATGCCAGAGCTTGGGCATCAAAGTGTTGTTGTCTCTTGACGGTGATTCTGGCAAGGGAATCTATGGGGTCACTACTGACGAACAGGGTAAGCAGGCTGCAAGCATTATCCATAACATGTTCAATCCAAATTCCGACAGCTTTGTCACTAAGCCATTTAGATCTGCTGAAATCGACGGTTTCGACTTTGACATTGAAAATAGTAAACCAAATGGTGTGGGTGCCATGGTCACCGGGCTCAGATCTCTCTGGACTTCCAAGACCTTATTGATCTCCGCTTCTCCACAGTATGTCTACCCAGACAGCTCAGTGCAAAGTTTGTTGGAAGACAAAAATGTAAAGGTTGACTTCGTTTTTGTCCAATTTTACAACAACCCAGCTTGTGGTCTCGTCAAGCCTATTGGATTTAAATCTTCATGGGAAATTTGGAAGAGCTTTGCTACCGGAACTAAATCGGGAAATGCTAAGATGAAGCTTTTTGTTGGCCTCTGCACTGCCTGCAACTCTGAGTATATCATCGTCCCAGAAGACATCAAATCAAATACCGGCACTCAAATAGATGAAGATATATTTGGCAGGTTCAGCTTGTGGGAAGTCACCGCCGCTGTCAAAAAGGAAAAAACGGTTTAGACTACGTCTCCAGTTTGAAATACATTTTAAACGACAAGTCTTTGCCTACCAGCAACGCTAAAAGAGACAACGTTTTTGACATTCCAGATGCTTTCACTACTCTCACCACCAGAACTATAGGCAGTTCCAATACCCCTAAGGTCGGAGATAATGAAAAGAGAGAACTCGCCACCTTTTTCCCATAAAACATAGTCGGACCACAACAATTTCCCTGCGTGAGCACATAAGCCTCAATTTTGCTGGACCAAATTGCTAAGCTTGACTTTAATGCTTTTGTGCATTTGTTTTAAATAAACAACAAAACATTCACTTGCTTATAGTTCCCGTCTTCCCCTACTTCCACATACTACACTTTGTAAACCGCTATCGCTTCAGTTCTATATATTTTTATTCCCTGTCTTTGATCTCTCTTGTATTTTATATTATCCAAACATTTCCCAACTAATTATTCAGTTCAAGTAATTTTTGATAGAGCATGACATAAAGTGTTATTTTGTACTTAACAACCATGCCACTAAAAATAAAGAAAAGTCTTGTACCTACAGTTCCTTTTCATTAAATAACAAAAAAAATCTCTAATCAATTATATTGGGTCTCTAATGTGATCTGAAAAAAGTAGTGACTTATTTCTGAACACCGATTTCTTGCAAGAAAGCGTCAGAGTTTGGTTTTCTATGGAGCAACTCTTCGAGGTTTTCCAATTCGTCTTTGGAGCCGCCTCTTTTTAACACAATGTCTCTGTAACGAATACCGTTTTGTGCGTTCATTGGATCTTTCTTGAAAAGAGTATAGTACATGTCGGTAGCAAAAACTTCGGAGTAGAGATAACCGTAGTAGCCGGCAGCGTATCCGCCCATCATGTGGCCAAAAGAACCATAACCTTTAGTGACTTCACCACCAATACTCAACAATGTTACTTGTTCTCTCAATTTGTTCCACGCATCATCAATATTGACATTTCCGTCCTTGGAGTCGTGCAAAGTCATGTCGAAAAGCCCGAAGTGCAACTGTCTTAAATTGGCTAATCCGCCATTAACGTGTTTGGAGTTCACTAATGATTCGATCAAGGTGTCATCAAGGGAGTCGCCAGTAACATAATGTGATGAAAGCTTTTTCAATTCTGCGCGAGTCCAGGTCCAAAATTCTAGCATTTGAGATGGAGCTTCAACAAAGTCTCTGTTAGTGGCAGTACCATGAAATCTGGCATAGTGTGTATCGCCAATTAACTCGTGAATACCGTGCCCTAATTCGTGGAAAAAGGTGGTGACTTCTGAATGTTTCAACAAGGATGGTTTAGTTTTTGTCGGTTTAGAGAAATTACAGATCAAAGCACACACTGGTCTTGATTTTTTACCGGCTGCTTCATCGAAAAAACCAGGATAAATTTCAAATTCAGCAGCATGACCGTATTTGCCATCTCTTGGATGTAAGTCGAAGTAGATCCAACCCAAGAATTCTGGATTTTCAGGATCATCAAGCTTCCAAACAGAAATTTGTTTAACGTCTTCATGCCACACAGATTTTTTAGACTCGTCAGTGACTTCATCAAATCTCAAGTTGAACAACGTTTCATAAAAGCCTAACATCTTTTTTACTGTTGATTGCAAAGGAAAGTATTCACTGATTTTTTGCTCATCAACTTTGTATTTTTCTTGCAACAACTTATTAGTGTAGTAACTGTGGTCCCAAATATAGTAAGTATTGGCATCTTTTGAGCTAGTATCAAGACCTTGAGATTTGAAATCTTTAAGCTTTAATTCTTTCATGGTTTCCAACTCAGCAGCACCTTTTGGTTTCAATTTATCCCACAAATCATTTTCAAAATCCAAAACGTTTTTAGAGTTTTTGGCCATTGACTGTTCAAGAATATACTCAGCGTAGCTATCGTAACCAAGCAAGTCAGCAAGCTCTGATCTTCTTTTAACGGCTTTGGCCAAAATTTCAGCATTTTCTGGCACCTTATTTTGGTCACCCAAGAAGGCCTTCTTTCTTGTAGCTGGATTTTTAGCGTATTTCAAAGTCGGGACAATATCAGGATACTTGAAAGTTACCTTTAACTTTTCATCTTCAACAACATCAAACTGTGACAAGATGTCGCTTGGAAGGCCTTCTAGCTCTTCTTTAGTAAATAAAACATATTCTGTTTGTTCTCCCAAGTTCTTATTATACTTTATGGAAAGTTCAGATAATTCTTTGGAGACCTTCTCAACTTTTTCTCTGGTTTCTTTAGGCAAATCTAAACCGTTACGTTTGTAAGCTTTATACAACTTTTCGATGAATCTTTTGGTCTCGGCGTCCAAAGAGTCATTATTCTTATTATCTTCATAAACTTTTTTGACATTCTTGAACACATCTTCTCTGAGACCAGCTTCAATAGCGTATTTGTCCAATTGAGTTTCTGCTTCGGTTGATGCGTTTCTAAGATCAGGATTGCTGGAGACATGCTGATAGAATGTCAAGTAGTTGATCATCTTAAATCTGTGGTTCTCCCATTGAGAGTATGGTTTGATCAAGTTTTCCACTGTGGGGTTTTCCAAGTTAGCAATAGAATCATCTTGTTCCTTAGCTTTGGCTAGAAATTCTTTAGTTTTCTGCAAGATCTGTTCGGGAGTATCAGTCCAATTCGGAGGTTGCTGAGGAGGAACTAGAGCAATGTTGTTGTTAGAACCAGTGCCGAAATATCTTTGTATAACCATCGACGGTATGAAAGGTGAAGATAAAGAAGCAGAGGAAGCGAATGTGTAATAACAGGAAGTTCCCAATGCAAGCTTCTTTTGCAAAATCGTTCTGTAATGAAGAAGATTCTTACCTAAAGTGGAGGCCATTTTCGAATTGTGTGCGTTTTGATTGAGAGTTTGATAATATGAAATATCCGAGCTGTACAATGAGTAACAAATCCAAAGGAAAAAAATACCTATAATGAAGATTGAAAGTTTTATTATTCTGCTTTTCTTATTCGTTGCTATCATATAGCTGTGACTTTATGACTATAGGTGATTGAAATTGTAAGTAAGTTTGCAAAAAAAATAATGTGAGGCCCAGCGTCTATTTTATAGGTGTCCTAAGAAGCATGTGTTTGTCAAGCAAGCCAAACTGCTAAAGACACATCCGGCGACAAGAGGCTAAAGTTGTATGCGCGAGCGACGGTTGAGGCATAGAAAAATTACTGTAATTGAATCGACTGTGCTGTCCGGTTATCGCTAGGCTGGAGAGTCGCAATTTTGTAATTACCTTCGCGATATTTTCTGTAATTTATCAAAATTGACAAAAAAAAGTACGCTTTTATAAACAGAATAGCTTTATAGGAAAGAACTTTAGGTCAGAATATCTATTATATGCCGAGAGCTTTTTTTCATAATGTGACATTTTTCATTTTGCCTCTCTGTTGCGGAGTTTCTAAAATATTGGTTCGGGATTCTGAAACACGCCCTTTGTAATGGTGTAAGGTGGTTATGTGCCTGCGCATACCTACAGGCAAGGACACAAACAACAGTAATCAATAGAATAATCGAACGTTACTTGAATCTTCGCCTTAGAGGTTAAAGTCTGCAACGAAACCCATTAGCTTAGCAAGTTCCTACAAAACTGAAAGATTGAGCTTGAAAAGCAAGAAAGATACTTTATCTATGTTGGCACTGCTTTGCACTCTCTTGTCACTGCATTTCAATAACATCAAATATTTTGATATTTTTACGGTTTTCATCAGAAGTAAAGGATGCCTTCGAGGTTTTGTACCTTGAACATCGGTGAATCAAGCTTTTAAAAAGCCTGAAGCTAATAGCAGATCACTAGCGCCAAATATAAACTACTTACGTTTTGAAAGGCTAGTTTTCCATCCTAAAGTAACTTTGAATAATGCCCTTAGCCGGTTCGCACGACGCGGATCTCGACCAATAACTTGAAAGCTCACCAAAAGAAAAAACAATAAAATGAGAAAAAGCCACAAAAGAACTAAAGGATCAAACAAGCCGTGGATCTGGGCTTTAAACTAGTTTCTGGGTTTCACAAAGAACCCCAATTCGGTGCAGCTTGTTTATCAATTTCACCTACTTCGTGAACACAAGCACGTCCTGGTGGAGGTTTTCTTGTCCAAATAGTCTGTTTGTTTTCTTCTTCGATATAATAATAAGAGTGCATTGCTTTTTAAAGGGCTGTTGCTAGGTGGTAGCCGCATGATCGGATGCGGACCAAAGCTTGTCTCCAAATGACAAGGAATCACCAAAAGGGAAGCGGGCTTGTTCGGGGCCAGCGGCAAAGAATTTCATGCATGCTGAAAAGCGCCTTTCTGCTGTGGATTCTTCTACAGTATCCTCCTGATTTACATCAGCTACCAAAAGTAAAAAGAAGTACCTTCCAAAAAGTCCAGAAGAGGAAAGTGTCTGGTCCATAGTGTATGAGGAAGCGTACAAGGTGCTAAACAATTTTGTCTCAATCGACTTGTTACGCCTTCTTTGAAAAGACAATCCCCTTGTAAGGGATTAAAGGCCTATAAGTTTTATTTCACAACGCTAGAAATACAAAACGGAAATTTATGCCTTTAGCGTTTTGCTGTAATATGGACAGGCTCTTGTGTCGTTCGTATGGTTGTGCTGGATCTTCTGACATTCTGTATGTGGCACGAATTAGTATCGGAGACAGGAACTACTATCAAAGTGGGGATAGTTTACCTCTTATGGTATAAGAGACACGATTTCATCTTTAGAGAAACCTGATCTTCTATATAGATATATAGAAGACTAACAAAGTTAGTTCCAATACTAACGACTACACATTGAAATCCTAACTATCATAATGTAAAGTAATTTATATCTGATAAACAGAAAACAACTCATAGACCTTATTTAAGTGCGAGGACGGCATGCCGAGTAACACTATTTTTAAAGTAATTGCTGTAAGAGGCTTTAGAAATAGAGCATTAGGGCTACTGCATTATCGATTTAATTTTCTTTCTGACTTATTGTCCTCTTCGACAAATCTAATTAGCCATGTACGCAAAGAGTCATATTCAGTATGGCATTTTTCATGACACAAGCGATATATAGAATTGTTCTATCGTTCGTCGATAGTGACGCTTACCGCAACCCATAAATCGACTCTAGTGGGAAATGTATGTTGTCAAAAATAAAACTTTGTTTACATCTTGTTGCACACCAGCAATTGCTGAGTTGAAGCAACATTTGTTGCTCTGAGACACGTTCAAATAGAGGAGTTTGATTCACGAGCTTGTTGTTTTTCTATGCGCTGGAAAAACAATTGCGTCTCTCTGTTGAGCTATCCGAAGACATTCCGGACATTCAGAGAACATTCCCATCGATTTAACCGGTGATTTCACACGAAACAGAGATTTCATTCTCTTCATCGTGGTTATCCAAGCTTAACGGCCTCTTTCATATTTTGTTAAACTTCCCTGTATGCTGTTTTTCGTTTTCTTTTCGAACCCCCTAGTTGAAAGCGCATTTGTGTCAAGCTGCTAGTAATGCCGCCAACTTAACCAATCAGAACGTCGCATTACGCGCTATGGGAAATTCTGAAAAATTCTAAAAAGAGGCATAAAGATTTTATTGCGGTGCGTTTACGCGTCGTCCCTACATGAGGTGTTTTTTCGCGAAAAACTCTTACTGATTTTTTGCCCAACCGCAGCCTTATTGGCTGTTTGTCACATGGTGGCGAACAGCACGCTGGTCTGGGCCCTCAGGCGTTCGGCCCCCATGCAACTCTTCACAGCATTAGTAGAAAAATTTTATGCGGACTACTTATTCTCTGTACAGCTAGCTACCAGAAAGAAGTATCCGGCTTCTGTTCTAAAAAAAGTCGGAGCAAACTATGGTTGTCTTTATTTGCCATGGTCGTTTTTGTGACTAGAAAAAGCAGTGTTGTAATTAAGCGCTTACAATCAAAACAATATTATTGCCTTAAAGTTGTTGCCACAAGGAAAATAAGTTGCTTTCGGATTCTCATAAGATTTCTGGGTATCTTACCTTTGCAAAAAAAAAGATTGTGGCTGTTTGGAACGTACTGCCCACCCGGACTTGTTCCCAAAACAAAGTCGGCCAATCTCCGATTTGTTTGGGGAACGAGAAACTCTGTAGGCCTGTTGCCGAAACGAGACAAGATATTGAAGACATTGAAGTAAATAATGCGAAGGAAATCTAGATTCTGCGTACCACGGGATCTGGTTCGCATGGAGGTGTATCATTTTACTATATTTCTGTGCCTTGATAGGCCGGTCTCTTTGAAAGGCAAAGTAAGGGTTTTCGACAGCAACAATACATATACCGGCCAAACATAACTCTATAAAAATTTTGCCTATAAAAATAAATAAAATTTACCGTCTTTTTAAAGAGTGTAATTCCGGTGTTCACACTGAGCAAGCGTCACGATACACCCGCACCTTCTAGGGAAATTTTTGAAGAGCCAAATCTAGCACAATTGCAATCAAGAATCTTGCCCAAAGCAGGTGACTCTATTGCTTTTCAAAGTTTACTTAGTCCATCTGTGATATCATGTAAATAACACTCATCCCGGTTCGTAACAAAGGAAATTATCTCCCCTCCCCCCACAGACTCTTCTCCTTATTCCCCATAATTAGACGCCAGCAGTGCTGTCTCAAGGACCTTGTCTGTGAAAGGGTTTCGCCTATCACAAGGCCTTGTGTTTCTGTTCAGTGTTATGTTGGCTGTGGCTCCCCATCGCACTGCAGCGCAGATCTGGTTCCCATGCCGAGGTGGGGAGAAATGTTCTGGCCGTTGGTCTCTGCAGCTTTTTCTCTTTCAAAATACATACGGAGCGACGATTCCAGTGTCGCTTCAATGTGCATGCAAATTGAAGCGTGCCGCTGTATGCGGGGCACTGTTCTGAGACGCACTCTGCAAATAAGATCCAGTTTTTTTCTTCACGAGCGCACTTTCTTTTTGCTGGCCTTCTTTCTTTTGCTCTACGGCGAACCTTTTTTGTGAAAATCGGCTTTGACTCGTGGGCCATTTGGTATTACTCAGACGCCTTTTGTGTATCGTTAGAGAGAATACTGTCTGACGATAGCACTATGTACGGCTAATGTTAATTTTTTTTAGAAAATTTTTCTTTTCTTTTTTCCGCTTTGGGACCATCCTCTACTGTTACGTCGGCCGGTAAACGCAAGACTCTTATATATACCTCCGGTGCTCCTTCACCCATATTTTCCCTTTGTTGAGGTATGTGCGATCGATTGGCGATATATTACTCTTTCATTCCCCCATATATTCGTATTGGTATTCTTCAACTGTACACTTCTTCTTTACACTCAATATTCTTACCTGCTGTATTACCACCAGTGTACTTTCCCTTTCACACAATACCACTTTCAAAATTCATTTCATAAGATTCATATAGCAGTTTTATCACTAAAACACTAAAAAGATGGAATTAAAAAGGTCTCTATCTCAGCGCTTGAAATCTACTCTTGGCTTATCGCAGCTCAAAAACAAAGCGTCTCAACAGGCATCCGGCGATGAGTACGGTAAAAGCGATAACATCACATCAATAGATTCTAGCGACATCAGCTATGACGAAGAAATTCAAACCATGAGATATGACGAAATCAACCCAATAAGCAGTATAAACTCAAGCATTCCCGCTTCGACTTCCGCTCCTCAAATGAAGAAGAAAACTTCCACCACAAGTTTGCCAGCTCTTTTAAAAAGAAATAAGTCTTTCATTGGTGGCAATCGTAATGTGAGCAACAATTTAAGTGGTACCATTAGCGAAAACAGCAACGTCAACATTCTCAACAGACCAACTATTAGTTCCTCTACTCCCAACGTTTACAGCGGCAGCGGTTCGAATATTGCTTCCAAAAGGCAAAGTCTCTCAAGCATAACAACACCATTTACCAACATTCTTTCAGGTAATAGAGACTCTGCGTTATCGTCTACAGCAGCGAGTAACCATCATCATAACTTAATCAATACAAACACTATTCACAATGAACTTGTTAAAGCGCTTAGCTTGAATAACGACTCCTTTGAAGGCAATCCATCTTTTACAGCTGCGGATGCATCGTCATCTACTATCTCCAGGCCTGCCGATAAAAATGACTTGAAATTAGATTTGTTACCACCAATACCATTGAAATCTCCATCATCTGGAGCCCAGTTGTCACCAGTTTTGCCTTCCAGATTAACAACCCCAATTTTGGAGTCGGAAGCCTTTTTTTCAAATACTCTGTCAGTGGATGGCGACTCTAACAATGACCTCGACCAGCACGTTCTTATGCAGAGTTTTTCTTCAAACATCCGCAGAAGCAGACAAAACTCTTCCGCTACTTCATTCAGCTCTCACACCACCAATAATTTTCCAAAGACTCCAATTGGTGCTGAATCATTTGGCGCTAATAATAGCTCAATTTTGTTGAATTTTCTCAACGATCCTGTGATGAACAATGTTGTTGTTAACAACAAGGATCTTATCAATGGCGAAATAGAACCTAGTGGCAAGAGTGAATTGGAAGACGCTTGTTGTGATGAGATTGCCATGAATATTTTGGACAAAGTCTCTAGCAATGTTTCTTCGACTCAAAATGCTTCAAAAAGCACCTCGTCTCCTTATTTCATGGACGGAGTCAATGGTAAAGGTAAGCGCTCTACCGAATGGTGCATCTGATCTTTCATGAGTTAGACTCACATGCACTTTTTTTTGCTACTTTTTTTTATTTTACTTTTCATGATTGCAACGATTTTATTACTTTTCACTTTCAATGGCGCTTCCATTTTCAGTGTTATGAATTTTACGAATCTATCAACTTTTTACGACCACTTTAACATTTGATATTTTGTTCTGTTATTATTTGTTTATGTTCCTGTTTTGTTCAGTTTCCTCTTTTTGATGTTTGTTTCACCTCTTATACTGTTTTTCACCTCTTTTTTTTCTTTTGATTTTGTTTTACAACAAAAGTATATTTGATAGAAGTACTATAGCTAGATTACAGCTTTTTTGTTCTGTTTCACAAAAAACAAAATTTACAACTATTTTTTTTTTTTGCACTGCGGCTGCGCTTTGTAGAACCTAAATTTGTTGAGTTGTGTCCGAAAATACAAATTCAGTGAAATGTCTTCACGGCACAAGAAATCAAAACAATTTCGACCAATTGGGTTAGGGCGTGGATTTGAAGTAATCGTTTCATTGCCACTCCGTAATGCTAACTAAATTTATCAATTGCCAAAGCTTGTCAAGGGCGATTTCAAGTCACCATAGGTAGAGATGTGCTGATCACTCGAAGCCAAGTCGATGCCAATCTCCATAATCCACACATGGGCAACGCGGCACTTTCGTTCCGAATAGTTTCGAACAGTCTCGAACAGTCTCAAATGGTTACTCTATTAGAAGCAGGTATTCGCCGCAATCAGAATAAGTTTCAGTCTAAGATGCCTGCATTACTACGGGTAGCTCCGATTGCTCGTATTGCCCGATTTAGTGACCTCGCTGTCTCTCTGGAATTCCAGGGAAAGCCACTCAATTAGTCGCGGAATTATCTGGGATTTTTCCATTTCGGCCAACCGCTATTGGTCCGGGCTGACAGCGAGAAGGAAAAGAGCTGTGTAATCAAGGCTTGACGGCGACAGGGTTTTCACCGACTTGTAGCACGACGATTTGGGTATAACATCATGCACACGGAAAATTATGGTTCCGCTAATGCTGTACAGAAGCTGGAGTTTCTGGGGAAGGCTACTTCGCCGCCACTGTAAAATTTCAAGACTGTCATACAGAGACAGTCATATAGAGACTGTCATACAGAGGCAACTGTGGGAGGGGTGGTTTTAGATAGGTGAGGCTTTTTGCCCGCATTGGGCAAAGTTTGCAAAAACAAGCGGGTGCCACAGGTGCCGACGTATGTCCTAATTGACTATTGCTGGGATGTGAAAAAAGCAGACTCTGGGTACAATTAGGCACTTGAAAAATTAGCAGTGCTCTGAAAATTGAAACAGATTGCTGGAAGGAAATCACAACAGAGCATGCTCCCCCAGATAAAACTATCATATCCATAATCTCTTAGGGCACTCATGATATGTCGTACTACATAAGGAGACAGCTTCGAGCTTGTATGGATTCTTGAGCTCATCTAGAAATTTCACAAGTTCTCGTTTTCAGAGGCATAAGATAAGCCAACACCTGATTTTTAGTCGTAGTAATCCTAATTAATCTTTTTTCATGGTTCTTAAACGTGAGTCTGTGGCGAACTTCTGGAGCCAGGAGTTATAAAATTACTATAAGAAATTTAACATAAACTGTCCTTCCTTTTGATTTGAAGTTCAGAGTTTGGGAGTAAAAAGAGCAATCTTCTTTGTGTCAATCTTCTTTTTGTCAATTGAATCTGAAAACAGCAATTCAAAGTTAGCCATGGCCGCAAATCAATGATTATGAGTTAACATTAAAAAATTTTGTATAAACTCAGACCTATCGTATGATGCCAGTCTTAAGCATACTATCAAAGATATTTAAAAATGAAAATAACAAAGGAATGAGAACACTAAATATCAAATGTAGAAAGCTGAAGGCAACACACAGTTATTTGAAACATAACCAGGAAAAGAAGAGATTTTGAAACCTTTTGATTCAATAGTTTTGAATGTTTCAAACACTAAAAATTAAAGGGAAAAGGTTATGAGAAAAAAAGGAAAAGAGAAAAAAAGGAAAAGAGAAAAAAGGAAAAGAAAAAAAAAAGGTATGCAAACATAAAATGCACAGAGTTTATGGGGGAAAACTTGTCCTTATCACTATGATCAGTGCCAACGTTGCTATGATGATTAACACCAGTGGAATCTTCTTTAGGTTTGTTCTCACCATGAAGAGAAGTACTATCACATTTTCTGGCTATCTTCCTTGTCACTGTGCTTGCTCAATTGTTAAGGTTTGCCTTCAATGGTAACGGTAGTTTTGAACAGGAAGTGAATAGTCTCTGTAGTTAAGAAGCAAATAAGCGACTGTCATGGTAATATCTCCTGGAACTGCTACAGTTTTTCTTACTTTCTATTCCAAATTAGTTAGAGAAGTTAGTGTAGATCTTGTGGCTATTTGGCTGATGGTACAGGAGCTCCTAAGAAGGGAGTAAGAGTTGTAGTCTCAGATACTGCGAGTTGGATTTTGAGCAAGGTTGAAGGTGCTAGCAGCGGTAATACTGCTACTTATAGATGCTGTAGTTGCATTATTGCGGTTTTCGGACTTTTTATATAGACCATGCCCTGGTTTCTGTCTTGAATAGAGGATAACTCCCATACTAAGATAATTGAGGTCCTTTGTAAACTTTTGTAGCTTTCTTGGGTCGGTCTGTGCTGGGTCTTGTACCACAGGTACATCTTCTTTGGGTGTGGCTGGGGGTTTGAATGATTTCTCCGCCCACGCAAATGGTAACCCAAAGAAAAGCAAATAATGTGTGGTTTTTAGAGATATTTCATAATTTCACTGTCTTTTAAGAGAAAATGTAAGTGATGGTATTCAAACAAGTTGAAAATTATTAAACAAGTTTAATCACACAAAGAAGCAAAAAGATCATTTCTATGCTAGTGTTAATGATTTTTTTGTAACATTCGAATTTGCAAAAAGCTGAAAGAAAATGCAGCCAGAAGAGATTAAATATGTTTATATCGCTGTAGCTAAAGGCGCCTCATGCATGTTAGACTTTGTCATGGACAATGTGGAGCGCTTCATGCATCCTCTGGATGGCAGCAACTTGGGCTCGCTACTGATGTAGGGATGCATACCACAAACTCGACAAATGCCAGGAGCCTAAGCCATGTTAAAGAAATATATATAAATAATATTCTGGTTTTCAAGGCTTTTTTTACTGAGAAGTCTTATTGCACACAGGGATGTGCAAATATTTCTTCGAATTTAATGCCTTTTTTTTAGAGTATAAAAAGCCTCAAAACAGCCTCTTCAACCAGATTCTATTACCAGGGATTATGAGTTTCTTTTCCTAAGCGTAATGCTGCCCTACTTAACCGACGACCAGATGCCTTGTCTCGGCGAGGGCAACTTTTGCGAAGAGCAGATGGTGAAGCTTGTTGAAAGCCACAGACATGCATGATACTGTCTTGAATAGAAGACATATCAGGCTTTTCAGAGTTGCTATCTTCTGTGGGAGTGAAGTTCTATAGCAAACACAAGACATTGAGTTTTCTATTTTTGGGTACGCATAAACACACCCAATCCCAGATATAATATCAGTTCAAATAATCAAGCCTAGAGGGATCTCCATCCAACAATGACGTACTCTATAAGTAAAATAAAGCTGGAAAATTGTTCAACAACATCTTATTTGGTTTACTGTAAGAGGTCAGATTGCAGAATATTGAAAGGATTTGGGATAGCATTTTGAAAAAAAAAGGCCGTTGACTGATGTTTGTGGTATTCCAATGGGCCCGGTCTATACACGTGCAGAAATGGATATGAGGTTCCCTTTTCCCCCACATTCTAACACTATTCATAAGATTGCAAAAAGCGCCTGCATTCGTTTTTTTATAGAATTGTAGCCAGATTGTGCTGCGTTAATTCTTATAATCACTGTTATTTGGAAGTAGAATAAGGAAAGCACCTACTTAATAACTGGTACCTAAACATCGACATAGGCGTCAAACAAAATACTAAAAATAGGGGCATGACTTAATTGGTAGATAATCCCCTCAATTCCAATCTTATATTCCCTGAAAAAGGTCTTATTGAAGAACTTTTCAAAGGTACATAAGCAACTCTTCCACCCTGTATTACAGTATATATATTTTAGGATTTTGAAAGCTATATTAGCAACAAACCACTTAACTTTCACAAGAAAAATAACAACACTTACTTTATCTTTCATTTTTCAAAAATTCAATATACACATTCAAAATATAACTCAAATATGCCTGTGTTTTATACTTGTTTATCATTGCTGAAATTGTTCTTGGTGCTCCAATAACCCCAATACTCAAAGAAAAGATTGAAACTGAAGAAAAAGCCACAACAATTCCAGACACCCCAGCCTCTGTCAACAATGTCGGCTCTACTGTCGGTAAGACAGAAGGCGCTGTTTCCAAGGCTACTCTGGTTTGAAGGCTAACTTCGGTTCAATTGGAACCAAAATCAAAGGTGCCACCTGGGACAAAGCATGGAAATACGGTGCTTTGGCCGCTGGCGATGCTCTTGCTGCCGATGCTATTGGCAGCTTGGTCTACCATGTTGCCCACGAGAAAGGTGAGAAAGATCAATATTCTGCCCAAAATAATGCTAACGCTCAAGTTGCTTCTGCTTAAACAGTAGCAGCTCTATAATTTCTCATTTATCTTTCCCTGCATTTCTACCTTTAAATTGTCGTTTCTTATTAGCCCCTTTTGCTTGTTTCAAACTTGAGGTTTTTGGTTCTGCATTTCTACTCACTCAATTTTTGATACTCAGAAAATTTTAGGCTTTTGTGAGTCAATGGATCTGAAATCTAAACTGTATCTTATGACCTCACTTCCTCAGCTCTCTCGTCCTGCTCCTTAATAATTACTGCCGTTAATAATATTATATATCTCCAACTAATTCATTCGGTTGTATTTTCATTGTTTTCATCATTCTCGGTTTTGGTTCTTTTTAATCTTCATAATATCGATATTTGCCTTGGGACAGAATTTCACTAAGTCTATATCGATAGATAACTTGACACAATTTAGTGAAAAGTTTATCTGCAGATGAGCCTACACATTTATAAGAAACCCATGCAAGGAACCTTTATATAAGCTCTCGCTTTTATGAAAATATTTTGTAAATGCTGGCCAATTGAAAGTTTTCACTTCTTAAAATAGTTACTTTGGGCAGAAAGCATTACCCAAAATACAGACCTGGCGAGATAAATGTTTTATCTTTAGACTTGTATCCAACTATATGTGCTTGATCGCGATGGTTGAGGATAAAATCATTAATTTCTAGTTAAATACTGTTTCCGGAATCTTTGAATAATTCAGAGGTAGCAGTGTGGTTCTTTAGGTTAGTATGATATATAGCTAGGATTCCGTGAGTTATATCACCAATGCGTAGTTCGATGATACGGGGCTTCCATATTGCTTTAATTGTGATCAAGATTCAATTCGAGCCGTTGCTGGCACGACCTTGGTAAGTAAACTATTATTGTTAGTGATGTAATGGCTACACTCGGGTCGAAAACAACGTGATTAGTTGCGTTAATTGCATATTTGGCTTATTAGGAAGCGATGCCGGTTGCCTATTGGGAGACACGGTGTATTGGGTGAGATACCTCCAAGTTTGAAACAGAATGTGTTTTTTCGTTGTTTGCTGCAGTTGTTCCATCTTATGAGGTTCTTGAAGAGCTGTTATTGGTGCTGCTTATATGTTCACCGTATCGGTATCTTTTGCAGTACTATGGCTTTTGGTATTTACTGCAGTATTTATTTCTTGTGGTGCTGTTCCCTGCGTTGGTAGGCCGTGTATTGATTTTTCTTGCCATAGGCTGTTCCTTTGTGAAGCATGAGGCTGTGGTTGAGGAACCGAAAGTGGCAGAAGATGCATTGTTGACCTCAAAACTGGATTGGATTGATTGGGCAAGATAATTCAATAGGAGTCTGGTCCGAATGTTTCTAATATCTGATAGAGACCTTTTGATGTTGATTTAGGTGCTCCGTAATGTGTGGAATAATAGCGGTTCTAACAGTTGGATAGGCTTGAAGGTCGTATTCAAGATTAAGGTTACGAATGTTTTGTATGCATTCAGTTCGTCTTGGAAAGCAGATTCAAACATCTTTTGTTCCTTTCTTGGACAAAGAGTGCGCGTTAGAAGGTAAAGGAGAAGTGTTCATATGTAAGTAGTTAAAACAACCTGAGCTAAGGCTTCAGCTTTATTCTGATTTTGAATTAAGTACTCTTTGTACTCATATAAGGATGCGTTTTTGGCGACCGTAGTTGAGAACTTGATAATGATTTTTCTGAACCATATAGTTAAAACTTGCTCGATGGATTGCCAATAAAAAGTTTTTGTTGGTATGGATAGAAATGGTCTATCATATAACAGCTGGGTGTAATCTGGGGGTTTTATTTATTTGAAGACAGCACCCAAATCGTCGTGTAAGGCATCGAGTTTCCCTTGAAGTTCTTTGAGAATGTTGTAACATTGTTACTTGAGGAGTTGATAGTAAGGTGAAACCGATCTTGGTCATCGAGACATTTTTTAGTTTCGGAAAGCTCGTCTAAAGAAGTTTTGAGGTAGTCTGCCATGTTGATTGATGAGATTCTCGATGTTTACTATCTTTAGATATACAAGTTTAGAAGCGGCTTACAACCTGTTCACTTGCATAGACTAAAGATTGCTGTCTTGATTATATTAGGCTATATAAAAATAAAATAAAAAAAAGCTTTGAACATATATTTATTGATAAATATGGTTAGTTATGATTTAAAAAAGATTGACTCTAGTAATGGTAATAAATAGATAAAATAATGACTTTGATAAGTCTTTAAGAGTAATAACGGTCCTTAGCTGTGAGCATATGTTAGTATGGTGTAATAATGCATATCATGCTCATGGCAATAAATTACTAAACGGCACCATAACACCCTCTTACATCAAAAGGTAAAAATTTTTATTGACCCGTATTAAATCCAAATGCTCACTTCCGGGTACTGTGCTTTTTGGCGGGCGGCTGCATCTTCGTTAAGAATCTGCCACAGAAATCAATGCGATGAAAGAAAATAGGAAGAGGAAAAAAAAATAATAGCGTAATAGTCTATCAGTTGAAAGAGATAGTACGATACTGATATTTAGGTTCAGGAACAAGAGCATATATATACACATATTAAGCTAGCGTTAGCAAGGTATCAAGGTGGAATCCAATATATATGACCATGTCTGAAGAATTAAACAAGAAGGTTGAAGACTTGCAAATCAACGATCAAGTTGAAAAAGAGCCAGAAACCGAAGAAATCAAAAACGATGAAGCTCCTAAAGAACCAGTCACCGTCTTGACCAGCCAGGAAATCACCCATTACCATCCATTAAATGGTAAATGGACTTTGTGGTACACCAAACCATCTGTCGACAGATCTGAATCCTGGGCTGACTTGTTAAAGTCTGTTGTTACTTTCTCTACTGTCGAAGAATTTTGGGGTATCTTTAACGCTGTTCCAACAGCACATGAATTGCCAATCAAGTCCGACTATCATTTGTTCAGAGAGGGAATTAGACCAGAATGGGAAGACGAAAAGAACTCTAAGGGTGGTAAATGGTCTTACCAATTTAAAGACAAGAAGAGAACCGATATCGATGAATTATGGTTGAGAGCTTTGCTTTCCGCCATCGGTGAAACCATTGAGGACGATGAAGAAGAACTTAACGGTGTTGTCTTAAATGTCAGAAAAGTTTTCTACAGAATAGGTTTATGGACTAAATCTTGCAACAAGGCCACTTTGGAACCAGTTGGTAGAAAATTCAAGAAAGTTTTGAAGTTGTCTGAGGGTGACAAATTGGAATTCAGTCCTCACGAAGGCGACTCTAAAAGCGCTAAGCCATTTGTTATTGTCTAAGTATTGAAAACAGAGAACACTTTTATTGCTGGGTAAGAAATTTTACTCTGCCACAAAGTACTGTTCTTATTTTGAACCTTTTTCAATTTCAATCTTTTTTCACTTCCTTTTCTATTTTTTTTTTATTGTTTGCTCTCATCAATTTATATGTATCATACTTGCTAAAGTAAGAGCTACTTTTGCATATAAATTTTAATTTTTGCCAGTCATTTCAAGTATGGGGTTTTTGATATATTTTCTTTACTCTTGTAGTGGCTTGTGTTCGGTAAAGATTGTACCAGTCTTTTTGAAAACTTAGAAGTATTCTTGGGTGAGTATTTATACTTTAACATTTTTTGTTACAAAGAAGGGTTACAAGTTAAGCAACGAACTGTTCGAATGCATTTTGTTTGGCAAAGCCCTAGTTGGCATGGTAATGCTTAAGCGCCAAATGATTCTCGAAAAATGCTATACTGAATTTTGCACAGTATGAGCATGAATTATGAAAAAAATATAGACAGGGCTTAAAATAAAGACCGAGCCTGGTTTTGTCTATTAGGTAGGATGTAGAATTCTCCCAAAGAAATGGTTTTTGCTAGTATGCTTTCAAGCTTTAAGTGTAGTTGAGCATGGCGCATTCTATTGAGGTTTGAAGATCTGATTCTATTAGCTTGATAGCATGGAAATGCAAAGGTACTTTACGCTCTAAGTTACATTAAATGATATGTCTAAATTACAGGTTTAATCACATTGGATACAAAAATTGGGCTCCAACAAGGGATATAAAAGGTAAGTTTTTGGTCATGATTAAGAACTATTTTTCATGTCTAATATTAATAATATTCAAACAAAATAAACAAATGGCAAGATAAAAAGAAAGCAAAAAAGGGGCATGATTGTTCTTCGAGAATTATTTCAATACTGGAGAAAATGGAAAGTAAAATAGAAGATAAAGCAAAGCAAAAAATAAAAACAAGAATATGCTTTTGTTTTGTCTTTTTGTATTTTTCTTTATTTTTTTGAGTAAGAGAAAAAACTAAAAACACAAAAACCAGGAAACCACGATACAAAGTAAAAAAAAAAAAAAAAACAGAGTTAATCCCAATAGTACTTTTGAGCAAGGAAAATAAAAGAAAAATAAAAGAAAAATAAAAGAAAAACCATAAGATGAAATCAACCAGGATCCAATGCAGGTCATAAAGTGTAAAAGACTAATCTCATGAACATGTAAAAGAAAATCATAATTCTGATGGAAAAGTAAAAAGCAGTCGCCAAAAGTCATAGTGTTGTGCCTTAGTACTTTCTTCTTGCTCCGTCTGCCAGTAGCTATTTGTTCGGCGCTTTAAACACCAAACAATTATTAATCCAGGTTACTAAGGAGCATGCAACAAAAGTTTCTGAGAAAATCTGAAAGAATATTTTCCAACAAAAGCTTTCATGAAGCTTTCGAAACGCACTGTAAATCATGAGCAATGTCAAATACTCCAGAAAAATCAAACTCAAAAAGAAAAGATCGGACATTATTGAAAATAATTTATAACACAAAAGCAGCAATGACACCAAGTAAACTAGTAGCAAGTGATGCACTGATTATGACATGAGCGTTATTTGGAGAGATCGTGATAATGTTTTCCGAGTGGACAACACCAACTGAACCTTTGATGGTTCCCATCCCCACAGATCCAGAAGAAACTTCAGCGGTGGTTTCAGAGTATGTTGTCTTGAACAGCTGGCTGAAGAGTGTGGGGACAGTCGCAAGAGCACCACCTTTGGTAACGGTAACCCAGATGGTGGTACCAGATGTAGTCTTGTCGGTAGTGGTGGTATCGGTATCGGTATCGGTCGTGGCATCTGCTGCAGCTGCTGCTTGTGTAGTAGTGGTATCGGTATCGGTATCGGTCGTAGCATCTGCTGCAGCTGCTGCTTGTGTGGTGGTGGTTGGAGTTGTGCCAGTTGTGCCAGTTGTGCCAGTTGTGCCAGTTGTGCCAGTTGTGCCAGTTGTGCCAGTTGTCCCCGTGGTGGTTCCTGTGGTTCCTGTGGTTCCTGTGGTAGGGGTGGTTGTCGTAGCGGCGCCAGCAACAGCAGCAGCAGGGGTTGTGGTGGTAGTGTCTGCGGCAGCAGCAACAGCAGCAGCAGGGGTTGTGGTGGTAGTGTCTGCGGCAGCAGCAGCAGCAGCAGCAGGGGTTGTGGTGGTAGTGTCTGCGGCAGCAGCAACAGCAGCGGCATTATCCGCTGGCTCAGCGTTGGCTAGAGCATCTAAAATAAAATTATGTTAGTTTCTGATGTAATAACGGTTGCTCGAAAACCAGCCATTTGAAAAGGGAAGGCAAAACAGGATAAAACGAACGCCAAATATTGTGAAACGAGATACATACTAGAATACACTAGAACTGCGAGCCAGCTCAGATACTGGAAACTACTAAACTTCATGATTATTGACTTAACTAATGTTGATTTTGAAATGATCTCCGTACAGCAGGTAAGATGATTTGATGATAAAAGATGATAAAAAAGACGCCTTTGTGTTTTTGGGTGAAGAGCAGTCTAAATTTTGTGGACGTTTTGGTCAAAATAAGGAGAGCTTTTTGCGCGCCTTTTTCCTCAGTTTTTCAAATGATCTCTGCAAACAGGACACAGATCTGGTTAGACGCAAAGTTGGCAGGGTACGCCGTTATATACAAAAATGGAAAATGCGATGTTAATTAACGAAAGAAAAATAGTCTTGAGACCAAAAGGCAGTCTGTTTGTAAGAACAGAAAGAGAGTATGAAAATTTTAGGAGATAAAAACTGTATTCGTTTTGTTTACGATTTCTCTTCAAGAGGGACTCAACTTAAGGGCCGACGGCTTAGACTGTTGTTATTTTTTATATTTTTTTAGTCGAATGACAGAAGGGGTCCTGCCGGGCTGATGCGAGATTCGAAAACGAGCGTTGTGATACAAAAGAGCAGTTGGATTTTGAGGAGCCTGACGGTAGCACAACTTGATAAGAGACTAAGAAACACCCAAGAAAAAGAAGAAGTTGATAAACCAAAGAAAGATAAACAGTGTTTCTGGCCCAGCACTTGTTTGCCAACCTTAAACACCAGAGGTTCACACACTCTATACGCTAACGGAAAGCTAACTAACTTCCCGGCCAGCGAGTATGCTGGAGGCCGTCCGGCATGTGCGATGTCCACATCGCGCTGTGCAGAACGTGCAGTGCTGCTGACTGCTGGCTGCGCGGCTTTTGGAAGCAGCGTTTCCCGCATTGGGACTTTTCGCCCAGTCCAGGCCTGCGCCTGCTCCTCTTCGGCAGCCGTCACCCTGCCTCCCCTGCCCAATCACGTCGTGTCGCCATCTCCTCCACTACTGCGCCTTATTATCGTAGCACAGTGTGTTCCTGAGATCTATTGTTCGCGGGAGCAAGCGATTATTGTGCGGCCGACCCCACAATGAAAGCTGGCCAGCACTGGCGGCCTTATACAACTCTGCAAGTACTGAAACAAATGCAGTTACAAATGAAGTTACAAAAGGAGCTGCACACAAAGAGCCGGTGGCCTCGTTCCTGGACCAGCGCTTGTTAGACGCTTGCTGGTGAGAAGCCCGTGCCGCATTGTCGTAGTGGACCATAAAGGGGCTGTGACGATTGTATCTGAGGAGCGAAATAGATTCGCGCTCGTTTTGCGCCAAAACTTGTAGCATATACTTCTTTTTTGTGGAACTTGTGAATCTGGCGGCCAAAGAGTAAGCTTGCTGTGCCCCTTTTCGCGCTTAGTACAAGCCACTTCATCCCTATAGGGGAGCCATTTTTGGCTTGCCAGCAGGAGGCTTACAATAATGTTCCTGACATGTTAGATCTAACAGTGCTCAAAACCGTTTAAATGCCCATTTGGCAGTGGTTTTCTCCACTGGCTAATACTTTTAGTGGCGAGTGATAAAGGGTTTTCGTTCCCCATTTTATGAAGCCGGCAGTGTCATACATTATAGGGCCTGAGTGATTCTATTTGCAACAGGCTTGGTACAATATCTGTCACGTGCCAATATGTATAAAGTAGTGTTAAAAATAACTATCTTTTAACGCAGCACTATTCTTGGACTATTTCGCAGCTGAGAAACACTCCAAGGTGTTTCAGCGCTATAAACAACAAAAAAACCTGCTTCCAGAAAGCCAGTATTGAATTGATAACTCATCATTGTCCTCATCAAAATCACTACCATCATCAGTAGGTAACATGCAAGGTGCGTGATTATCGCGTGATTATTATCAAGAAGTTTTCAACATGTCCGTAAAAAGCAAGGTTTCTGTATATACCAAAAATATCCATTCGAATAAACATACAAGTCTCTTAAAATGCCTAACAATGTATCCCTGTATTTCAATCATGCTCCAAAATCAACCATAAGAACCCATTCATAGAATTGCCGGTGTGAAAAAAAGGTAGGTTTTATTTCGTCAAGAAGCAGTCAATGCTGAATTTCATAGGAAAATTGTCGTTGCGTATGAACGTAATTAGATAGACTATCCGTACCCAGCAGAGGAATTTGCAAATTAGTGCTCCAGATAAACAAATTTGGCCACTTTGAATATGCTATTCCTTATTTTCCTAAGGTTTGTTGGAACCGTGGAGACGCTCTGTAATATTCTGCCTCTTTTTCTGCCTTCAAGAATTATCAATTGGTACTGGGAAGACAAAAAAATGCTTCGCATGGTATTTTTCTCAGCGACACTTTGAATGTATGTAGTAACTAATAATGACAAATGGACAATTACAAGCAAAAATAAGCCTTAAGCAAACCATAGTTTTGAGACTTGGCAAATCAGTGAGGAACAAGGTGCCAATCTGCTGGACCCAGCAAAAGATAAAAAAAAAAAGGACAAAGAAACCTTCTGACGCGATATATATCAGTTTACAGCAGCATCGTTGTCATTTTAGGATGTAATAAGGAGAAAAAATATTTAGGTTATAGCCCAAATTGACAAGCTTTCAAGCTTCACTTACTTATTTTATTGCAGTTTTGGTTGATTTAAGAAGTTTGTAGGGTTTTTAATGGTTTTTGCCAAATGGCCTGAGCTGTTCTCAAAGAGATATTTTTTGTCTGACGTATGATGCTAGTTTCAGTGGTTTCTGTTCTATGTGGGCTCTTTGTCCTAGTGAGTGGGTATTTTAACGGCCCTTTTTCCCAATTTGTGAAAAACAACAAGGCAATTTTGTTGTACTATTTTTTAAAGAGCAACACTAAAATGCTAAGTAAACCGGAAGACCCTTCAAGGGTTAGCTTTTCTGGTAATAGTTTTTGGGCAAATATCATGATTGCACAAGTTGATTTTGTTTTTTAATAAAAGTATTTGAAAAGCTTTTTAAGGCTAGTCAGTATGCCAAAGTACCGGTAGCTTCCTCAAGATTTTTATCTACATGCCACACTGTTTTCTCTGAAGCCAAGTGCGTAGTCACACCAAAATTATCATTAGCCTGTTTTTACAATTTCCCTCCCAAGTGTGTTCCTTGCCAAATTGTTTCTGTTGTAATTTTTTTTCCTCATCGCTTAAAAATCAATAATAAGAATTTTTACTTATGATAAAAGACCGCATGCACACCCCTAGACGCTAGCAGAAGTAGGTCTATGCGGGTCGGTCTGGGGAAGACAAAATTGTATTCTTTAGCAATTTTTTGACACGAGACACGCTGTGGTCCGAGCAGCTGGGGAAGCTTTGACATTGGCTCGTATGTAAAGAAAATTTTTTCAATTATTGAGCTAAGCATTTTAGTTTAGTAAACAGACCTTGTTTTAACTTGCCGTTATAGTGTTGGGCAAAAGCGGTGCGTACTGTTTTGTTGCTCTTTTGTAGGTGAGTGGCATTTTGGAAACCTGGCTTCGACGTTAGTTGTTTTTCTAGTGCGCGGAAAAAATTTATAACAATGCCTAATGTGCGGAGGAGAGCCTATACCTCAGGTTGATTCCTTTCTGCCCTTCTACATTAAACCACACATAAAACATGTACTTTGATAATCTCAGTGTGGATTAAATGGCAGAAAAACTATGATCAGGCAACCTGTTTTCTAGCTATTCTTCCTGATCTTCAGGCCGGTAACGTTTTATTTAGCCAACTTCACCATTTGGGAGGAAAACAGAAAAGAAAGACAACTCTAATGGTACCAATATTTGTTGTGGGTTGGTTTCGACTATTAATTTATTTTCTTTTTAAACGAAATTTATCGGCTCATGCCCGAAATCTTCACCTGTTGAAAACTGCCTTTGGCTGCTGCTACTCAGACTCTGTCCTCAAATGGGGCAAATGAGTGAGGCATCAATTTGTATGTAGCATTGATTCTAGGTATTTGGTGTTCAACAAGTTCTATCTAAAGAACCACAGAACTTGAATAACATATCCAAGAATTCTCCACCACCATCCGAAACTAAAATTAGCAACTCTATTGTGTTTTCTTTTAAAAAGGAAGAATCGACCGCATTTGACCCGCACTAGCGCCAGCTGGAAAGCTTAATACTTCGCGAAACTTTAAATGAGCACTCTGGAAGGTCATCTATTTTTTGTTAAACTCTGCCGGTCTCGCTGCTGTGATTGTGGAGCCATAGATTGCTTTCTTTTTTGTGCGCTATATATTTTTAAGATTTTATTCCTTTTGGATTGCAGTGGAGGACCCAGAGCTGATAACAGGCTTCAAATCCTCCAAGCTGCCACAGCGCTGCTTTCTTGGGTTTCAAAGTGTTACTTTGTATCTTGTGCGGTAAGGTTGCAGTTGAGTGTACTTGGCCTATCATGCGGCATTTGTAAACACCCAAATTGCTGCATCACTATTGATAAATTACTATCGGAATTCTTTTCAAATTATGAAATACTGCGCTGCCAAATACCTATGACTAATTGGCGAAGCCTTGCCGTTATTCTTGATGTACAAATGGGGATTGTTTCAGGGTAACAATATGCACCGCATCTTATGTTTAGCTTTTCGAGTAAGAAGTTAACCGAAAATATGAGGGTCCGCCTTTTTGTAACTTCTCGAAAAATTTTGCTTTCCAAATAAGCGCTGATACATGTCATTGCAGTGTTGGCCGTGTACTTGTTATGTCAGTTCAGATTAAGCATGGCTATCCTCTGGGACAGCAGTGGCATTAGCATTATTGTTACAAAGCAGATTGAGCCAAGGTTGTCCCAAAGCGCTAGATAAAAGTTATACTCGTGGCACCTTTATAACCCTAACACTGGTCCAGACGCCGCTTGCCAGCAGTCTGTGAACGTTGAGATTTTTTTCTTTCAGCGCTGCCTTAGCGGATGATTACCATAAGGATCCCCCTGGTGGCGGCTACACGCACAAAGTACCTTGAGGGCGATCGCCTTTCGACAGAGGCATGCAATCTGACCTATTAATCAGCCTGCGGCACGATACTGGCAATATTTCCTGTGCGCGGAAGAAGCGATGACCACATGCGACTTTCTGCTTGCATTCCGGGCGTCGCGTTTATCACAATCCTTTGTGGTAGACGCTCTCCACACTTGGGGAAAGCAGGCGAATTTTATTTGTGAGATTTGTATCCTGGAAGCGCTTTTCAGCTTCTTTTTCCCCTTCCGATTAATGTTGTGCTGCTAACTAGATGAATCTTTACCGGTCACCAGCTCTGGGAAGGATCGCAATATTGCCACAGGGGTAGCGAATCGCCAAGTACGAAAAGTGGTTTCCCGAAAGCTTAACACTCCTTTACATAGGGTTTGACCGAAGTATCATACCCATCTTTAGGGCATGTCAGCACTGGTCAGATAGCTAGGATGTCAAATACAGAAACAGGAAAAGCTTTGTATGCGCTTTTTGACACTCTAGTATCTCTCGTTGACGCCCATGACGTAACTTACCGAGAAAGACGCACTAACATAATCCCGCATGCCGCTTTCGCGAGTCAGCGCTTGCCGTTCCTGTCGCTCGTGTGCCCTAGACACGCCATAGTCTCACTCTGTCTTCCGGGAGGTTCGATAGAAAAAAAAGTTAGCTATCCGGGTGCTTGGCTGCTTTGCTGGGATTGTAACACACTCAACGAAACGATCAGATATAAGCTGTGTCCAGACAAAAAGCCTGGACAAGATACAGGAAAATGTCTCCATGAAGATCAGCGGAGTTTTCATCAACAACATTCCCGCCTGGCATTGTTCAAATTCTTCCCCATATTGTGTCGACAGAATAGACTATACAAAGGCACGCAGTAGGCGGTCAAGTCTTGTTTCGCCAAATATCCATTGAGGGAAAATCGAAATCAACATAGACAAAATTTTTGCGAGAGACACTTTACAGTTTCTTCATAATGCGAGCAATAGCAAGCAGTCCACAGCGATAGGACGCATGAAAATGTATGGACCCGTAATGGATGTTCCCAACAAGAGAGTCACGCAGCGAGCTCGGGAAGGTCCGAAGACCCTTGGATCTAGTCCGTCATACATCATACAACTCCATAACTCCGTGGCCTTGCACTCCCAAATAAACATTTCCAGAAAAGCGAAATTAAAGAACCCAATTTGTATTCATGGACATTTTTGGTGGCTTCGCCACCTAGTGTCGTTGTAGTTACAAACGCCCATTATTATTCTATCTCTTTTCAACTACTACGCGCTCTAAGTCTCTAGACAATATGCCGTTCTGGCCTCATCTAATCTCTACCTTTGCTCCCACTCTCTGGGCTCTAATCTCTCGGATATCCTAGGAAGTAAGGATGACCCGGAGTCGATAATAAATTGGGACAGAAGTACTACTTTTTATTTAGTCGGGTCATGTTCATCAACAGGCTGGCGCTCAAGCCAACAGAGTCATGCATAAATCCGGCACAGTAAGCTGGCAACAAATGACGCATGTGGCATAAAATTGCTTTTCCCGCATTGGTCCACAGCAAAGGATTTTATATGCATGTATATGTACTGAAATGGGAAGGTTGTGGGGTATTTGGGGTATAGTACGCAAGCGCAGCAGCATGTCTGTCTTCTGTGAACTGCTTTCACCTTGCAGCGCTAATAAACTCTAGGGTTTTATACAAACAACCTTAATTTCCGGAGCCCCACGCTGTACAGTAATTACTGTGTTTTTATACTCTGGCTCTTATTTTATGTTTTGTCATCTTTATCTTCAGCCTCTCAAGAACAAGTATAAAAGCAGATCTATGTCTCCCACTTTTCTTATTAGGTTTTCAGCTTTTACGAAGAGTTTCTTTGTTATCTTTTGATTTTCCTTTTTTCATTATCTATCTTCATTATCTATCATTTTTCAACAGTTGCTTTGTATCACTAACTGCATTCAGAACTCAATATAAAGAATAATCTGTTTTCTTTGATTTCCCATTTTCAACTATAGATTAGGTTAAAGAGCTGACATCAGATTGTTCCACCATGTCTGAAAAGCTAACAGCACAGGCTGCTGACACTACCAATACCAGCGAGTCTCATTCCAATGAGTTCAAGCATATTGATCAGATCGAGAAAGTTCATACTCCAAGAGAAGACTACAGCGGGGAAGATGGAGCCAATGACAAGGTCAAGGTCGATAATGCCTTGAAGGATTTTACTGAAGAAGAAGTTATGGCCAAAGGTAGAGCTTATGCCCTTTCCTACGGTTTGGACCCTGAGTTGTTTGCCAGGGCCGCCGCTGTCGCCAGAAATCCAAAAGGCTACCAAAGCATGACCTTTTTGTCTGAAGAAGAAAAGGAAAAACTTGATTTTGAAAGCAAACATAAGTGGAGAGCTGTCCCAAAGCGTTTATATCATGTTATCATTATGTGCTCTATTGCCGCCGCTGTCCAAGGTATGGATGAATCCGTTACCAACGGCGCCAATCTTTTCTGGCCTTATGCTTTGGGTATCGGTGCCGATACTGACAGAAACTCTTGGTTACTTGGTTTATGTAACTCTGCTCCTTATCTTTGTTGCGCATGTATTGGTTGTTGGATGACTGACCCTCTTAATAATTACTTTGGTCGTAAAGGTGCCATTTTCATTACTTGTTTTATCTCTTTGTGGTGTTGTTTCTGGCAAGGTTTTGTCGGCTCTTGGTATCACTTGTTTGTGGCTAGATTTTTCTTAGGTTTTGGTATCGGACCTAAATCTGCCACTGTTCCTATCTATGCTGCTGAAACTACTCCTGCAAATATCCGTGGTGCTCTTGTCATGATGTGGCAAATGTGGACCGCTTTTGGTATCATGTTGGGTACCACTTTCTCCCTTGCCTTTTTCTATGTTGACAACCCTGATGGTTTGTCCCATGCCGAATTTGCAAACAAAACAGACCACATGGTTTCCAAAGGTTTAAACTGGCGCTTAATGTTGGCCTCTGCTTTGATTCCGGCAATTATTGTCTGTTTCCAAGTCTGGTACTGCCCAGAATCTCCAAGATGGTTAATGGGTAAGGAAAGACATAAGGATGCTTATGAATCTTACAATTCTTTGAGAATTCACCCTATCCTTGCTGCAAGAGACACCTTTTATCAATACTGTCTTTTCATTGAGGAAACCTCTTACACTGCTGGAAACAACATTTTTTGGAAGATTAAAGAAATGATTACTGTTCGTCGTAACAGAAATGCTGCTGTTGCTGCTTTTTTGACCATGTTTTACCAGCAATTCTGTGGTATTAACGTTATCGCCTACTACTCCTCTTCTATTTTCTCTGAATCTGGTTTCGACACCATCCAATCCTTGTTAGCCTCTTGGGGTTTCGGTATGATTAACACAGTCTTTGCTTTGCCTGCCGTCTTCACTATTGACAGGTTTGGGCGTAAATTCTTGTTGTTGTTGACCTTCCCGCTCATGGGTGTTTTCTTGTTGGTTGCTGGTTTTGCCTTCTGGATTCCCGAAGATAATAAGAATGCTAGAGTTGGTGTGATTGCGTTTGGTATCTACATGTTCTCGGCCATTTATTCTTCGGGCGAAGGTCCCGTACCTTTTACCTATTCTGCCGAAGTCTTCCCATTGTACATTCGTGATGTCGGTATGTCCTTTGCTACTGCTACTTGTTGGTTCTTCAACTTCATTTTGGCAATTACCTGGCCATCATTGTTGAGAGCCTTTAAGCCACAAGGTGCCTTTGGCTGGTACGCGGCTTGGAACTTTATTGGCTTTTTCTGTGTCTTGTTCTTCTTGAGAGAAACCAAAGGCTACACTTTGGAAGAATTGGACTATGTCTTTGATGTCCCAATGCACAAATTCACCACACACGAGCTCCATAGCTACTGGAGAAAATTCGAAATTACTATTTTCAGAAGAAAGTTGCCACAATTGGCTCCATTGCATGCCAGACATATGGCTGCTTCCCATGACTTGGATGAAAAGGCTGTAGGTAGACACATTGATGTCGCCGATAGTACTTGAAGTATCTGAATAGTTAGTTTTCTTCTATCATTTTTTTTCTTTGTGTTTCTGAGAAAACGTTTATTGGTATAATGTTTTATATCATCTTTTTCGTTTCCTTGTTTTGTCGTCTACAAAATCAAACAGGGCAGCTCGATAAGCTTTTTGTCAAATCAGTTTTACTATCTTTCTTGTTACCTGTTCGAGTTATAATATATTACTATAATGTTAACCGTTAGAAAAATTCTTGTAAGCGGCTGAATTTCAAATGAGGAAACAGTGTATATAAGGTACATATAGAGCTGTATGTAGCCTGCAGCATAGTTGTGCACATTCTCCACACCTTTGGGTCATCGGATCCGTTTGGATCATTTTCTTTGTTGCGGGTTTCTCCAGCATTCAACTTTTGCAAATCTGAGCAAAATTTCTCTGCAGATAAGCATAAAAAAGTAGAAGTATTTAAACCCTGTTGAGGATGGCTCAAATTGTGGTGTTGTTCAACGCTGTAACTTTTGTGTATTGGCAACATAACTTCTTTTAGTGGTCAAAATAATTATTTATAGCATAACTGGGAATAATCCTAGGGTTATGCGCCATTAGTATTGCCTTTCTAAGGCCACCGAAAAGATCTGCTCCCAGAACATGGATATTGCGGCTGAACATACTTGGGTAATTAGACTTTCGACACCAAAAGACGCGCGATGGCCAGCCCGACAATTGGCCACCGCGCAAGCAGTGTGCAGGCGAGACGACTGCCACCGAAAAGGGAGGGTACCAGACTCCTTGCTCGCAGGAACGGAATTTTGAGGAAACACAGGGTGCGTGCGCGCTTGACATGGATTCAGAGGAAGAGAGAAAAGAGCGCGAGGAATTAACCGCTGGAAAAATTTAAGCAGCGCAGGCAGAGCAAAGAGAAATTTGCAAGATTGCTATGCTCGAATAAGATTCATTTTTTTCACTACGGTGACTTATAAGGTAGTTCTGTATCTAGGCCTTCATATTTCTCTTAGCTATTGAGGCGCACTAGATTACTTTCACCAAGACCGGTTGTTTGGGCGTTAATTGGCAGTGATTTCAAATATTAAAGACGATCATTTTATACAGCGATGATGCCTCTTCGACATTCCTTTCGCGCGCCGTTGAGTGCTCTTCGTCAATTAAGAGTTTCAAATGTAACAAACCTTTCAGCCTCCAAAACGGGCTTTTGCAGGAACTTTAATCACCACAGCAGAAGATCTTATTACTGGACCGCTAATGTGAACTCTTTTCAAGGGAGTATTTCCTCCTCGAAATTGAAGATAATCTCCATTGGGGCCGGAATAACGGTCTCCGCAATCATATCTTATGGCTATTACAATAATGTCAGCGGAAATAGCATTATGTCCACATTAATGGTGCATAATGACTCCATAACCAGCAAGATAAACAACCATAGACACAACGGCTCCAATCTAGTAGCCCGAACTATAGATGAGCCTGGAATCAAAGAAGCCGAAACTTTCGAGATGGGGTTATATCTCATGTCTCAGAAAGAAAAGCAGGAAGAACGAGATATTGAGAAAGAAAGAAATACTTCTAGAAAGCGGTTTTTTCTTGTCCGTTGGTTTCATACGATCAAGTACTGGGGAGATGACTATGTTATCGAGCCACTTCTCACATCATTCCGCTTTCTTGAGCTCGCGGCATTATTCTTACCAGTGATATTGTCTTATCCAATTCTCTCAATTGTTGGACCAAAGCAAAAGCACCTAGAAAATGATAGGCTAGGAAAAATTTACTGGAACAAGTTTTTGAAATTTTGCATCCAGAGAGCGGGCCCCTGCTTTATCAAATTGGGTCAGTGGGCTGCTTCAAGAACAGACATCTTTAGCCATAACTTGTGTAAAGAGCTTAGCAGCTTGCACTCAAACTCCAGGCCACATTCATTCAGACAGACAAAGAAAATAGTTTGTGAAAACTTTGATGTTGACAACTTTGACGAAGTGTTCGACGAGTTCATCAAAAAGCCAGTGGGAGTCGGGTCAATTGCTCAGGTTCATGTAGGCAAGTTGTCAGCAAGCTTCTTAAGAAAAATTGACGATGAGTTGAACGAAATCGGGGCAGACTGTAACCAGAAATTGGAAGAAGCAGAAAATTCCCAAGGCATAATTCGATCCAAATTCCAAAATTCCAAAAAGTTGATAAACACGTTGAAAGAAAAATTCTCATTTTATAAATATTACAGTCCGAAACCACACCAATGGGTGGCAGTCAAAGTGCTTCATCCAAAAGTTGAGATAAGAATCTCTCGCGACTTGAAGATTATGCGCTTTTTCGCTAACGTGATCAACTACTTGCCAACAATGGAATGGTTATCGCTTCCTGATGAGGTTGAGCAGTTCACAATTTTCATGAACTTGCAGCTTGACTTGAGAATTGAAGGTATCAATTTAAACAAGTTCGCTAAAAATTTTGAACAAAAGGAGCTTAAGAAAAAATACGACTTGATCAACGACACAAAGATGCAAATCAAGTTTCCAAAACCATACTTGAAGTGCTCCGGTAGAGACGTTTTGGTTGAAGAATATATGTACGCTATACCGATATCCGTCATTTTAGAGCTAACCAAAGTTGTGAAAGAAAGAATAAATGAGGAAAGTTCAGAGCGCAAGAACCTGATAGAAGAGCACAACTTCATGAAACTTAACAAGATTTTGTCCAATGAAATCCTTGACTCCTTTCTACAGATGTTGATTTTGGACAACTTCATTCACAGCGACTTGCATCCAGGAAATATCTTTGTGCGGTACTTTAAGATAAATAAGGATGACGAAGAGGAGCTAGTGGGATCACCAGAAGACAACCACAAGATCAATTTAGATATGGCATCCACTACAGCAGAACTTTTGAAGATTGACAGAGATTCTAAAAATGTGGGCAAAACTAAGAGTTACGAGGATCTATTGGCTTCTTTCAGCAGGCTATACGAGGAAGGATACAGACCAGAGGTGTGCTATCTTGACACTGGCTTAGTAACGGAGTTGAACGAGCACGATAGAATCAACTTTTTGGAATTATTCAAGGCTCTATCAACATTTGACGGATACAAAGCAGGAGAGTTAATGGTGCAGAGATCAAGAGACCCGGAAAGCGCTCTTGATCCAGAAATATTTGCTTTGAAAGTGCAAAGATTGGTCGACACAGTGAAAGGCAGGGCATTCACTCTTGGAAACATAAGTATTGGTGATTTATTAGATAGAATGTTGAGCATGGTGCGCCAGCATCACGTCAGAATGGAAGCAGATTTCGTGAATGTTGTGGTGGCAATTTTACTATTAGAAGGAATAGGTAGACAGTTAGATCCAGAGTTAGACTTATTTGCAAGGTTAGTATGGACATTTATGTTTGGGTTGCCATCTTCCCAAGACATATTGTTTTTAAAATAAATCACTTTTCTTGGTTTTCACTATTTCCTCTTCTCCTTTGGGGTTTCTTTACCTTTTTCTCTCTTTTTTCTTTTTTAACATATTCAGAATACTAACAAATATAACTAGTGCAATTCCAATTTTGAGAAGAGTCAATGTGAAAGATGCAAAATTGCTTCAAGGCGACATCTCGGGTATTAACATGACACTATTCTGGGTGGCTTTGGAGGCAAGACAATTGATTCATGCTACTGTCCAAGACGTGAGTATTAACCTTTGTTTATTTTTATTAATATGCTTGTTTTCTTTTTGCGGAGATCAATACAGGCTATTTGTGGACACCACATGCTAACACGTGCATACAGATATACAAATTGGTGCAATTGGATCAGCTCTCACCAGACTATTGAGCTGTACTATGATTTAATCGGGATGCACAGACTTGAGAACTCATAGCGCACGTGTAAGGAGCACGATTCCAGCGTAGGGGTTACCCTCGGCGATGAGCAGCGACTATAGCAATTGTGTATACATATAGATAGAAGCCATGTCACATTTTTTTCGTTTCTCGTTTGTTACAAATTTGTTCTTTTTCTCTTATTTGTATCAACAGCTGCCCTTCTCTTAAAGCAAATATTAGGCAGATTCTATCAATTGCATCTCAAAAATAAATACTGAATATTGTGGCAACCTGTGAGAAACATGAAGTTTGGTAAAACGTAAGGCTTTTTTTTCTTAAAAAATCTTGTTTTCCTTTTTATTTTGTTCTTTATCACTGCTTTCCATCTGTCCATTACCAATCGACAGTTATTACAACTTCATTTTTGACTCGAAAATGGATCACCAGTTTGAAGCTTGCTAAACTTCAGTGTTCTGCTACACCATCACCATGGGTTCTGTGTCTCAAAATTTTTGACATAGGCGCTAAGGTTGTCAATGCTTCTCCGCAAATTCGCGGACTTTTGTTTTTAGCCAGTATTTTCTGCTAAACTTTTGGCCACCTTTAAATGAAGGCAACTGTTATTTTTTCTGTGACACAATACTAATGAGATTAGCTTTGTCTCTCATCAAGTCCCCGAGTGGACAAGTCATTACATGAACTATAAGGAATTGAAAAAGCAAATTAAAGTTATAGTCGATTCTCAGAAGGTTGTTATTTCTCAAATTCAAGGAGACCTGAATGACGCTGGTTCAGATAAGGTCCTAGAGATCATTTTAGCCGACACGCTAAATAATGAGTCTGTTCAAACCGCGTTAGCTGATTTTTTCTTTAAGATTGACCGTAATATTGAAAGGGTGGAATCATTTTTTAACTTTCAATTTGCCGAATATGAGCGTCGCTTGAAAAGAGTTACAACCGTCATTATCAGTAATAACAAAGAGGGTGACAAGATCGAGTTTGATAAGGAAGAGCTCGAAGAAGTTATTGGAATTTTGATTGAGTTACGTGGCAATTTCAGAAACTTGAAATGGTTTGGTGAGTTGAACAAGAGAGGATTTATTAAGATATTAAAGAAATTGGACAAGAAAACTGGAACCAACAAGCAAATGTACTATTTGAGTTCAAGAATTTTCCCATTGAGCTTTGCTAATGAAACTGAAAATTTAAGAGTTTTGAACGTCATCAATGGCTATTTGAGCGGATTGTCGCCTCAGGCCGATGAATTGATTTCTTTGAGTGATCCATCTAACTATCTGAACGGCAACGAGTCAGCTTCCAATGCATCCACCAGAAGCGGCACTACAGCTAGAGGTTACATTTCTCCTACTTCAAATCGTTATGCTGACTTTATAAGGAAAAATGATGGCAATGCTTTGATTAAAGAGTTAGTAGCTGAATTTAGATCGCCAATATTGGCCCCTTCTAAGTTGTTGGTTAATTTGTTGAATAAAAGTGCTCTCGCTCAAAGCTTTGATTGTATCGATAAAATTATGAGCCATATTCAAGTTTTGAGTGATTCTAGCGATATAAGTGCCAGAAACTTTTTTCATCACCATGTTATTGCCTTGGGTAAACAAACAGCTCATGAAAGAGAACAAAACAAAGTGGCTGAAACAGAATCTGAAGGTAAAAAAGAAAATGTTGGAAAAAATGGTGAAAAAGCTAATGGTTTGCTTATCGAAAGAAATTTATCTATTTTGCCAGCTGCTGCTCCTGAGCCTAATTTCAGATTGGTTGGCGCCTTTGGATCTGACGGTATAAATTCTAATGACTCTCCAAGCTCATTGGAGTATATTTTAAATAAATTGCCGGCATCATTAAGACCTTCGCTTTTGCAAAGGGATAACTATAAGAGGGCACCTCTACATTATGCAGCTCAATACGGTTTGAAAGACACTGCAAAAATCATTATTTCTTTCTTGCAAAAGTGGAACCAGTGGGATGCTTCTGTTTCCATTGATGATATCAGCGTTTGGGGTGATACTGAGCACTTAACCCCGTTACATTTGTCACTTGTCGCGGACCATCCTAAAACAACCAAAATTTTGTTGGATTCCACTACTAATGTTCCTTTGACTAATCCAGGATTAGTGTTATTAGTAGTAAGACTAAAGTCTCCAAAGTTGTTAGATAATTTACTCACTTGCAAAGGCATTGATGTCAATTACAACAAGAATGACACTAAAGAAACGGCTTTGTACATTGCCGCAAAATTGAACGCAGTTGAGTGCGTTGAGTTTTTGTTAAAGCATGGAGCGAATACGGAACTTAGCGAACTGAGTTTTGGGTGGACACCAATCTTCATCGCTGCAGCAGAAGGGTACACTGAGGTGGCCCAGGTTTTGATCAAGTATGGCGCCGAGTACTCAAAAGTTGATCACAGTGGTTGGTTACCAATGGAACATGCTTCTTTAAGAGGCCATTTGATGTTAGCTGAGATTCTCAGACCTGCTGACTATGATCCATTCAAGTTAGCCAAAAGTTCAAATTTGAATCAAATTTTAAAAAAAGAAAGCCCAAGCCCTGCGAGTAGCAGTAACAACAGTGCTATTAATTCCTCGGCCGATTTGAAAGAGACATTATTGAATCAGGAAAGCACTTCAAGCATAGACAAACTACCAACAGGCTATCATAAAAATAAAACAGGAGAGAGTAATTTGTATAAAGAAATTAAAGTCAAAGGGGCTGGAAGTGCTCCTGCACTCAACACCCATAATCATCATCAAAAGCCTATAAAATCTTTTGGTCATCGATTTTTGAAACCAAGCGAGTCATTAGTGCTTTTGACTTTAGGCACTACAGACTTGAGAGACAATTCTCCTGCCATTCAATTAAATAGGGTTCCTATCGCGAAAGCCCACTCAACAGAATTAGACACTGCTTTATCGGTTTCAATTAGCTGCAAACAATTGGATCAGCCACCCGTTGTTTTAGATTTGCCGCTTGATGATACACACGGATCAGCCACTGATCCAATCAGTTTCAAATTTACCAATCAAGACCCTTCACAGGCCACCATCTACTTTGACATTGTTCCTACATACTCATACGGAGATGTTGGAGAACTAAAATCAGAATCGAGTTCATTGGCTTCAATTGCTAACAATTATAGTAGTGGTAATGTGAACCATGCCGGTTTCACAAGCCATTCCAACAACAGCAATGCTTTGATCAATAGCCTTTTCAACAACGGCAAGGGCAACAGCGGCGGACTGAGCAAAAAAAGAAAAGTGTTGGGGAGAGGCATTGCATTGCTAAACAATATTTACACTATGGTCGGCAACGATCGTCGTTCATTGAATAATGTCGTCACTGTTCCGATAGTTGAGTCTGACACTTTAGAGGAGTTGGGTACGGTGAGATTTGAGGTGATGCATGTCAGCAACTTTATTCATCCAAACATGGCCTTTAATATCAATGATTCTTACTGGAAAACATTAATCACTACAAGAGTTATTGGTCACAGAGGTCTAGGGAAAAATATAAACTCAAAGAGTTCTCTTCAGTTGGGCGAGAACACTGTAGAGTCGTTCATTGCTGCAGCTTCGTTGGGCGCATCGTATGTGGAGTTTGATGTGCAGTTGACCAAAGACCATGTTCCTGTGATTTATCACGACTTTTTGGTTGCTGAAAGTGGGGTTGATATTCCAATGCATCAATTGACTGCGGAACAATTTTTGAAGTTGAGCGAGCATCATCCACACCAAGAATTCAGTGCCCAATTCTTGAGAGACCAGCGCAATGCTAGTCGTCAGAATCCTAAAATTAAAGGCGTGTCTCTTGATGACGAGGTTTTGATCAAGAGCAGAAAATCCAGAGGCAGAGCAAGCTCCTTATTCGGTGATGCTAGTTCTCTCGCCAACTATGCTGGAGCTCGCAAAAATGGTAATGCGAAGGAAGCCGAAAGCAAGCTACCTGAAGGCGTTGAAGGGAAAGATAGTGTCTTGATCAAGTCTTCTGATGGTGATGACGAGGAAGGCTTTAGCTCAGCCTTTGACGAGCGTATGAGGCTCACCAAAACATATAAAGAAAAAAAGTTTAAGGGAAATTCAAGAGGGACTTCCATAGCTTCTTCGTTTGTGACTCTTGAAGAATTGTTCAAGAAGTTGCCGGAATCTGTCGGCTTCAATATTGAGTGTAAATATCCAATGTTGGAAGAAGTAGAAAAGGAAGGTTTGGAGCAAATTGGGGTTTCTTTAAATAGATGGGTTGATGTTGTATTACAGACTGTTTATGACCACAAAAAGCAAAGGAACATTATTTTTTCGTCTTTCCACCCTGACATTTGTATCTACTTGTCTTTGAAACAACCAGCCATCCCAATTTTGTTTTTGACTGAAGGTGGGTCTCAATTCATGGCTGATGCAAGAGCATCATCCTTACAGGCTGCTATCAGGTTTGCAAAGAAGTGGAATTTGTTGGGTATTGTTAGTGCGGCTGCCCCAATTGTTCAATGCCCAAGATTGGCCAGTGTTGTCAAGAGTAACGGTTTGGTGTGCTTTACGTATGGTGTTTTGAATAATGATCCACAAAATGCTAAATTGGAAGTTGAAGCTGGTGTTGATGCTGTCATTGTTGATAAGGTTTTGGCAGTAAGAAAAGGGTTGACCATTGTTTGAATTAATTTCTTATTAGCACTGAAATAGCGGATTTCGTTATTTTAAGGCTATTTTGTTGTCATTTTTCCTATTCTTCCACTCTTACTTTTAAAAATATAGAATTCGAGCTTATACACATACAAAAACCTTTGCTCAAGTACTTGAAATAAAAGGCCGGCTTCAGATACGTAAAAAATATCACTTTGTTTTATAAATTTAGTTTACTTGCTCAGGGTTGTTATGGATAGCGAGTAGCTTTGAGAAATTGATTTAGAGACAAAACTAAAAAAGGCTTCAATTGTTCTTTGCGGCTCAAGCTGAAGATCTTTGTAAATATCGACACCCACCCTGCCAAAAGATTAATGAAAATGGTCCGTATTATTAAAGGGAGACGTGTTGGTAGTATTCGATTGCGGCTCATACAAGGTTGTCAACCTGTTAGTTAGACCGGAGTCAGCGCCTAATAAGAAAAGCTTCTTTGGACCCGTAAATAAGCGTGTTTACGGGGATTACAGAGATATGCATGTATCTATGCAAAAATGCAGGACCACTCAAATGAGAGGAAGGGAAAAGGGAATATTTACGAGGCTTTATATCAAGTCGCATTACAAGACATTATTGTCGTGACCGTGCCGATTGCAGTGAGAATATAGACCAATTGTTACTAAGCGAATAACTGTATTTGCGAAATGCAAGTATCTGCTAGGCAAAAAGCAGTGCTTTATTGGCTATGTTCATCTGCAAGAAAGGAGCGAGAGTAGGGCACCAGAGAATAGGTAGAAAAAATTTTCCTTTTACTTTCCGCTGTGTCTTTTGGAAAAACATTGCCTGAATCATGTAAGCCTTGCAAGGAAAGTCAATTTATCGTACAGTTTGTTAAATTAGGCAATTTCGTAAAATTCACGGTCTAAACCATTTTGATTACCGCTCTCGTTTATACAAAATTGACTGGCAATGTTCCTTACTGCCCTCTGTTGAACAATAGCTAATATGCTTCTTGCCAAACGCCTTTGTTTCGCGGATGTAGGGCAATGTGCTTGGCGTTCTTCAACCTGCGACCGAAAGCCCTAGCAAGCGTTTAACAACAGAGAACTGTCTGATGCTGCGATAGAGGGCACATATCCCGCATACTTATGTGTCTTGTCCACGGAGACAAGGGAACAGCGCAGCGAAAGATGCAGGAAGAAAAACACGGTGCAATTTGTGGCCAGCTCCTGCAGCTGACACTCAGAAAAGTACTTGATAGCTGCAGGTATAAGCTGTAGCTTTTGTGTATCTCTAGACCTTGTTTTCCAAACGGGATAAACTTAAGAAGAGGTGCCTGAAGACTGTAGTAAGGCTTAAAAAGACTACATAGATCGTTCCACCTAAGAGATTTGTTAGGCGGAATTTAATTTGGCAGGAAATTAGACACAGCAAACTGGATCCAAGCCAGCAATGATCTGCCGGATTCAAGAGAACAATTGCCGGCTGTAAAAAGTCTGGTAGCTGGGGAAACAGTGGCTAGGGCTATAGATGTATTACGAGCTCCAACGGTTTGTGTTTGCACGGAACGGACTAAGCAGGCTGAGGCAGACTCTGCCGACGACAGCTGTAGTCTGCCTGGGTTGCTTCCTAAAACGGCATCTGCAAGTCAAAAGCCCGGCTCCGCTACTGCCAGCCTTCGAGCCGTCTCGTCCGCTGGTGGGAGACCGTCGGGATAACTAGCACGCCACGGAGAAGCCCGCGACGATGTCCATGAAAGCGCGCTGTCTGAGGTTGTCAGCACCAAAGTTTCTAGTTTCGCTAAAATGCCCACAGAAATATTCAGATGTCTCACCAGGACCAGCCAAGGTTTAGAGCCCGAACACCCTGTTTCAAAAAAACACGACGGTTTACGAGACACCTTCTGTATCTTCATGCCACATGTTAAGCGCCCAATAGTAATGTCCTGTTTATTCTACTGGTGGCAACTTGGGGCCCTGTAATTGCTCCGCCTGTCATGGTGGTCTCTGCTTCAAGCCATCCTTTCAAGGGCAGCACTCTGGCTCAGGCACAGAGCAGTGTTTTCCCAGCTGAGAAGACGGCCCCGAGAATATGCTCTTCGCAAGTGCTGCTTTTTGCGATGGCGCGAGGCGCGGGCGAAATACGAGCGGTCCCTTTGCGATGTGCTGAGGTAAGCAGCTGGATTTACGATTAGGAATGCTGCAATAAATACCGAATGTGTGAATCCTGTAACTAGTTTCTTTCATGTTTTCTTTTTATTTTTATTTTGCTTTTTATTTTTTATTTTTTATTTTTATTTTTTATTTTTATTTTTTATTTGTTTTTTATTTTTTGTTCGTTTTTCCTTGTACAATTTTACTTGGTTGTCTTTTTATCATCTTGTCCTTCTAGTTTGTCGCCGGAGCCTACTCCTAGAACCACCATATCTCACCATCCTGTTGTTAATACAGCGTCCGTCTGTTTGTTGGACACTATTTGCGCGTCTCTTGATATATCTTCAAATCTTTTTTTGTTCCCTTTTTTCTGTTTTTATTTATTTTTTTTGCTCGTGCCTGACTTTTCGCTTTTTTAAGCACCCTAATAAAGCTTTATTATATGGGCATTAACCTCTCAAAAAGACACCAGGACTATCAATTCATACTCTAGGACACCTCACACTAATCCCTAAACTTGCACACCATGAGCAACTTCAACACTAGCAGGTCAGTTTCAGGAACGCCTGAAAATGCTCCCAACGGCCCTGAAAATAACGGTCAAGGCGGCGGCATAAATATTAGGTATTCGGCGGTCAACTCCAGCGCTCCCCAGCAACCATACCCACAACAGCAGCAAGACCACGAGCTACCACCATTGCACCATAGATGTCAATTGCCGTCAATATCAAAGCCTTATGGCTTTCTCGGTCAGCCAACAGACGGCCCTTCTCCACAGGTGAACCAAGCCAGCACGGCCAGCAACATGAACAATTACCTCTATGGAGCCCCAGTATCAGCCCCAGACAGAGCCCAAATAAACGCCAACGGCAGCAACAACAACCAGCCCACGCTGACAAGCATAGTTCATGCTCCAGGAGTCATTATGGCCACAGTTAACAATAGCACAGAGTCCACCGCGGACAACACTCCCTTGTCTGATAGCGCCATCATCAAGGGCAAAAGAACCAAGACTTCAAGAGGTAAGACTACCAGAAAAAAGCACAAAAACTCACATTTGGGTTGTGGAACTTGCAAGCAGAGAAGAATCAAGTGCGACGAAAGCTTGCCTGAGTGCAGGAACTGCATCAGGGCAAAGTTGAAGTGTGCCTACTTGGCTCTTGATGAAGCATCTAGATCTGTCCTAAGATCGGCACAGCTAGCGCAGAAGGTTAAGCTTGAGAAAGGTGCCGTTTTTACCACAGCGTACAATGAAGCGACCGCCAAGTTTGTTCTCGACAACAAAAACAATGGTTTCGGAACTAATGGCAATGGCGCTATCACTAACAATGCCGCCGCGCACAGTGCTGATACCGCTCAATCTGATTCTCAGGATCCTTCTTCGGCTGTTGTCTCTAATTTCTCGGAAGATCAAAGGACTAGGGGAACCATATACTCCGCTGTAACAAATGTAAAACTGCAGTCAAACAAAAACGAGAATGTCTTGCCTCCTGTTCCTACTCCTTCTGCACCGCCACATACATCAGCCGGTCATATTAACAACCTTCAGCAGTCTCATTTCCCGTTACCACCGCCACCGCCGCCAATTCCTCATGGACAGTTTTTGCCACATTTGAGAGGGCCACCCCATTTGGACCATCATTTACCATCTCACCAGCAGCGGCATCATCATCATCCAACGAATAGTTGCCCTGATCCTTATGACATGAATCGAAATGCCAGTAATGATACGTTTTCGATTCCGTTGATAGCTCCCAAGCCTTTCAGTGAGGGTCCGCAATTCTGTTCAATGTTTCCGCAACAAACCTTGCCAAGTCAGTACAACATGCATCAAAGCCCTATCGTGAACCCATATCATGGTTTTATTCACAATCGCGCATCTGAATCTACTAATTCAATTCATAATTTTACCACACCTATCTGTTACGATAACCGGCCACCACACCAACCACCTGGTCTTCAACCACTGCCTTTGCAACCACCTATCCGCCCAGGCCCATTTACTGCGGCTCGTCATCCCCATGCACCTAGTAATGTTACTGTTGAAACTAGAAAAAGTCCGGGCATGAGTGTTGTCAACCGTGATCATGATTCCATGGAACATAGTAAAATAGATATTGACTCTGTAGAAGGTGGAGTTTCTGATTTTAGCGCACTTACGGGGAACAAAGAGAGCGTAAAGCCCTCCAATCCAAAAGTGCTTACACAGCCTATGATGGCACCGAAACCTATCCCGCTTCTCCACAAAAAGTCAAGGAAAAATCACAAAAAGCGGGTTCCTACCGAGCAATTCTTATTGGGAAACTCCTCGACCATTATCCCTATCTATCCAAACACTTTAATTTTCAAGATCAATGATAAAGAGAAATCCAGTGTAACCCAAAACGATCGTTTGAAGTTCGCATTTGACAATATCAACTTGTTCCATTCATTTATTGTATCCTCTGCAGGCTTTCTCTCACATACTAAACACTCAAAAGCTTTTATGAAGGTTAGAGACGAGTCAATGCTTCATTCCTTGAAAACTTGGAAATTGGTAACCCAGTTAGTGAACAAAAAGCTAGAAAAGGTGGATGATTATTATGACTATATTTTGAGTTTGGGATCTATTCTCGTATGCGTTGTACCTCTACACGGCTCGGTGGTTAATTGCGAGTTCAGCATTGAGTGCAATTTGGAGCTCACACTGAATTATTTGGAATTGTTAGAAGATTACAGTAACCGCGTACATATGAGAGTCCAAGATTCAGATTTTAATGCCCCTCATAACGTCGAAACCAGTGAGTACTTAATTAAAATGCATTTCCAGATCTTTTTCGAAATTGTCAAAGTTTCTCTTTGGCCACGCTATAAGTGGGACTTTTTGAAGGAGGTGTACACAGTCTTCAAAAACGTGAAAGAGTCTATTTGGGCTAAATTAGTCCATTATCCTTCCTTGCTCGACGCCAAGACTATAAATGAATATGAAAGATTAGAAATTTTCTTGCTGAGTCTTATTGAATATTTGGAAAACCTGAAAACCTCGGGTGTTATTGAAAACAACAGATTCAAGTTATTATATGTGTTGGTCACCTTTTGGTATAAAATCTATCCATTGTATGAGGATGCAATTTCAGCAAATCCGTTCAGATTGACAGTTTACATCTTCTTCCAGTTGGTTTCTAAATCATTGAATGCCATTTTCCCAGACGTGTTGATTCATTTCATGGTTAACTTTGAAGGTTTGTATCCTATAGTGATGAGAGATAGAAGAATATTTAATTTGTCAATCTTTGATGACATGTTAGGAAAAGCAAGAGTTAGGCATGAGCGAATGCGGAAAGAGAATGCCGAGAAAGACGCTGCTCAAACTAACGGAAAAAGAGTTGATGAAAATGCTGATGATGATTCTAGTGCATCAGAGGGAAAGACTGAAGATTCTGAAGAAAGTTTCAACGAGTGGGAAGAAATTGAAGAGCCGCAACTTGACTTCGAGGAACAGATTCGCATGAACAAGGATCTTCAGGGTATTTGTGAATACTGCTATAAGATCATGTCTTTCTTTGACAAGAGAGAGCAAATTTTGTCAAAGCATTTGAGTAAAAACAGCGTGATCAATCATTACATTAATGAAGGATGTATTGAGCTTGACAATAGCCTCTCCCAACTCACAAGCAGAAACCAAAAATCAGATGATACATTTGAAAAAAGTACTTCGAGTTCTGTGAGCTCTACCCCTGTCCAGCAGCATAGTAATATTGTGGATGCTGGCAGCGAGTCCTCAAAGAACAGCCTGAAGAATGCAAATGATTCTGTTGCATCTAAAAGCATAAGCAGTGAAGGCATTGCTTCTTCCTCCGAATTGGCTTTGAGTAGCTTCATCCTGATTGGTACCAGTTTAATCAAACAGCGCGAAAAAACAGAACGCCATGCCAACTACAAAATCAAGGAAGTGTGCATTGTAAGGTTCAGTGAGGTTGCTACCGAAGACCTTGACACTTACACGCCTGAATTTGAGTATAATCCTACAAGAGTCGACGATAACAATTTCAATTTGTTTCAGTTGGTTTCAAACTTTAAAAAGTTCAGAATCACCAGAGAATTTGTCATCAAAGCCTTTTTGAGCGATGTTAAGTTTGACTTTTACCAATGTCAGTTGGAAGTGGCCTTGAGCCGGGTTAAAGTTATTTGATGAAACAGGACACTTTATTTTTTTTATTTCTTTTTTGTATTTACTATTTGCTTAATTCTTTAGTGTATTTTTTGAGAAACCTTATCTTTCATTGTGTTAATACGATTTATCATGTTTTACTTTTATCTTTTTTGTGGTCTTACTTGGCGTATTTTTCGTGTTTTGACCCAGCACTCTTAATTACTTGTCAGAATATCTGTTTATTTCTCTTTACGGACTATTAATTTTAATTAATTTTTTTCTTGTAAAGTAAAATAACACATGTGTATAATATTGGTATGCAAAGTTTCAAGAGAAAGTAGATTAGATAGTGAATTGGTTTAGTTGCACTTTGTTGCTGAAAGGACATTAAATTGCGCCTTATCAATTGTTCTTGACCAACTGTGTATAAAGCCCCAAGGCCTTAATTGGGAATACAAACCTATAGTTTGGATACTCGATAGCGCATGAGTGGTTGAACACGCCCTCGACGCCCTCGGAAACCCACTCACCGTTGCTCTGCTGCTGTTCAATAAGCATCCTGACGGCCCTCTCAATGACATCTAAGTGCGGATACTTGGCCAAGATCAAACCAATGACGACCCAGGCGGTCTGCACCACTAACGACTTGTTGCTGTCGACATAGGTGTGTGTCTCGCTGCTTTTCATGCTCTCACCCCAGCCGCCGTCGGCCATCTGGCGGGCCACCAAGAAGTCGCAGCCACGCTGAACGGCAAGGTCGTTGCTATAGTCCAATCCAACCGTCGAGAAGGCCTCGAGAGCGAACATACCGGCGTAGGTGAAGCAGACGCCCCAGCAGCCGTACCAGGAGCCGTCGGGATTCTGGGCGCCCTTGATGTAGCTGATGGCGTTGCTGATGGCACGGCGGATGTCGGTGGCACGATAGTTGTAGTGCGCGGCAAAGTACGTGAGCCCGAGGACGGCAGAGTCGGTGCACTCAACGTAGGGGTACTCGACCATGATGTTGCCAAAGACCTCGGCGGGATTGATCTTTTCCAAGAGCGGAGTGGCGCGGATCTTCTCGTAGGTGGCGAAGGAGCCGTAGTGGAAGCTGCCCAAGTTCTGCAACGAGAGCAAAACGTCGATGCCGCGGAAGAGCAACTCCTCGTCGATCTCGCCGGCAACGAGGCGCTTGAAGCGTGGGTGGTTGGCGACCATGATGAGCGCCTTGATGGCCTCGGCGGTGCAGTCACTCACGGTGTACCCCTGGGCCTTAGTGGAGTACGGGAAGGCCCCGCGGCGGCTGTCGCGGAACGAGTTCTCGACACAGTCGGTGTCGAACTGAGACCGGAGAAGGAAGCGGAAGCCGCGGAGGATGGCCTCATCGAACTCAGGCAAGTCCGCGAGGCCGCTGATGACAAGACTCTGGACCGCAAAGGACACGTCCCAGACCTGGCCGCCATTGGTGCCCATCACACACATGCCCTGGGGCCCCAAGAACAAAACTTCCTTGAACCCGTCCATGAACTTGCGGAACAAGTCACTTTCTGCGCCGTTGTTTCTGGCGTAGACCACACAGGCGTTGAAGGCGTACGACACCGGCGCGATGCACAAGCCGCCGGTGTTCTGGATCTCCTTCAAGATGATGTCGTAAACCCTGTCGGTCGCGCGCCTGGCGAGGCAGGCTGGCCGTAACCACCGGTTGTACTGGATGAGCACGTAGTTGGCCATGTCCAAGAGCGCGGTGTGCGGATAATACAAGTCGACGGCGCAGACATCGTTTCGGTGCTGCGAAAAGTTAATCTTGCCGTAGGGTCTGTGCGGCGGATAGATCTCCGCTCTGAGCTCCCTGATCAACGCAGTCTCCTCACCCTGAAAGCTGGTCACGGAGAGGTAGCTGAAGGGCTGATAGATGGCCCTGGTGTGTACCCACCATTTGCCGGGGTGCGCCGGATTGTAACTGTACGGCAAGAGCCATAGTTCTGGTGGCGCCGGGTTCACGCCCTCCCACCGATATAGGTTGAGAATCGCTAGCCACGCTTTGCCCCAATGGGGGCACTTCAAGGCCCCGCCGAGCGAGTGAAGCGTCTTTCTCGCCTTGACGCAGACCGGGTTCAGCGCGGCCACCCCAAGGAGCCGCAAGCAGACATAGTTGATCGCGGTCCCGAAACAGGTGCTCTTGTCAAACTCGTGGAGCCCCCAGCCGCCGTCGACGGGATGCGCGGTGTTGACCAAGTACCGCACCAACTCGGCCCTCACAGGCTCGGGGATCTCTGTCTTGGTCACGTAGCACACCGCGACGTAGCCTATCGTCATGAACATGGGGCCCTTGTACTGCATTGGGAAGATGCCGGAGGGGTCCTGGAGCGCCCTGAAGTGCCGGCCTCCCCTAAGGGCCGCGTTGAAAGCAGGCTCTGCCGCCGGATCGAGGCTGCTGTTCACCTGGGCATCCAAGGCCTCTGCTTCTTGGGGCGTGACGTTGTTGAGCGACTGCTTGACATACCAGGACTGCGGGTTATGTTTAAGCTCCTCGTCAGAGTCCTCGAGGTATCTCCATTCCGTGGCGCCCATCGCGTCGCAGTGTAGCCTCCACCTGCTGGCGTCAGTCTGGGGGAATCCCGCCTTGTCAGAATATAGCATTGTTCGTGGATGATAGGTGGGCGAGGGCACAGAAGTATGGTGCTGGGTGTCTCTTTCTTTTTGCTTTGCATCCAAGCTCGCTGCCTGATGGATGTGAGCCCATTTTGCACCGCCGTCTGCTATTTTCAAAGTACCAGCGCCGCGGCGCAATCACTCGTATACGGGCCCGTATACGAGAAGCCACTCCCGGTATCGCCTGATAACCGAGGGAACGGCCGGTACTGGGAGGTGCGGAAGACGAGAACCCGGTACGGTGGTGTTGGGGTGCTAGAGTGCGGATTTTTGGTGTACGGGATGTTCAGCGAATGGGAATGAGATGCCACGTGGCAGCCTTACGCCCGTAAGACAGCACGCAACAGGGCTCACAACAAGGCTTCTCAGCGGAAGCCGCCGCCAGGGAAAGCTGAGGCTCCAACGTCGGGGACAGAAAGGCGGTTGAGTCCTGTGGCGTTGCAACATTAGCTTTGTGAGAGCATGTCCACGGATCGCACCTTGCATATCTGGGACAGTTGGTTCCATCAAAAAAAAAAAAAAAAAAAAAAAAAAGAAGCAAAACAGGAAACGCTGAAGAGTACTCGGGAGTCCACGCTTATTCTTCCTGCTTTGTCCAAGCCAAAAACAGTATACCCATACTGTGTACATCCATACCAGCAACATGGGGAAGGCTGTTACTAAGAGCAAGGCACCGCCGCCATATGGCGGCGACTACGGCGACGCTTCCGACGTCTCGTCCGTCGCGTCCTCCTTGGACCGCATTGACTTCAACGACATCATGGACCGCCCCCATTTCAAGGTGCCCCAGGTCTCTGCCGACAGCACGCGGATCCAGCCATACGAGGGCACCACCACCAGCAATGTTCGCCCCGGCGCGACACCGAACAATATCGCCGCCTCTGACGGGCAGCAGAGTGCCCGCTTAGACGCTTATAACCACAGCCCCAGCATCAGTTCCAAGGAGAAGCTCTACCGCTTGGGAACCAGCGAGTCGTACAACAGCCACATCAGCCAGCTGCAGATCCCCAGCAGCACCAAGAACAAGAGCGTTTCGGACATCTACGACAACAGCAACAGAAACAGCAATAGTGACGACAACCCGCCGCAAGACTGGAAGTCGTGGTACTTCGAGCACTTGCCGGAAAAGTTTTACCGAAAACTATTCGTAGGCGTGTCCATCCTGTCCGCAGTGGTGATCTTGGCGTTGCAGTGCTACATTTTCGCCTTGTACTTTTTGCACTTGGATGCCAATTCCGATACCCACATCAAGAAGAAGGCAATCGCCACCTACTTGGCTTTGTTTATCTGCGCTGAAATCTACCAGTGTATCATCACCGTGTCGGCGGTCCGCTTGCAGTCCCGAAATCAAGTGTACTTGCTCCTCACGTTCATTGGTTGCATGGTGGTGTATTCCGGCATCCAGTCCGTGGAGTTGAAGCACAGCTTGTCCCCCTCATTGAGCCCGGACTACCGAAGCAGTTCCCAGGGTGCCATCATCGCCATCATCTGCTTGTTGATCGCGACCTTCTTGGGCCAGTTCTACTTATTCTTTATCCACTTGAGAAACGACTTTGCCTACACTGTCTGGAAGCAGATTGGCGCCTCCCCGGAGTCTGCCAAAAGATACAAGTTCTTTGAGTACTACAGAGCCCTCCTATACTTTGATGCCTTCTTCTTCCCGGCATTCACATTGCAGTTCGTCATCATGATGCCAAAAGTCGAAACCGTGGAGTTTGTCCTCACCATCATCGTCATCCCGCTCACGATCCTCCTCTTGGTCTTTGCCGACTACTGTGCGTCCAACGAGTTCCTCTACGGCTCCCTTGGATGCCTCTTTGGCTACGTTCTCGGCTTGATCTACGCCTTCTTCAAAATCATCAGAATATACACCCACAACACCAACCCGCACGAATACTATCCGGGAAGAAAATCGCTCACTTTGTTTGCCATCTTCTCTATAATCTTGCTCTTCACAACACTGTACTTTGGCATTTTTGTAACTCGCAACTTCAACAAGGGCATGAAGCCGATAGTGTCAAAGTCCTGGAAAAAGAGATTGTACAAGTACGGCCTCGCAGACAAGCCGCACGGACCACAGAGTCAAGGGCTCTTTTTGAATCATGGCGGCGACAACAGCGTGGGCTTGAACAACCCTGGCCACAGTCTAGGCTACAAGCACGACAGCTACGGCGGGAACGGCGTCCAGTTGCAAAATAACATTTCCCACAACTACGACACGTACAACCATAACCCGCAAACTGTTCCTGCCATCATCGTTGACTGAACACCTTTTGTTGTTTAATCTTTTTTTTTACTATCATTTAGTTATTTTGTTTCCTTATCTTTTGGTCTGCTTTGCTTTGTTCTGCTTTGCTTTGTTTTTGTGATGATACTGCTACCATTTTTCCTCGTTTTATGTTGTTGATTTGTCTTTTTAGTTTCCATAGTTTCTGTTCTTTATAATATAGCCTCTCTTTAATTCCGTTTGTTCCAATTGTTTCAGTAGCCGTATAGCTATGAAATCAGTAACCCTCTCTTAGCTCGACCCTTAGTTGTCTACATTGTTGCTTTAGTGACATTTTGTTTTGGACACTGCTATACATTAAAATCTAAAACGCACAAATCGTTCAATTAGCTATAATACACATCAAAAAATAAACACTCTCTTAATACATAATGTCTTCCAAAAACTGCTTTGCTTCCCTGGCGGCTTTACTGTCACCGTCAACATTACCACCAGCGTTCAAACCCTGTTTCTTGACGTGTTTCACTTTCGACACGCTCGTATAGTAGGGCTTGTACTCTGCAGCTTTCTCGGCATCTCCCGACTCACCTTGAGCATCGTTGTCAGCATTCTTCGCAATCTCATCAGAATACTCAACTCTGCGGGGTTTTTGAGTACTCTTCTCAGGCTGCAGGTCACTTGGTTCCCCAGAATATGTCCCACCATAGCTAAACTTTCCGCCATTTTGCAAATCCAAGTGGGCTTCTATCTTCTGTTCGTCTGATAACCTGAACGCTTTCGCAAACCTCTCATTTTCCACCTCCTTCTGCTTCGTCATTGCATGCAAATCGTACTTGTTCTTCCTTATAGATTCCTTACTCACCCTTTTCGCCACCTTTGCCCCCGCCTTGCCTCTGCCCCTACTCGCCGCATTCACCAAATAATCTGGATCCTTCTCGAGCTCCACACTCAACCTCGCCCGAAGCTTCTCCACCTCGACCTCAATATCCTCCTCGCTACGTATCTTCTTCCTATCCTCCGCGTCGCCTGACTCCTCCCACGCCTCATTCTTTTCCTCAAGCGCGTCCCGCAATGCCGCACACTCCATCTCCACCATCCGCTTCCTCTCGTGCTCCACAATCTGAACGTCACTTCTGAAGTTCACTCTCTTCCGGAACTTCTCCTCACTTTTTGCATTCCTCTCCTTGAGCTGTTTCCGCGCCGCGTACTTGTTCAGGTACGAGTTATACTGGGCGTGCCGGTTGTTGAGGGACGAGTGCGCGCTCGAGAGATTCTTCTGGATGTAGCCGCTGGTGCCAGTACCTCGAGGGGTAGGCAAGCCTATTCCGTTATATGACATATTAAGTTCCTTAAAATGCTACTATAAACTGTATTTTGGATTGCTATTTTTGCTGTCGACTTTCGATGTCGTTGAAAAAAACTATGATGGCAGGTGGCCGATGGTAGCAAAAGTGTGCGAGAAGTATGCCTTTTTAAACACCTTGTGATGAGTCCGCTGAAGCCGATAATTATGTAAGACTGCTAAATTTTTACCACTTTGATAAGGTCCTGACTTCAATACAGATTGCCGCTGTTGTTGTGTTCTGGTTCGCGTTCGCCTTCATTTTGATTGAAGGGAAGATCTAATCATCTACGCCATATCGGTATTTACGTTGCAGGATCAGAAAAAAAACCAAAAGCGTGCAAAGGTCATCTGACCATGGCTCATAACGTACATAAGCCTAGATGAACAATTATCAGCGCTGCCCCTTTTTACGTAGACTATCACCTAGTCATACCTTACACCGATTCTAAGCTGGAGGGGTTGAAGCAAACATAAAAAAGAATATAGTACAAATATACATTGGAGAACTGAAAATAAGAACCTATTAATTTCAACCACCGCTTTCTTACGATGCTCCTTCGGCAATGGCAGGACTTGAAGGGTTTCCTGCGCTACTTGGAGCAGGGCTTGAGGTATTCGAAGTACCTCCTTTTGGCGTACCATCAGGGTTTGGAACTTTACCGTACATGGGACATGATTTTTTGGTTCTAATGTGACCAACGGCGCCACACAAAGCACATCTTCTTTTAGTGTTTTTGCCCTTGCCGATACCTTTGCCTGACTGTAGCACCTTTTTGTTGCTCTTTTGAGCTTGCAACTTTTCCAATTCTTGCTGCAAAATTTTCTTTTCGTCTTCATTGGTAGGAATCTTGACGTTAGTCAAATCGATACTCTGAGAAATTTGTTGAGACTGGTTCTGGAGGTATTCCTGGTATTGTTCATTCTTCTTCATCAAATAAGCATTTATAATTCTTTCGTCTTTAATAACCTCAACTTGACGCTCAAGAACTCCGTACTGGTTTCGCACCATTCTCGTGATCCTCAAAATTTTCAGAGGATATGGCATATTCAGTGATCTATTATTATATCTGGACTTGGAATTCAATTCCTTATTATATTTCAATGGCTCATCAGAAGACAAAGAAGAAATCTGCTTGTTCCAAGTTCTTTTGATTTCATCATCATAAGCTTTCTGCTGTAATGCGACATTATAACTGTGGCCTCCCAACTTGGTCATCTTAGCATTGCCGTCCTTGTCTTCGAGCGCTTTGAAACCACCCTTCATTGACGTTCTCAAAAATGAAATACCTTCTCTTCTTCCTGTTGGCTCTCCCTCACCATGCAACTGAAGCATGGCCTTACCCTGAGTAGCGTTAATGAAATTTCTGGTGGTGTTCCACGGAGCAAGCTGCTCTTCAAACGAGACGCCCTTCAATTGATCACCGTCTTCATTATTCTTACCACCTGGAGTTACCGCATCACCATTGCTAGTGAGCATGTTACTTGCAAGGGCTAAAGGCAGCCCCGCGTTTGAGACACTGCCACTAGGATCACCTTTAGTATTGAACTTCGCAAGAAATTTGGAGTATTTTTCTAAGTTAACGTTGTCATAACTATAGATTGCGTAATCCTCCAAATGTTGTTGTCCAACCTGCATTGTCTCAAGCAAGCATAGGTCTTCAGGGGTAATCATAGCTCTAATTTCTTCTTCAGTGGGCAACTTCTCGTTCGGCTTGATCTTCCAATAACCTTGATCCTCACCAGTACGTTGGTATACCATGAACTCCTTTAACCTTTGACGGTTTTGCATATCATTTTGATCTGGAAAATGCGCTGAAATATCCTTCACTGAAAGTCTTTGCTTTTTGTTATGGTTCAAAACACGGTACACAATCATTTTAAGACGGTTTTTACTAACAGTGGTGACTTTTCTTGAATGAGGACCTGGAACTTCAACAACAGGATACAACTGACCCACCAAAAATATTTTGCTGATACTTCTTAAGAAATAGCGATTAGACTGTCTAGTTCCTCCTGACAGCTTCAACAAAAGAAAATCTGTACTCTCGGCATCATGTTGGAAAACCGGAGCCCGCACCATTTGATTGTATAATGTAGGGACAAATTTACCTTTCTCCACAAACCCAAAATTCCAAAAAGGAGATCGATCTTGAACGCCCAAAACATGAGTTTCGCCTATCAACCCTTTAGGTCTATAAGTATCATCCTCAGTTTGTTTGCGATAATAATTAATGATTTTGCTACCCATACCAAAGTTTGACAACATCTTAGGATATTCCTCAGAGTATTCTAATAGATAAAATGGGGCAGTGTCTCCTAACGTAAGGTCCATGGTTTTGCTGTAAATTTCTTTGATTTCTTTTCCCTTGTCTTTCTTTTTTTTTCTCGACTTAGGCTTACTGAAATACATTATTGTGTTTGATCTGACAATGAACTTTGGACGGTGATAGGATCTCATTTGCTGTTTGGTTAATTTGACCTTAAAATAAGGTGATTGCAATCTCATAGCAGGAACTGAATGGTCTATGATCAAGTTTCCAATTGTGGCTCTAATCTTGGTGTGATAGTTCTCCTTTAGTAGTTCATAATCTTTATCATTGGAAATATTGAACTTGGTAAATATGAGTCTCTCGTTAGAGGGAATCACAGAATTGGCTTTTCCTCTTCTAGAGCGAATCAAATTATTTTTGGAAGTGAAAAGTAAGTGAGGATCGTTCATGTCTAGCTTGAGACTTATTTTTGCTGCTGATGATAAGTTTCCGTCAAGTATGTTTTCCTCAAAATCATCATCAATCTGATACTCATCATATCTAAGTAGCTTGTTGGCATCAAGCCCAGAATTTATATCCGTTATTTTGTTTTTAGGCTTATTTTGCTGTCGCGATTTATTTGAAATGCCTAAAATCATGTCATCATCCCAATCAGCAGCCGCCAATATTGTATCATTCTCATAGTCATCGGAATGAACCTCCACAGACTTTTGTTTTCTAACTCTGAAAAACTCGTAATCATTATCTGTAATTTGAATAATTTTTTGCGAATTATTGTTGCTATTATCTTGGTAATTGCTATACTGTGAATATCCTGAAGCAACAGAGACCTTCCTCCTCTTGTTGAAAAGTTTTTTATCATCATTTTCTAGTTCAATTTGAGTTTTGCTCGGAATCAAGACTTTATGAGGAGTCTTGAACACGCCAGCACAGAAATAGTGATAATAAATGTCTGCAGTAGGCACAGATCTAAATAAACTATGCATTTTTAAAATGGAATTCTTTTTAAACATGGGATAGTAGTACTTAAGTAATTTATCTTCCATTACTTCTTTCTTCTTCAACTGTCTCTGTCTTTCTGCTTCACTCTGTTCTCTCGCTAACTTTTCTTTGGCTAGCTGGGCAGGACCTTTGACTGGTCGGGCGTCATTGGTTATGTGTGAAACTGTTCGCTCAGCTGCCGCAATTGATTTGTTCAAATTATCTTGCGCGCCCTGAAAGCCATGCTGATTAATGTTATTATTAAGTTGATTAAAATTATTTTTAAGCGGAACGGTACTGTCGTGATTGTTGTCAAATATATTGTTAAAAAGCTTATTATTAGCATCTTCAAAATTATTGTAAGCACTGTCACTTATTCCCAGTAAATTATGAAGCGAAAAGTTATCATTAAGTATGGGCTGGTTCATATTAAAGTTGTCGAATACGTTAGGTATATTTGTATCATGATGGTTGTTATTGTTCGTGAGATCGAAGCTGTTTAGACCTAAGTCGTGTGATTCAAAGGAGCCAAAGTCTGATGGTCCGAGGCCAAAGTAATTGCCAGCATTATTGTCCTGTAGACTAAAATCAAACCCGTTCTGGTTCAAGTTATTAGCAACAGCATTATTTCCTTTGAGAGGCAAAAATTTGTTGCTTCCATCATGGTTGTCGCCAAAAACTCTCACATTATCGTCAAATCTGATACCATTACTTCTGTTGTGGTCATTGTCGCCAATAACACTAATATTGTCTTGGCCTTGATTATCTTGATCCGTTATATTGTTTTGCTCTGCTTTTGATGCAGCAACTTCATGATCACTTTCGTCAGTCAAAGATATATCTTCAAAGTCAACGGCATCATCAGCGTGTTTGGTATTAAAATCTTTTGTATCAAAGTCTAACCCCATTCCAAACTTGGAATTGATAGTGGAGGCAACATTGCCGACACCAAACATGTCGCCATTGAATGAGGAGAGCAAATCATCTTCGTTCATCGGTTTGCCTCCTGCCATATCTCTATCTTTGTTAGAATGAATGTACCCTTCCACCGTAATAATCGAATCCTCAGCAAAGAAAAACTATGAGTATAAGCTAGGTGAAGTACTGCGTGCTGAGATCAGACAGTACGATGGGAAATTCAATCAATCTTTGGATTATTAAAAAAGCCAAAGTAAGCCCTCGTTATTTAGCAGTAGGTCTCGAGTCGTTTAGGGTTGATTATTGAGATAGCATTAACTTGTGCCTAATGTTGTTTCTGTCATTTTATTTTTGTTCGCTCGTCTCACTTTGTGTATTTTTAATTTTGGTTGGAAGCCCTGTATTTTTAGTAAACGCACTCACCTCCCAGATCTTTGAATTGTCAAAGTCGTCGTCGCATCGCACTGAACTTGCTTTGTTGGTGGGCACGACGCCTTCAGATCAAATAATGAATATTATCAACCAAACCCAACATAAAATCCCTTGAAATCATGTCAGAAGTCACCCCAAGAGTAGATGCCACTTTGTTGGAAAACTATAAGAACAAAGTTGTCCGTATCATTGGTAAAATACAGCTCGTGAATCCAGGTAACGATACTGCGGTCTTTGATTCCAACGGCACAATAAAGCTCCTCCTTACGCCGGATATAACGCTAGAAGAGCACAATTACTACGAAATCACTTGCAAAGTCAGCGAAGATTTAAGTGTAAGAGCTCTCAATAGTGTCCCAATAGGCACTGACATTAGTAAGTATTTCTTGATTTCCGAATCCTTTTTTGCACTCTGCAACGCGTTACAGTTTTTATATTTTTCTCAAAAACATTATGCGAAATTTACGCGTCAGAAAAATGCTGTGCTGCTAGATGGACTTGGGCTTTTTAACGGCATTGAGCAAGGTACCACAAGCTAATAGTCAAAACGCTTGACATAAGGTTATAATTAAGTAATATGTACTAACAAACCAAATTTTAGATGAGAAAGCTGCAAACGCACTTGTTAGATATGCCCAGAGATTTCCAGAGTTATTTGGTTAATTTTATAGTTACGAGTTTTAATATCATAGTTCTGTTGTCATTTCATTTATTCTTCAGTAACTGCTCATTAGGATTTACACAATAGTATTTTTTCATGCCGAACGTTTCCGGCATTTGTTATTAATGACATTAGGCATTATTTCAGGTCAAAAGATGAATTTGTAATAGTTAATCAACACAGATTTTGAGGGCAAACACAATATGCTTGTATAACTCTCAGTGCAACCTCTATTTCAAAATTTTCAATTCTCGTTGCAATTATATATTTCTAAGTTGCGTTAAGCTCAGTAATTGCCTTGCTGAGAGTAGTATTCATGCATACTGTCATCAGCGACGTCTTTCGGAACGATTGGCATGAGGTTTGGTCCCAAGTAAGTCACTTAAACGGCCAGAATTCTCATTCATATTGCAAAGCCTCAAGAATGTTTCAAAGTATTTTAAAATGGCTGGTTAGATACCTTTTCGCGGATATGCAAACGATATTTTTGGCCTCCCTGATTGGTTGAGTAATCTGGTACACAAATGAATTACATAAATTAATCTCAAATTGCAGAATTCGTTATCATGCAAGGATAGGAGTGAAAAGGCCTGCTAATAGCCTCAAACTACAAGAACAAGAACTAGTGTCAATGAGTGTATGCAAGGATATATAAACATAAGGAAAAAAGTGCAGAGTAAAATAACTAAGAGAGGTAAAAAAGCAATGAATTGAGAATGATAAGCGGCCTCATATTCCAGTCGTAATAAAACGCACCCTCAAAAAAAAAAAGATTAAAAAATGAATTATTAGTTGTAGCTAAAATGTCAAAAAAAGATAAAGCAATATCAACACTTTTCTGAAGTAAGCTAGAAAAAAAATTAAAAAGAAAAAAAAGACAAACAAATTTATGGTAAAAAGATGAAAATCAGTGAACTTGAATTGAAGGAATAATAATGAAATAGATGCCAGTAGTAATTGTGCAAAATCAAGTTTTCGAAAATAAAAAGATAAGAGCTCATCGCATGGAGCGATCATCAGTGCGTAGCGCATGCAAAGCCTTGAAAAAGGCCTTCCCGGAGATTTTGAACGCATCGCATCTCGAAAGTCACAGAAAATCAAAATATCAATAATTGAGACAACTGATTCTCTGATTCAAGTTGGCTCAACAAATAGCACGAGTTAAATTTAACTGATTCAATACCAAAGGTGAAATTCTCGAACACCTCGTAGTCGTAATCGTATTGTGGAGGTTCAATGCCCTGCTTGCTCAAATTGTAGCTGATCTCCCAACAACCACTGCGCTGGATTTTCATAGCTGTTCTATTGCCATCTTCTGGTTTCGACAACACTGACTTGCGAATCTTTTCATTAATTTCAATTAATTTTATTCTTGGAGATTCGGCGTCACCAGTCTGCAAAAGCAATGAAAATGTGACTTTGAAAAAAGAAGAGTCTTCATTGACTAATAATGGGATCTGAGTTTTCAAATTTGTAAGCCTGTCATAAGTGCTTATTTGATCGGCATTACCATTATTATTGTTTTGAGCTTGAGCAGCTGCAGGTTTTGTGAGATTAGTTTCTACCTCGTTGAAAAGATTTTTAGTTAAGATCAATTTATCAAACTTTAGAAAAATGTCAGAAAGACCTTTGACTGACGATTCCGGTTCTTCATGGTTAACGGAAGAGCTCACTTGGTAGTAGAACTTTTCGCTAGCGGAAACCTTGTTGCATGGAGAGTAGAAACTAAGCAAATATTTAGACAATCGGTGTTCTGCTTTGTCTTCGACGCTGGTTATAGCATCATCACCAAGGAAGCCAGACGAGCTGAGTCTTTTGGCCAAAGACAATAATGTAAGTTTCCTTAGTTGGTGGCATGTTTGCATCAAATTGATGCAGGTTCTGATGTCTGAGACTTGGATAATGGAGAGTTGCAACTCCACGGGAAGAGAGAGAAAATGATGCATATTGTAGAACTATTGCAGATATGTGAAAATGTTAAATGCTGGCTCACTGTTCTGAATGTGAGTATGTAATGTAAAGTTATGGGATTCCGGAATGTATGAATATTGAAAACGTGAACGAGGAATATAAAAATTGACTTCTGACTTAATAGACGGTAAGATCAGAGAGCATAGGATGATGTATAGGTGAAGAAGGATAATAATCGCATAAGAAGATGGATAAATTACAAGAGAAGAATGTATCGTGTTTATAATTCAATTTACAGGCATGGTTCAAAAAAGAAAAGGCATGTTGAACCAGCACAGGCCCCGCTATATAGCGCTGGAGAGAAAGCGCGTGGTGATGCAAAAGCTCCGAGGTTCTCCGGGTTTTTACGGAACGCCCCGGGCTCAATCTATCTTTCTTAACAGAATATGGGCTCTTAACTATCGCGTCTGCGACATCCGGAGATGCGATCCCGTTTCAAAGATGCTGTTTTTAGAGATGTGCTCAATTCTTATATTATTTCCCCGTTTTCGGAAAACAAGAAATGAACTTTCAATATTTGCGAGAGATTTTTGTAAGCTGGCTCTTACAAAAACTTAGTTTTGATTGTGGTCTCTTTCAAGGGTAATTGTTTGCCAAGTACCGAACGGCAAAAACAGCGTTTTCCCAGTAGCGTCCTAAAAAGAAATCAAAGTCCGGAAGAAAATTTTGATTTTACGCTTTTTCAAATCCATCCCATGTGAGCTGTACATGATACTACATTGTCAAGAGCACTTTTACACTTTCTTCTAACAAGCTAACAATAATTCTTGCCTTCATAGAAAACAACATATACTACAGATACCATTATACTAAACAAAGTCATATATTCACCTTTTTCAAGGATAAACAAACCGTTTATATTTAAAATAAATACTTCTTTAAAAGTAAATGTCGGCATAATTTACTTTCTTCCGTAGCTGCCCCGGGAAAAAAACTCTTTTTACTAAATCTTATTATTCTTAGTGCGTATAGCACTTGTGTGCCACTTACAAATACTAAAGGTAAAGGCTTTGGTTATATTAAACTATATTTAATATGATAAAATGAAGATAACTGAGCACATATTTATAAAAAAATGTGATTATGTTATTTCTAACTTATGATCTGGATATACATGTATCTTTCATGTAGAAACGAAAACTCTTCACATAGTGGTGATCATTAGAGGTAGGACCAATCTATTAGATGAGATCTAGACTCTCTGTATCATGATGTTAGTATGGTGTGGTGATGCATATCATACTCGTGACGTTACTGGTGAACAAAGGTGTATGTATGGCAAGGCACCAATGCGTTACTGCATGCATACCTATGTGCTAGGGAAAGATGCCAGTCTGCGGATCACAAAGGTCGCCTCTCTCATTTCCCAAGATTATTCAGCGTTTACTTTTTTCTCGGCCGAGTCGTGGAACTCACCTGTTGAGACAAATGGCTGATCCCAAACTATTGTTTAGTGAGAAAAAAAAATTTATCAACCAATTTCGAGAATACCTTGCAAGTACGATCCTGTTGTTTGACCTAGGCAGGGATGTGCTGTCTAGCGTCGTAGTATTTTGCTGATGTTTTCCGAGTACCAGATTGGTCTGCTTCGATAGTGGTAATTTCTGTCATGCGTTGACCCTCCGCTATCATGCTGTTTTTCTACGTTTTACTTTTTCTAAGTTTTATTTGTTGTGTTTTTCGAAAACTATAAATACAAGCTATCTCGTCTGCTTTTCTATAACCTCATTGCAATCTTTTTTTATTCAGCGTTATCAAAATATCTTAGTGTTATCAAACAGCCACCTGCTTTTTTCGTCCAACCAAACAACTAAGATTTAAAATGCCTTTCAAACCAGTTTGCTACAATGATCCAGAGTGCGAGACCTCTGAATCCAAATGTGAAGGTTGCACCTGCGGTAAATAAGCTGCTCGTAATCAATCGCTAAAGCTGTTGCTCTAAAGACTACATACTTTAAAATATCAGCCTTCATATATGTTCCTCTACCTGGCGGTTGGCAATCCATCGTTGATTTTCATTCCATTTATCATATGACCGCTGGTCCATTTTTATTGCTCAAGTTTTTTCACACATTTCATTGTCTTTCTGCTATTATTATATCATATAATCAATAAGTCACACCTGTTATTTAGGAGATTTGAAATGCTTTGTTTTTGGGTTATCGTAGTTTGTTATTGATAGATGGCTGGCGGCCCCATGTTTGAGACAAAAGGCTGAATCACATCCCAGTTTTTGAATTTAAGTTTGGATTAGCAATTCCAAGCCTGTGGTCGGCTGATATCCGTACGCTCTGACGCAGAGCAGTGCGTATACGGATAACAAAATTTTCAACATGTAGAACAGTATTTCGTCAAGAATACTAGCAAGATCTTAGTAAATTTTGGCTGTCTTGAAATATAAAACCTTCCAAAGTTTATTGGAGAACTATCCAACTGTGGCGTACCATTTAGCATTTCTAAAGGCAAAAATTCCTGAATTTTCATCTGGGTTCATTACCACATTCTAGTTTATCAATAGATAAATAGTTCAGGCTTACGCAAGCCGTCATTAGCAGCTTCAAGCCATAGGCCGCTTCGGAACATTATGCAGAAGTTGCTATAGACTTTCCTGTAACGCTACATAGCTTATAGTGCCTTTTTTTCTAGCTTGTTTTTAGCTTTTATTGGTGATTAGATCTGTCAGCCTCAAAAATTCCTTTAAAAATAAAAAGATTAATAAGTACGGTTGTAACTGTAATTGAAACATGCGCTGTTCATAGATTTAAAACAATGAGGTTTTCAACACCCCATAAACAAATTAGAAGTTATGCTAAAGTTCCTGATAAATGAACTAGATTATTAGATTCTAAGTGACCTTTCAAGGCTTGAGTGAAAGTCCATTGCTATCTAGCGAGCGATAGCGAACCTTTTGGCATACGGTACATACTTCGAAACAATTTATTTGGGCTTTGAATCAGGGTTCAGTATTTTATATTACTTAATAAGGCAAAAAAGTTTAGCTTTTTGAGTATTTATAGTGCACTTTAGGTTCTAAGGAGCCTTGGAAAAACAAGTTAGCAATAACCGCAGAAAGCAGCGTCCTCTTGCTTTCCAAATATCAGCAGGCTCATCGAAAAGCTTGAAGTTGGTTGAATCTTATTCCCGAAAAAGCCGACCACAGGGTATTTATGCGAGTATATTGATAAGCTCCTTGTCTATGATCTCATCCTCGTATCAGCTCTAATGACTTTGATGATTTTCTCCAGACAACTATGGTGTTACCCAATAAGGCAAATTTGTATCTGAGACATGATAAAGTCCTTTTTTACTGAGCTCTGATTTCTATCCTCTATCCCGTCGTGTACTTTTGTAGTAAAATTGGAAGGTTTATTCGCGTCTACTATGCTATATACCACTTCACTGGATACATGTTTTAAGGACGCACTTTTTTCCGGCGGCTTTGTTCTCGGCAAAACTGGGTGGCACAGGTATCATTGTGGTGGATCATAAAGCATTAAAAAGGTGAAAATTGCAAATAATCAGCAAGGTTCAACATCTGAGAAGCCATCTGCCTTCGCCACAGTATCGGACTCCAAACGTCATTTCTCTACGCATGTCAGGTTCCTTTCAGCTGTTTTAAATTAATTACAGGTTGTCTTAATAATAAAATACCATGTCTGAAACCAAATCGGTGCCCCATCTTGTGGCGGGCTTTGCCGGTGGTTTAGCCTCTGCGGTTACTCTCCAACCCTTTGACCTCTTGAAGACCCGACTCCAGCAAAAGAACACCAGTGCCGCCTCAGGGAAACATTCGCTCTTATCAATTATCAAAGAAATGCCCTCATGGAGAAATCTTTGGACCGGCACTTTACCCTCTGTACTCCGAACCTCCGTGGGGAGTTCGCTCTACTTGACCAGTTTGAGCATATCCAGAAACTACCTCGCGAAGCGAAAGCAGCAGCAGGACCATCAGCAAAAAATAACAGATACTGCGGCGAGAACGATAGTAGTTCTGGAGATAGTGTCGCCGCAGGGTCAGCTAGCCACCTCAAAGCTCCCCAAGCTCACAATGTACGAGAACTTGATTGCTGGAAGCATGATGCGCGGGCTCGTAGGCATCCTTACGATGCCCATCACCGTCATCAAGACCCGCTATGAGTCCAGCATATACAACTACACGTCGCTCTGGAGAGCAATGGTATCTATATACAGAGAGCAGAATGGCTTCAGGGGGTTCTTTCTTGGGTGCGGGTCAACAATTGTCCGAGACGCGCCCTATGCCGGGCTCTACGTGTTGATGTACGAACAGTTCAAGGCGCTTTTGCCAAAGTTCATGCTCACTAGCTCTTCCTCCCTGTTGTACCATAGCCAGAACTCGCCTATTGGCGAGGATAGTCAAAAGCGGTACCCTAGTACCAAGCCCGCTAGCGGTCCTCTAAGTTATCAGGCGGTCGCGGTGAACTCGACATCTGCGATGCTTGCTGCCTCGCTAGCCACCATCATGACGACGCCTTTCGATACCATCAAAACTAGAATTCAAATAGACCCTGTACATTACACAAATTTTCTAACGGCGAGCAAATTGATCATACAGAAGGAAGGAGTCAAACGGTTGTTCACGGGGGCCGGATTGAGATTAGCGCGCAAGACTTTTGCGGCAGGTATTGCTTGGGGTATCTACGAAGAAATATTGAAAGTGTTTTAATCTCAATACAAGGTCATAATACGAAGCATGTGTTGAGACATGATGCTAACTGATATCCGCAAAATTTAACAGAATGCTCCTGCGGGGAACGTAATAGGTCAACATACTTAGTCAAAAATATTTTATAAATTTTTTATATATACATATAATGCTTTATATTTTTATTAATAGTCTCATTCTGTTTGTTCAACTTATAGACTTTGGAAACTGGATTACTATATAATACAAATCTACCCTTGCTTGCAAAGTTGGAAAAACAAAATCACCCAAAACCTCATGTAAGGTCGTGTATTTTGCAAAATGCCATTAAAACTAATTCAATCTCTGAGACCTTTTGCTCAATCTTTCTTCTTTTCATTTTCTTTCTCCTTTAAACCTTGTTTTCTAACAGCATCCAAAAAGTTCTCAATGCCCTCGCCATTGTAATCAAAATGAAACGCCTGCGAAACAATTCCGCCGGCTCCTCTGGCTAGCGCACTGCTTAATTTTCCTTCTGCGCTGCGGTAAAAGCCGCCAGTCAAGACTTGGATTAATTCTTGGCGTTTTTCAAACTCAGGCATGGACATGAGCTCACTATCCTCAAAGTATTCTGCTGGCAAGTGAGTGGATAGAAGGTCATCTAGCTTTTCAGCTGTGAGCTTGTTGTTGACGTAGTCTGATAAGACGTGAGATGGAAAGACGTTGGAAATGTTGGCAATCGGTCTTAACTTGCATTCATTAGTTAGTTTTAGTTCTTGCAATGGGGTAAACAAAGCACAAAAGCGACATTTATTTGGAGTGAAAAAAACATAATAACAATGATAAATTAGACATTAAAAAGCACCAAAAGATGGCAATCATAAAAGGCATGGCATGGCGTTATAACAAAAAGTTGAGCTGTTTTTAAAAAGACTTACTTTTTAGGAGCCGATGGTTCTTCCTTCTGCTGTTCACCTTCGCTTTTGCGGTTACTATTAGATTCATCTGGAACGATTGCCACCTCACTATCTTCGTCTTCCTCTTCAGTGATCAATTCCAAAATCTTCTTGCTGATCTCTTTATCCTTGGCGCTCAATTCGCTTGGGTCGTCACTGTTGTCGTTGCGGTCTTGCATCCAGTAGAAGGATTTTTGGCCACTGTTGAAGTACAAGCAAAAGACTCTTCCGGACTTGCACGACTTAACGTGTTTCCACTCCACGTCTCCGGGTATGATGAGCAATTCGTCATCTTCGGAAGACGTGCTGGTACCGGCAGTCTTCTCTCTACTGGACCAGACAAAGTCGTAGAAGGACTCGTCGTCCTCGGTCTTCTTTATGGTAATTTCACCCTTGAGAGGCTTGGGAGTGCAGATCTCGGTGTTCTCATCGTAGTCGACTTTGCCAGCTTTGAACTTCAATATAACAGTCATGATGTGTGTGTATAGTAATGTAAATGCAATTGATGAAAGAAATGAGTCCAAAAAACAAAAGTAACAAAAGCGTCAGTCTAGGCTTGCAGCAATGGGAAGATAAATGGGCTGGCCTTGTGGGCGAAGAAGCGCCTTGTCAAATTGCCACTGCTTATTTTGTTTCTCTGGCTACCACCTTTTTTCATCGTCGTCCGCGCTTGTCGCATCACCCGGAAAATTACGGCGTCTCCAGGCACGCAGATCCAATATTGAAAGCTGCGCTTCCGGGAAGGGCAAGAGGTGATTCTTCGAAGAGACTCTCGCTTCACTACTAGTCATAGAGAGAACCAATCTTCTTACAAAATGCTGTTTGTCAACTCAGAGATTCATACAATAGTGTCCAAGATTGCGGATATTTTGATTGCGAGAAATCAGACTATTGCAATCTCCGAGGCTGCGTGCGGAGGTCTTCTTTCGGCCTACTTAGTATCGATACCGGGCGCCTCCAGGTTCTTCCACGGTGGAACGTTAGTCTACAGTTTGAAGTCGAAGCTCAAGCTCTCAGGATGGAAAGAGGAGGAGATTGCCAGCTACACGGGCCCTTCGGAGTACAGTGTGTTGAAACAGTCGCGTAACTTAAGAATTGAGCTCGGGGCCACCTACGTGTTGTGCGAGTCCGGATACGCTGGTCCAACGGTGGAGGTAGAGACTCGCAAGACAAATAATGGCAACGTCGGAGAAACAGCCAAATCCAAAGACGGTGGCAAAGATGATAACAAAGAAAGTGACGACGAGGCACAAAGAGAAAGTGAGCATAAAGTGGGGACGGTGTATTTTGCCATCTCGGGCCCCAACGGCTCAAAGTCCAAGGTGGACCACACTGCATTGAGCGATAGAATCCCTAACATGGAGGAGTTTGCAAGATTGGGGCTCCAGTTTTTGCTCAAAGAGTTGGAAATTAGTTGAGGAAGGTCATTTTGTGAGACCGCAAATCCAGATTACAAGAGAGGCTTGCAATTCTACTTGCACTATATGCGAATAAGGTCCCCGTTGGGCACAAAAGCTACGGGCGTTTCAGTTTGTCAATTCAGGCCACTGGCAGTTTCTACTTTTTGATCAAAGAGCTCAACCGTTTCAATTTATCGACTTGTGCAAGATATACGTTGGCGAGTATAGAATTCAATGTATGATTAGTGCATTACGTAACCGTATTCTTTATCATCAGGCTAATATACCACTTGAGCGGGTACTTGTACATTGCAATTTTATCCTCATACCCTTTTTACGTTACCTCCTTATTTTTCCGCCAATATTTATCTTTGAGTATAATAAGACAATCCTGCAAAGTTTCGTTATATCGCTATAGTAATATTTAGCCCCGTTAGAATGGCTTTAAGCTTATAGTGTTTGTAATTTTTCTTGCTTTTTTAGCGTAGAATGCCTTTGGTCGCCGCGCGAAAGTCGTCTATTTTGAATACAATTTTAATTTGCAGTAAGCACATTTTTGCACACTACCTACCGCCATCGCACTCTTGAACGGTTTCAAGAATAGTGGTAGTCTCTTGAATATGGACTTCTCAATAGGGGTCTACTCCATCTAATTACGCTCCAAGATTCCGTTTTATGCTCATTTCTCCCTGAAGCTATCCAATCGGTATTGGTGCATGTTAGAAACCAGAAGCGCGCTCAGGGGCCCGTCCGCTGGGCGGGATTGTAGCACAATATGATAGTGATCAGTAATCCACACGCTCCAGCATCAAAGACCAGCTAAATCAACTTTAGTCCCTTCTTTAATGTTGTCATTTACCCAATTTTGAATATCGTCAGCAAAAGTTCGAATATTAGAACCAGAAAATTTAGGTAAAGAATCACTGATTGTAGGAAGTACGATACTAGCAAACACAGAGGAAGACAAACCAATAGCTCTCATTAATCTGTAATTATCAGGGTGGCCATATTTATTAATTAAGTAAAGTAGTGCGAATTCATAACCAGCAGTATTAGAATTAGCTAATGCTAAAGTAAACAAAATAAAAATAATTACTATATAAGACTTCATTTTTTAGCTAATGATCTATTCATAAATAAATACAAATGCTAATGTTAATCAAAAATCTAAAGCAAAATATTATAACCATACGTATAAAGAATTAATGGAAAGCCCTCCCATCCAAAAATATAAAGGAAATGCCAGAATCAACTCCCCCTCCTTGCTAAAATTACCGATTTGCAAAAGAAAATATATAACAATAACAAAAAAAGTAGTAGTTTCCCTACTTTCGCTTTCCAACCCTGCCTCATCTTTTACATATAAGTTAAAAATGTGTCTTTGTTCTTGATTATTCCTGAAATACAGTGATCTTTTGTCCACATCAGCCTTTAATGTTGCGTGAGCAGCAAGTTATGGCACAATGGTTAGCATCAAAGATATGAGTAGCAAATTGTTCGCAAAACACATGATAATCTGAGGAAACCTTAACAAGGCTACGTTTTGTATCTCGTCGTGTTGTTAGTGTCTTGATAGTTCTGCCATCTAAAATCTTTATGTCATCTGCATATAATATCAAAAAAACGCTAACAGTAAATTTAAAGTATAAAATAAAGTACAGACAAGACAAAAATTGTTATTATACTATGCATTCTGTATAAAGAAATCGAGAATTCTTATGAGAAGTGCTAATGGATGGTGATGCGCGGAAAGAGTAAAAATGAAAGCGACCAATATAAGCAAAAATAGTGTACAAAGAAAACAAAAGCTTTGGCAATTGGCAAAAAAAAAGGTCAATATCAGCAAAAAAAGAAAGGAAAAAAAGAAAGAATTAAAAGCTCAGCAGAAAAAAAAAAGAGGAAGAGAAATATTCGTGACTCGTGACAAAATAGAATTAATTAATAAGGAAAAGTAGTATCACATAGTGCGGATACTAATATGACGCTTGGGCAAATGTCTGGTATCTGTGATGTATAGTATATCGCTCATTATAACCCATTGTGACTTGAACGAATAGTCTAGAAAACATAAATCTGAATATTGAATAGCTCAAAGAATACATGATAGCTCTGGATGCTTAATTTGATGCAATAAGATGAAAGTTTGATTCGGCAGCGACGGTGTTCTCTGTTGCTGCATTGGAGGCATGCTCAGGAAGACCAGCACAGACAAACGATTTTGGAATTTCGTCAACGCCAGCCTTGTCGTTACTATGGGTCATGCCTTGCGAGCGCCGATAAGTGCAGCCCCCAGTGGACTTGGACGGGGTGTGAATCGTCAAGTCAGTGATATCGATTTCGTCTTCGGGGACATTACGACACGACTGATGAAAACCGTTTTCCATGTCCGCGGAATGAGAGCTTGTTTTCACAAGACCCACCTCCTCTTGGGTGAGACGAGTGTTGTAACATTCTAAGTCAAGCTTGTGCCCGCTGTGCTTAATGCGGCGATGGTGGTGACTGTAAGGGGCGTAACTGACATCACTGACAATGTCTTCTTCGTTTGAGTCGTCAGACTCATCGTAGGAGGAAAAGTCGCTATTGTCGGAGAGCTCGGACTCCTCGGACTCGTACATGCACTCTTGTGCGCTTGCGGAGGCGTCTTCCTCTTCGGCGCTTAGCAATGGGCGCTTAGCCAAGTGCTCGTTTTCAACTTGAAAGAAACTGCTTTCTAGATAATCGTCGTCGTCGTCGTCATCGTCGTCGTCATCGTCGCCAAAGACCTCTGCAACGTTGCAGTGTATGGAATAGCGGGCAGAGTTACTGCTGGAGTCTGGGGAAGAGCGTTTGAACAAGGGTCTCTTGTCATAGTAGTTATCGCATGAGGCACCCTCAGAGTCGTTCTTGTCACGGTCTTCGTCATTGTCAATATAGTCGTCGTAGGTCTGTTCGTAGTCAAGCTTGCCATCGTCGTCGTCGTCCGAGTCGTCGTCCGAGTCGTCGTCCGAGTCGTCGAAGGTAAGGGTGCTGAAGCGCGGCTCTTCCTCCTTGAGATGCTGGTGCTGGTGCTGGTGCTGGTGCGAGTAGATGGTGGAAGGCGAAGACTTTGCAGAAGAGAGGTGGCCAATGACATTGTCGAGAAGGTGTGCGTGGCAGAGGAGGACTCTGAGGTTGAGGTCCTGCTTTTGGGCCTCCTTCTGGAGCTTGGCCTGAGCCTTATTGGCGAGAAGGTAGACCTGCGATATTGAGAAGGCAGAGGAGTTCATGGCAAGAAAAGACATGGTAAGGAACGCGATAAGGAGCGACGCGTGGGACAGGAGACGTGGCGATGGCAGACGCCTTCGGTGGATGTTGGAAGAAAAAGAGGATGGCGGCCATGCTTTATACCACGCGGCGGCCATCGGCGATGGACACAAAAGGGTATTATCGGCTGCGCAGAGCAGATGACGATGGCCGTTCCGCGCCCGTAACGGAGGAGCGACGACGAGCGCCATCTATCCATTCCGTGGATTCCGCTCCACACCCATCCTGACAGCGCGTGGCCTCCGCCGGCCGCCCACACAAGCGCTGCTTGTGCTCTCACTCCTTCTAGAGCATAGCAAAATCTCCAAAAAGACATTGCGCACACGATGACCCGCAAGCTTAATGGCGGCGTCAGAAGCCAGGCATGTTATTAGGAAAGCTTCCGGCCGGATCGCGCTTCCGCGCACAAGCGGAACCCGGGAGCGTTTATCCGGACATACACCATAGTGCACATAGCTATCATCGCTATCATCGCTATCATCGCTATCATCGCTATCATCGCTATTTTGCTTTCCTATATTGCTTTCCTAGCAATTGCGAATGCCGCCCATGGCCACCAGCGTTGCTCTTCCCGGCCCGTCCCAGCCAGATCTCGCCAGAAGCATCGCTGGCTGCCGCATGATGGCTGTCCTAGTCAGAGAGCCTGATGCTTCTACTGTCTTTCAGTCTACGCACCATGCAACACTGCTCAGCAGGCGTATATTAAAGTTACATAAAATTGAACGTCTGTCTATATACGCACTAGGCTCCAGACGGCACGTCCGCGTAGAACTCGTCGTCCTGGCTGTCCCCGCCGTCACTGCTGTCGTCATCGCTGCCCGTCTCCTCCAACACCAAGTTGCCTGCAGGCGAGAGGAACCCAACGTCTCCAACGGCGGTTTCTCCGGCGGCCTCGCGTACCGCGAGTTCCTTGCGCGGATACAGATTATACAACCGGAAGCCAAACAGGTATGCCCTGCTGCTTCCATCGTACTCCACCAGCCCTTCATAGCAGCCGTTGCGCCGGTACTCCCGTGCTGCGCTGCTGACCGCCTTTTCGATTTGCCCTTCCTCAGTGCTGCTCGCGCCAGCAGCAACCCGCAAACCGTTCGCACCCACCGCCAATGTTTCCGGGTGTAGAATGCCGCGGCGCACGAGCTCCGTATAAAAGTACAAGTCCCGGACAGTGCACCGTGCCTTGTGGAAGTACCTGACGATCCGCGTGCCGTCGGGCAACCTGATGGCAATTCGGACGTACTCCACCTTAGCCTGCTGTTCGACCTCGTTCCTAATTACCACCCCCTCGTCTAACGTGCACTTTATCTCCGCCGTCTTCAACATCATAAAGTTCTGCTTGTACTCCCGCTTGCGCTGTAGCAACATATTTTGCTGCCTCTTCATCTTATCCTCGAGGAGTGACTTCTGGTACGCGAGGTCCTGGCGCTCCCTGAGCAACCGCGCCACCTGCTGCTGCTGCAAATCGTTGCGGATCGCCACCAAGCCCGGCTCGTGCTTCTCAATCTGTTGATAAAACTTCACCAAAATCTTCCCCAACGGGTGGAACCCCTGAATCTTCGACACCACGCTGAGCACCGGGCTGCTTGTCTCGTTCCCGTCGCTCGTCGGTGTCACCTGCGTCGTCAAGCACAAGAGCGCCATGAACGGGAGCCGTGTGCTGTGCAATGCGTTCGCCGCCTGGAACGCCTCGCTCTCCCGCGCGTTTCCGCCCCAGATCACCACGTTGTTCTCCCGCAAAAACTTGTTGAACCGGGGGTTGATAAGCACCTTCTCGATGAACCGCTCCTTGTCATCGTGCTCGTCGCTCTGGATGTACACCACGAGCCACCGCGCGTCTCTTTTGGCCAAGTACAAGGCGTGGCTGTACCCGCCTTCCAAAAACCCTGGTACCTGGACATTGCTGTTCCGGTACAAGATCGAGCTCTCCACGTCGTTCGCGCCCTCGTTGCAGCCGTTGTTCCGCTTCTGCACAATCCTGTCCACGTCGCTGTTGAAATCGTCAATAAACTTCCTTGCCGTGTCGACAGAGTGCACCTTTTTCATGCTCTTTAACGGCGGCGAAAGGCCATGGGCATTCGTGTCGCCCGCAAAGCTCAAGAATGGCAAGAACGAAAATGAGTCCTTGCTCCGTAGAAAGTGGAACTTGCCCCGTAGCTTCCTCAACCCGACAAACCCCTTGTTGAGCACCACGATCGCGAGCCCGAACAACTTGTACGTGAGAAAGAGCGGCACCGTCACCAAGAGCAATACTATCCGATACACTGTCACCAAGAGTGTCATCAAGGGGCTATCAAAGGGCCGTGGCTCTCTGTTGTTGTCGCTGGGGAAAGAGCCTGGAAGCTGGCTGTACCTATCGTTGTTAGTGCCAGCTCTCGAGCCATCGCCCCGGACAAAGTTCCTTATCCCGCTGACAATCCCGCCCATGGGCTGTCCTGTTATGCTGGCCTCCTCGTTGACGTTTCCAGTAGCAGGATGTAAACTTGTCGTAGCGCTATTGCTGTTGTTACTGCTATTGTTTCGCGACATTGCAGTCTGGTTCGACACCTGGTTCAACGAGCCGTAGTACTGCTGACTGAGCTCCGCGTACTGAAGAAGCGCCGGCTCGAGGTTCCAGTCGTTGTTCTGAAGAATGCCCACAGCCGCATCGTGTCCAATTTCTGAATTCCCTCCTTGACCGCCTATTCCCCCCGCGAAACTCACAATAGAGCGAAACTGTGCTAATGTCTCTTGTTGCTCTTCCGTAAGCATTGCGTTCGTCAATATTGGTTAGTTATTGCACCTTCTTTTCCGCTCCGTTCCTAACTATCCTTATTCGATTGAGAAAATTATATGTTTCTGATCTCTGTGGCCTTCCAATCTCAAATAGATAGCTTGCTATATTACGAATCAAAATCTTTGATGCTCTTAGCGAATATTATCCTTCTTTGACCACTGATTCTGCCCCAGAATAAAGAAGAACATCATGACATTGGAAGGCAAATCGGCAAGCACGTAAGCTCCAGGGGTTAAGCATCCCTGGCCCATCGCAGCACCCTTTTGGTCCTCCAGAATCCCAGTATCGAGAAGCTTTGGAGGCAAAAAAGCAGCGAAAGAAGCAGCAGGGTCCTTTAAATAAGGAAAAAAAAGTCATAAGAAGGCTTATATTTAAAAGAATAATTTCCATAATTACGATTTACATAAAGGGTAAAGAATGACTAGAGTGGATACGCAACAAGTACGTCTTTCATGGTCCCAATTCCACGTCGGTGGCTGATAACCTCCATTGTCTCAAGGAAATAGTTAGATATTACCATGTGCCGCGCTGAAGTTCCACATTTGTGAACATATTACTAACAAACACCATAGTTCCTCACTCAGGTCTCTAAGCTCTTGAGCAAAGCTAACGATTCGCAGTCATCAGTGTACTTTACCCAGAAAAGATGTATGTATTTTGAAGCGCCTAATTACATTTCCTTGTTTTCTGGCAGGTTTGCGTAACTCTTGAGTGAGGGTCAATGCGAGACAAGAAAGAATTCTTGAAAACTCGTTTCATAAAAATGCTCCAGGATCCACTTATCCAGGGACACTCTAGAAATCCCAGAAACTGTGGCTGAATACACTTACTAACCTTCGAACCCACAGACATCCCATATGATGAAGTGACCGGCAAACAGATTCCCACCAACACCTCCACCGACCCAACGACGCCAGTCGAAGACGCTACCTACTCGATACTCTTGCGCGCCACCAACGGCGCCAGTGACAAGACAAAGAAGATCAAGTACTCTACCGTGATCTCCGCGGACGAGTTAGAAACGTTCTGGAAAGAGTACGCCAACGTATTGAAGAACGGCGTGACGGGGTTGAAGAAGAAGGACAAGAAGAAGAGCAAGAAGAGCAAGAAGGGCGGTGTGTCAAAATAAGGGTAAGAGAAGAAATGAGTTTTATTATTACTAGTTTTGAAATAAAAAGTTTTTTGTTTGTTTGGCTGCTGCGTTAGATTGCCTTTACGTTTATGATTGTTGTTTGAACTTTCAGGAGGGCAAACGTTGATGTAAGGTTACAATGCGATACCGAAGAGTAATTGGCGTGGCAGTTCAGTGGTAATTGTATCATCTTACAAAATTTGGTGCTTAGAAAGAATTGTATTATTGTATTTTGGCGTTATTTCTTATCAAAACCAAGCAAGTATCCAGATGATTAAATATAAATAACATTACAAATACTAAAATCAAAGCCTGTAAACCCCAGGGGAAAAAATGTTACATGCTGCTTATCTCAATTGCCCTCACTATCATCAAGAACCATTTTCAATCTCAAAACTGGTAGTCACGTCTAAATAAAGGTACGCTCCTTTAAAACGGTCTTCTTGTACCATATGGTGTACAGCACGCACACCAATGCAAGAAAGCAAAATAGCTGAGTCAAGTAGAAAGTATTCTTGTAGCAGTCGACGCCCATATAGCACACAAACTGCTTCAAGTCGTCTTTGAACTCGCCGTGGCGCTCAATCTCCGTGGCAAAGTAGTGCGACAATAATGTATTGCTGAAGAAAGGTCCCACCGTAATGGAGCCCCAAACAGTGCTATAAACTCTGGCCTGGTAGTAGTCACTGACAATCGTCGGATACGTGCCAAACAAAATGCCGAACGCGAGCCCCGAGAAGAGCGACACGGCCACGAGGTGGTTGAGGTCGTTGAGCCGTGTTAAGATGACCTGCGAGACAAAGAGCAAGCAGATGGAAAGCATCATGATCCAAAGACGCTGGAGATGGAGCCTCTGCACGATCAAGTCCGACAAGTATCCCGAGGTGAAACGGCCGATAAAGTTGCAAAGCGAGAATATTGACACCTGGAGGTTCTGGAAGTCGTGCTGCGAGATGTCGTAGTGGTAGTTGTTGTTGACGTACTGGGCCTGCACAATGTATCCAACGCTGAAAATATACGTTTGGCCCACGGAGGCCAAGAAGGTGATCGCAAGAGCAGTTAGGAGGAACAACCTAGAAGTGAAAATCTTTTTTAGCAGGCTGTCGGAGCCACGATTGTATGTGCTGCTATTTCCAAATGGCAACTTTTGCCAAAGTGATCTCCACGAACTGAAGAAAAATGTGTTGCTGAAAGAAGCTGATAGACTAGAAGAAATTTCTGAACCCGAGGACGCTGGCGCGCTTCTATAATGTATTGACGTTTCGTGAAACTCTGCAGAGTTTTTGTTCGTTTTATTATTGGTCTTGTGGCTGTTTGGTGCATTTTGGCCCCCAATGGTGTGGTAATTACACGTTATCGTACGGCTCGGGGAGTTCATCAATGAGGAGACCCCATGGATAGACTCGAGTTCTTCTTCCTCTTCCGTCTGCTCCTCCTCACCCTGCACCTGATCGTAACCATGACTGTGGTTTCTCTGGTTCTCATGGTCAATCAACTCGTACTCCAGGCATTGGCGAATCTCTCTGACGAAAAACGCGCCCATGAATATGACAGTCCCGTTAAAGCACCCCAAAAACATTAGTAGCCCAGGAACGTTGTCTCTGAACAACTTGGACGCCACTCCGCTGAGCACCAAGGCGCTGACTGCGAACCCTGATGCCACCACCCCGCAGGCTGCCCCCTTGTGGGTCGGGAAGTTTGACGTCGCGCACTTCATCGCCGAGTAATTTCCGATGATTGACGCGAACCCCGATACCCCCACCGCGGTACTGAGAACAAACATGTTATCGATATCGTTCAAATAGCAGTATCTAATCGTCAAGTACGACACCATCGTGAGGATGCCGCCGCAGGCAGTTGCAATCTCCGTGCCCCAGCTGTCGATGATGAGGCCGCTGGGGAGTCCGCAGATGGCGGAGCCCACCGACAACATTATCGTCAAGGTGCCGGCATCCGTAGGGGAAAGCTGGAGCTTGTTCACAAGCTGAGGTGCCCACGCGGAGTACAAGTAGAGGTATCCTGAACAAAGAGTCACCATTGTGGAGTATATGAGGGTCACCGGAAGAATCGGCTTCGGCATGACTCCAGCCTTCTCTAGCTTTGTCACAACAAATCTCATCTTTGTCCTGTGGTTGCTTAACTTGAAACGGCTGTAAGCCTTGAGTTTTATTGGAGCATTGGCGGCCTGAAGAAGGAATAGTTGGTTTAAGTTGTAGACATCAAAGTGTAAAAGTTAACAAGGGGAGGGTACGTAACACGGAAGGCATTGCTTTTTCTTCCGATAAGTCGCACGGAATTGTGTCTGACGCAGCAATGATAAGAAATGCTCACTGTAACCGGCTAGCCGATATCGATAGGCGAACGGTACCCAAGGCGATAAATGAGATTTCGAACAGCATGCTTTAATTTCAACAGGTAAAAGACAAGTGATTGAACCATGAGGTACAATAACTACGAAGAAACACTATTCATAGACAAGAAAATCAAAAAGCATTCATACCAATGATGAGAAGATAATTACCACTCTGGCACCGCTTATTCATCTGATTGTCTACAAAATAAATACTATGTATACTAACTTCTTTATGGTTATGGTTCAAAACTAACTGGGCTGCCCCACAATTACATGCAAAGGCTCCTAGCGGTATTTTTCTCTTACCATTGTTATCGTAGACATCTCTGTCCTCTGAAGAAGTCTGAACCTTCTAGAAACTGCGAACCCGCCGTGTCGGCATACACGTGCGAATTTTTTCTGTTTTTTGCCTCCGAAAAATTGAACATATAGAAAAACCCGATACTCTGGCATCTTCTGTCGTTTTGCTCAGATACAGTTCAAGACAGGCTTATTGTCATCACAATCAATACTACAAACACATATCCCCTACAACAACAATGGCCGACTTGGACTTAACTTTAGACCCAAACTTGCAGCACATATTCGACAAGGAGTCCACCTTGAAGTGGATTTTCGTCGGCGGTAAAGGTGGTGTCGGTAAAACCACCTCTTCCTGTTCGGTTGCCATCAGGTTGGCCTTAGCCAACCCAGACAAGCAATACTTGTTGATTTCCACTGATCCAGCCCACAATTTGTCCGACGCTTTTGGCCAGAAGTTTGACAAGGATGCCAGACAGGTGGAAGGCTTGAACAATTTGTCCTGTATGGAGATTGACCCAGCGGCATTCATGGAGGAAATGAAATCTCAGAATAACTTTGGCGAGAGCGACGCCGGCAACCCATTGAGCATCATGAACGACATGACTTCCTCCATCCCTGGTATAGATGAGGCCTTGTCTTTCATGGAGGTCATGAAACACATCAAGAACCAGGATACCAAGACGGCGAGCGACAGCGCCAAGGTCGATTACCAGACCATCATTTTCGATACCGCTCCAACTGGTCATACTTTGAGATTCTTGCAGTTGCCATCTACTTTGGAACAGTTGCTTTCAAAATTTGGCGAAATCAGCGGAAGATTTGGCCCATTATTGAATAACTTGATGGGAAGCTCTGGCGGCAACAAACAGCAAGACATTCTTGGCAAGCTCCAGGAAATCCAAAAGACCGTTTCTGAGATTAATAAGCAATTCCAGGATCCAGAATTGACCACCTTTATCTGTGTGTGTATCTCGGAGTTTTTGTCATTGTATGAAACTGAAAGATTGATTCAGGAGCTTGTGAGCTACAACATGGACGTCAATTCCATCATCGTGAACCAGCTATTGTTCTCCGATGAAGCCGACTGCAAGAGATGTGCTTCGAGATGGAAGATGCAGAAGAAGTACTTGAACGAAATGAATGACTTATACGAGGACTTCCACTTGGTTAAGATGCCATTGTTGGGTAACGAAATCAGAGGCTTGAATAACTTGGTGAAGTTTAGTCAATTCTTGGTGAACGCTTACGATCCAAAAAAAGATAGTCATATTATTTACGAATTAGAGTCTAAAGATTAGATATAAATAAGCTAAACTTTAATGAATGATATTATTGACCGTTTTACGAATATCGCAATAAAGAGAGACTGTGTAAATGTTTCTTATATAGGTATTGATCGGCACTCAAATGCCACTGCAAAAAGAATAGCGGCTCAATATAGGCTATTATAAACAAAAGGATGTTCTCGCACCTAAGCTCGCATTATTGGAATACCGGTTAAAACATAGATGAAGGGTTTAAGAGTCTATGATAATGCAAATAATGTGCTAGTTTTTTTTGTTTTTTTGTTTTTTTAATACAAAAGCGCGATATATATTTATCCCGTAAGTCTAAAAAATCGTAAAGTATTATACCGGGAAAAGTCATCAAAATTTGATTCGAATATCTGACATCAAGCCATAAAAAATCCTTGAGAACAAAAACAATTGATAAAGAATGGATAATAAAAGGCAGAAATAAGACTTTAAAAGAAACAATTTTATTGACCATTGTAATATTATGGTAAATTTTTTCAGACAGTCAAGATGCCCATTTGAATTCAATGCAAGAAAATGGTTTATTTGAACTTTAAGATTGAAATTTTCCATTATAATGGAAACTGATATGTAGTTCTTCGCTGACCTTTTTGTTAACAGGTAACCTATAAAATAGTGTTCGAAGTAGTACAAAAAGTACCACTTATGCTGGTTAGAAAAAAGAAGGCTCCTGGATAATTACAGGGAAGCAACGATCTCCACAACGGTAAATTAAATATATAAAGAAAACAGGTCAAACTTGCTGAATTAGTTCGAATACTAGATAGTGATGCTGATACACTATAGAACAACGTTTCTTGGGGAAGCTCTTAGGGCTAAAACGGCTTATTTAGAGAAAAAGGTAAAATAGAACTAAAAATAAAGGTTGAACTCCTAGCTATATATAATGCACAGTAAGAATTGACAGAGGACATGTTGAATTATTGCTGCGTATGTTCAGATGTAAGCCGGATTTCTAATTTAAGTAAGATGGTTGTGATGTGTTTTTCACAAATGACCAAAAATCAGTCAGTTATCTAGCTGTTTATGGCTTGAAGAGAGAAAATCTTTCCCAATTCTCTAATAATATTACATTTGTTGATGTTAAAGCTTGTAATTCTGCCAGCTGGGCTGCATGTAATCTTCTGACATTCACCGGCAATGAGTAGTTTGGTTAAGAGACCCGAACCGTTGGTACCTTGATCAGAGCACGGCGTACAACAAAACAGCTAGCGAATTTCTAATACAGATTAACTAAAGGTTGAATTTGTGCCTGCTATAAGATAAAGGCGTCCTCTATGGATTATACGGCTTTAAATTGTGAGCTACACTTTATAAACTGTAAAGTATTTTTCTCGTTCACATACAGGCCGGAAAATCCTGCTGCTGGCGTATGCTCCAAATGTGTTAATAGGCGCAAATAAAGAACTCTGCATTACATAATCTAAAATATTCTCATTACATAATCTAAAGAGAGCAAATTTGCTGGGAAATTTGCCCCAGGGCCCCCAACCATGGTGCGCCATGTTGCTGGAAACGGGGTTCCAGCGGGGCGGACGGAGTGCGAGGGTTGCCGTCACGATAAGAAATTTTCCAGGCGGTCACCAGATGACCACCCTGCGAGGAGCACTGCTGGTACACCTCACCTGGCTCCAAGGTGGACGCACTACAGTGCCTTGTGACGCCTTTCTGTAGCACTACGAGGGGGCGCACTAAGTGAATAGGGCCCCATAACCCCCTACCGTGTCCCTTTTGTAGAGGGAATCCTGCTGGAGTTCGAGGGACCAGCTGAGCCTGTCGGAGCGTAGCGTGGGCGCGCCTCATAGAAAAAATGGCTTATAAGTATCTAATCTCGCCTTGCACCCATGCTTTTTTTCTTTCTACTTTTTGCTTCCTTTTTCTTTTCTTTTTTTCTCGAGAGCAATTGTACAATATCTTGTAACTTTCACTACTTAAATACTCTTCCCCCCCTTCCCGACCTTTTAACCCACTGCCTTTTTACTTTGTTGCGGTTACGAACAAGATAATATAATCCTTTGCTACAACACCACGAATATTTCAATATGGCTATAACTCAATTAGAATGGTTGACTGGCTTGAATGTCACTGAAACCCCAGACAAGTACTACCGTCGCTCTTCTATCATCGGTACCATTGGCCCAAAAACTAACAATGTCGACACTTTGGTGAAATTGAGAAAGTCTGGTTTGAACATTGTCCGTATGAACTTTTCCCACGGTTCCTACGAGTACCACCAGTCTGTCATTGACAATGCTAGAAAATCTGAAGAGGTATATCCTGGCAGACCATTGGCCATTGCCTTGGACACTAAGGGTCCAGAAATCAGAACTGGTACCACTATTGACGACAAAGATTACCCAATTCCTCCAAACCACGAAATGATCTTCACCACCGACGACCAGTATAAGTTGAAGTGTGACGACAAAATCTACTACATTGACTACAAAAACATCACCAAGGTCATTGAAGCTGGCAGAATCATTTATGTTGACGATGGTGTCTTGTCTTTCCAAGTCTTGGAAGTCGTTGACGACAAGACCTTGAAAGTCAAGTCTTTGAACGCTGGTAAGATCTCCTCCCACAAGGGTGTCAACTTGCCAGGCACTGACGTCGACTTACCAGCCTTGTCTGAAAAGGACAAGGCTGACTTGAGATTCGGTGTCAAGAACAAGGTCCACATGGTGTTTGCCTCCTTCATCAGAACCGCCAACGACGTTGTCGAGATCAGAAAGGTTCTCGGTGAAGATGGCAAGGACATTCAAATCATCTCCAAGATTGAAAATCAACAGGGTGTTAACAACTTTGACGACATCTTGAAGGTCACTGACGGTGTTATGGTTGCCAGAGGTGACTTGGGTATCGAAATCCCAGCCCCACAAGTGTTTATCGCTCAAAAGAAATTGATTGCCAAGTGTAACTTGGCTGGTAAGCCATGTATCTGTGCCACCCAAATGTTGGAGTCCATGACTTATAACCCAAGACCAACCAGAGCTGAAGTCTCCGACGTCGGTAACGCCATCTTGGACGGCGCTGATTGTGTCATGTTGAGTGGTGAGACCGCCAAGGGTAGCTACCCAGTAGAGGCCGTCACCATGATGCACCACACTGCCTTGTTGGCCGAGAAGGCCATCCCATATTCTGCTTTGTACCAGGACATCAGAACATTGCAGCAAAGACCAACCGGCACAGTCGAGACCATTGCCATGGCTGCTGTTTCTGCTTCTTATGAGCAAAATGCCAAGGCTATCATTGTCTTGTCTACCTCTGGTACCTCTGCCAGATTGTGTTCCAAGTACAGACCAACTTGTCCAATTATAATGATCACCAGAAACAAACACTCTGCCAGATATTCTCACTTGTACAGAGGCGTGTATCCATTGAGTTACGAAAAGGAGCCTCTCGAAGACTGGCAAGCGGATGTTGAAGTCAGATTGAAGGTTGCTATTGAAGAAGCCAAGAAGATGCATATGGTCAAAGAGGGCGACTCCATTGTTGCTATCCAAGGTTCTGCCAAGGGTTTGGGTCACACCAACACCTTGAGAATCTTGCAAGCTTAAACAGCTTTTGCTTGAATCAGGTTTTTCCATTGAGCAAGATTCCACTTTTTTCCGTATTTTAATGTTGCCGTTTATTACGAGCACGACGCTTCGACGGCCTATATATTTTCAGGAATTTTCACGAATTTGATTTTTTTGTTTTGATAAACAGATAAAAGGGCTTTTAGTCCACAGAAATTGTAATACCAATTTTAAAAATTGTCGCAAACACTGGGTGTGGTTGTTTTCCTTTTAAGTTCTATGTCATGCCACTTTCCATGTATTATTTATTAAGGGTAAAGAGAAATTTTCCAAAAAAAATTTCAAAAATAGGGCCGAGCAGGGAATTGAACCCTGGACCTCTCGCATGCTTGGTGATTTCTGATTTTCTCAGAATCGCTTTTACCCAAAGCGAGAATCATACCACTAGACCACGCGGCCATTGTTGTTATTTTCTTAATGAGAACATTCTATAAAAACGCTCCTAATATAAAAGGAGAAAACAACTACGGCGAATCTATTAAAGCGAACAAATACTTTAAATGAACGTAAACTGGCCTGCCCTATTCCTTCATATTCAGACACTTGTGAATGGGAAACCCTCTATATATATACTATTTAAGTATGATGTACGAGCTTAATAGTCCTAACCGATGGGTCTTAGTCTATGGGTCATAATCTAAAGGATGTCTCTAGGAGGTAATATTACAACATTTCAAATTTTTAATGTTATAGTTTTGTTGGATAGCACGTGTAATCGAGAAATCTCGATTTTTTAATTAGAAGTGCACCAATTGGCTTAAATTTATCCTCATTAGAATTTTTGGTGTTGGCTATCTTTCCATAAGAAAAAGAGGCTTTATATAAGAATTTATGGCTGTAGTATTGCCCAAATTGCGAAACGTGTGTAATGATGAATATAGACTATTCTGAAAAAAATTCAACATTGATTGACCATGCCTACTTTTTCTTGTCACATTTCGGTAAAATGGGACCCAGTCTTATCTGGCGAGAGAAAATTTAAGCACTCGAACTAATGTGGTTCCGCTAGCGCTTTGTCAATCTCCTCGTGAAGAGACAGCAATCGTTCTACGAATGCGAAAAGCGTTAGTCAATGTTGGGATTATCTTTAATAACTGAACTATTTGAAATTAGGATGGCTAAAAAGGACCAAAGTATATAAGGGTGGGTTATATATGTCAAAAGTCATAGAAGGCCCGAGTGCCAAGGATAAACGTCGCGCGGAAACAATGATAGAATATGATACAACGAAGGCATATCTGAAACAGGTCTGTATAAAGGCAACATTCAACCCGGCATAGTTGTCATATATAATGGCCAGTTTCAAGGCCATTCTAGGTAGCCCGAACGATATAGGGAAGAGAAAGGAGGGTCAATCCAGATCAGTAGGGAGGCCTTTCAAACAAATGAGAGTTCATGTTTTGTCTATTTATTAAGTAAGTATTTGGAGAGCGAGATCCATGTAAAGTGACACAACATCTTCATGCATAGTACCAAAAGAAAGCATACGAAAAAAAATAGGAGTATTGCAAGAATTTATAGTATACGGTATATAATATATATATTGACCGTTTGAAATAAATACAGCTAGCCATAATAAAATATCTACAAAGATACATTAAAGCATTGTTGAATACAGGACAAGACAATATGTTGGAAGGTAAAATAACATGGAAGAATGGATAACAGATTCTTGGAACAAAAAAAGAAAAAAATCTAATATGAGCTCATGGTGGTGAAAAGACTATATAAAAATGTATCAGAAAAACTGCCAACACATTAAAGTGGGCAAAAAGAAGCAAGTAGGTAAGCCACTAGTAAAAACATAAGAAGAAATTATAAAATTAATACAAAGATAATGGTGATACTTTTAATTTCTTATAAATAAGCGACCCCTTTTTAATTTTTTTTTCTTTTCTTTGAATACCCTTTTTATGAAAAAAAACTTTTCTGCACAATTCCTAAAAACCAGTTAACGAATATGACTCCAACGCATGCGATTGTAGAACTTGGTATTTATTTGCAATAATAGTGTTCATAATGGTCGTAAAAATGTGATAATGATGAATAATAAATCAAGAAATTTTGTTGGTCGTAACTCATAAGGTCGTTAAATATGTTAGGACATGACGTAGGCAGGCACAAAGAAAAAAGAAAAAATAACAAACAGGTACAAAACGCAAATAGTAGAATTGAACACTTTTACAAACACCTGACCAATACAACCTGACCTCACTTATCATCTTTTAAAAAGCTTTTTAAAAAATGTCCCGCCAGCTTTCTTCTTTCTCTTATTGTCACCATGCTTTTCACCGGACACGGCGTGAGGAGCGCCATCTTTTACAGTAATAAAACCTTTGCTTCCCTTTCGGTTGTTCAGAGTGTCGGCATCGGCATGGTTGCTTGCACTCAATGATAAGCTCGACTTGTTCATGGCACTATTTTTATTAGTAGCGCTATTGCTGCTACTTCCATTACTAAAAAAGTTGCTTAGCTTTCTGGTGGAAGAGCGCGAAACATTTCTAGAGCTAGAGTTTTGACTCTCTGTAGGCGCAAGGGTATTACTTTGTGCCTTTTGAAGTATTTCTCTATAGGTTAGGCCCTTTGATTTGGCGCTTTCAGCAGTGCTTGTATTTGTACTGGTTTTGCCTAACTTGAAGTTATTGGCGTTGCTGTTATTATGATAAGCACCATTGGACATCCCCGATGGGGAAGCGGTGTCTGCAAACTGAATTTTTGCTCCTCCTCCGGTACTACCGTCTCTCTGGTTATTAAGGTTCCCGGCGCCGTAGGCACCACTTGCAACACTGTCGGTATTCATGTTGCCAAAGTTTCCATCCCTTAAACTTCTTTTTGCAGGCCTGGTGTTTTTTGCATGGTGATGGCCATTATGATGATGATATTGGTGGTGATGGCGGTGGGGCTTTGGACAATAGGGTCTGTCTAGATCATCGTTATCGCTTTCACCATCGGTATCCGTTTCACTATCTGAGTTGTCGCCACCATAGTCATCGTCAGCTGCATCCATACCCGAATCAGCATCAGAGGAAGACTCCAAGGTGTTTTCATAATTGTATTTACCATTTTTGGCACGGTTTCCAGGGATTGTAGCTTTGGGGCCATTGATTGGCGTACTGTCACCATCGGAAGATAAGGAAGAGGTAGAAACAACAGCATTTTGCCTGGCACCAATCTTTTTTTCTGAAAGTTCATTGTTGAGATGCTTTAAAAGAATTTCCTTTGTTCTGGTAGTTGGAGGTAACGTCTTATCGTGATAATCAAAATGCGAATTTTGCAAAAAGTTGAGAGACTCATTGGTTGACTTATCAGTAGCCTTGGCAAGCAAATCACTAAAAAAGCTTTCAGGGCAATAGAATTTTTCAGCAGATTCCTCTGTGGTATTCTTTTGGCCCGTCAAAGTTTTGAAAAGGTCAAGAGTACCAGCAGCAACACCCAAAGAGGTAGCATTAGTGTGGTCTTTAACATTGTTATTGGTGGACGAGACAACGCGATTGCCATCATTTGACACTTTGTCTTTTAAACTATCCAACATTTCACCCAACTTATCAGTTGCACCGTCAATAGCAGTCTCTGCGGTCCCGTTCTGTGCGTCTTGATTTTCATATTCATCATCGTCATTGTCATACTCTTCATCGTCAGTTTCAGAAAAGGCAGCGGCTTCATTTTCATCACCGGTCCAATCTTTGACCCAATTGTAATTTTCAAAAATAGTATTAGAGGGCGTGCTGCTGGAGGTTACTGAATAATATTTCTTGGAAACAATGCTCGATGGAACAACAAGTACATCCAAGTTTGTGTCTCTTATCAAAAACTCCAGTAATTTTATCTTCAGTTTAGTGGAATTGGATAATGCAGAGGCAACAGCCGCATACTTGTTACGGCTTGAAGTGTGCTGCAAGTTGTGAGTACTATTGTTGTTGCTATGGTACACACCATTATGGAGCCCGCCACTGTGACACGAATCATTGCTGCTGACGCGCGATACCTTATTACTGTTTACAAGGGACGAAGATCTTCCATTGAGCAAGTCAGCGGTTGACGAGTTATTGCTTGGACTGATGCTGGTATTAGTGCTGGCAGTGGTAGTAGCGACGTTACCGGTACCATTACTAACTTTAATGGGACTTTCGCCAAGATCTCCAAGAGATGGCCTTCTGCTGCTTAGGGCACTGGATCGATCACTGTGTCCACTAGAACTAACGTGGTGATTGTAGTGCTGGTTGGTGCCACCTTGCAAATATTCGTCGTCATGCTTGGACCCAATAACAAAAATTTGGGGACCATAAACTTGAATTATATTGATGAGCACAAACTTCAAGTCAACTTTTACAAATTGTTTTTTTCTTTTAGGCTTGTAAGGTATCTGTCGAATCTGCTGGTGGGTGTGGCCAGTGTGAGCAGCGGTATGTAACAATTCAGGAATATCGTTGCTTGTGGTTCTAGAAAACGAGTCGTAATTGCTCTTGTCCGAGTAAGGGGAGTAGTCCAAATAATCATCGCTAAGGACACTCTTGCGACGTGGTTTTTCTTTGGCATGCTCGGTAGTAAGAGAGTGAATGTTGACATTTTCGCCGTCGCTTTCATTATTGTCCAAGTCATCGTGCAAAATATTGTCAAAACAGAATTCAACTGTAATGCTTATGGCTAAGTTTCTAGTCTGTGCCATTTTCTCTAAGGTTTGCAAAAGCTTTTTAGCACGTTCTTGGATGTTGGCACAGACAACCTTGACCTTTTCGCTAGCAGTTAATCCTGCTCTTTTTGAGGCAGTTCTGTATGTTTTTGGCCTAGAGTGGTTGCTGTTAGAAAGATTGGAAGACGAGGAAGAAGAAGGAGGAGGAGAAGAAGTAGAAGAAACCTTCGGCAGGGATGGCTGCTTCTTTGAAACATATGGGGCGGTGTATGAATTCATGCGCTTTAGTTCCTCTCCTAAAAGGGAGTTTGATCCCTTGCGGCTGGATAGCGATTTGGCGGCGGAGTGGGATGGAGCAGAGGGCGCTAGGTTACTACTATTGTTACTTTTAGATTTGCGCAAGTTGTAACTATTGAGGTCATCCAACATACTAGTAGTCTTGTACCTTACTAATTTGTTTGAGTCAGCTTCTGCATCTTCTAATATTGTTGCTTCATTGACTGGATCGCTGATATTTAGTAGCTGCTGTATATACTCAAAGTCGTGGGGTAACACTGTAAATACCACGAGCTTATCGCCGTTGCGGATCAAACCGTTATTGTCGAAAATGTATCCCAATGAGTTCCACGTGTGTCTGCGACCGGAAATGTAGACCATGATAGTTTTGTTTGGGGTAATTGCCGGGTCCAAGTCCTTGAGGTCGTCCTTGGACTGGACCAAATGGTATTGGCCCAAGGCATTGTACCGCGAAGGCCTGCCCATGACCTGCTGCATCACGTCTTTGGGAGCATAGGTGAAGCGGGCATTGTGGCGGACCCAATGCTCAAAGGAGTCGTGCTGCGAGTGCAAGACAAACGAGCGGTAGTTAACCTGTGGCCGGGAAGGGTAATTTTTGTTAAAGATGTTAGTGATATTGACGCCTTCCTTGGAGTACTGGGTTTTGATATTGTCGCTTCCGGTGTTTCCATTGCTGGACAAGTTGTTGGTCAAGACCTTAAACTTGGACAACCCTATCGAGCTTTCTAGCCCATTGAGGAAATCGGACTTGATCTTGTCGGCGGAGAAGGACTGGTTGCGCTGCAACTTGTACTGACCGTCTAAGGCGAGGATTTCCTCGTCTGTCATTTCCGTCAACTTTTTGTGCTTGCTAGCGTTGGGAGGGGTGGGGCCTGCGGCCATGGTGTCGACGATAAGGCCAGGGTCGAGGTTGATGTTGAGCTGGGTGTTGCGGAACGTCTCCTCGTCTTGGTCCTCGCTTTTAAAGCGGTTGTAAACGTTGGAGAAGGAGTCGGGGTTGGAGCTATTGTAGTTATGGTAGGCGGTGCTGCTACTATTTTTGTGGCTATTCCTGGTATTGCTATTGCCGTGAAGCGAGCTAAAGGCTGCGGACTGGGAGGCAGCCGGTGCACTGTAGGCCCTGGCCTTCTTCAAGATGGAGCGGCCCATGGGTACTTCGGGCAATTTTTCGCGCTTGAGCTTTTGCCTGCGCGCAGTGGTCTCGGTAAAGCTCTTCTGGCTCTGCAAGTCGTTGTAGAAGCGGTCATTCTGGTTGACATAGTTAAACTCATCGAACTTGAAGAACTTGGAGGGGTCGTTGTGAGATACGCTGGAGGTCCTGCGGACGGTGTAGCCAAAGTCCAAATCGGCGATGTGATTTTTTGGCGGCGCGCGGTCGGCAGCAGGGGCGGCATCCTCGTCTCTGACAATGAACTTGGGGACGTAGCGCGGCTTGTCGGGGTCGATAATGTCCGTGAAGAGATTGTTGAACGAGACCCTCTTGCGGTAGTGGCGGGCGGTATTGGTGATGGCGGTCTTGTCGTTCGGGTTGTTGGAAGGTGCGTTAGCGCCGGCTTGAGCAGGGACGGCAAGCGCGGACATTTTGACACGATGTGTGTTCTGCCAAGGCGGGGACGAAGGAGGCTAGCTGTAGGACAATTGGGATTGTGAGCAGAATTGGCGGCTGGGCTGGGCTAGGCTGGGCTGGGCTGGGAAGTAAAAGTGCAAAGAAATGGCAGAAAAGCAGAAAGGCAAAGAAATGGTAAAAAGTAGAAGAGAAAGAAATGGCAAGGAAGATGAGCAGAACAAGGATGAGATAAAATACGGAATGCAAAGTGCAAACAACAAGGCGCGCGGTGCAGAGACAACAAAAGCGTTTGAGAGCGGCGACGCATGGCCAGCAAGGAATGTGCAAGACCCCAGCGCTAAGTGGGAAAGCCCAGCAGTAGCAGCAGTAGCAGCAGTAGCAGCCAAGCACACCGCCTGATATGCTCTCACGCTGCCGCCCACAGGGCCAAGAAATACCAGGGGTGCGCCGGGCTGCCGGCGGACTGCTCGGCACGTGTTTCATACCACTTTAGCGCCGACAAGGAAATAAACAGCGGCACACTTGGTCTGGAGAGCTGAAGGCCTCCTTTGGTTATAGCGTTTATGTGTATGTGTGTCGTGGAGCAGCCAAACCAGCTCGGAAGAGAGCAGAACGTGTGTCTTTAGTTAGCCCCCGTGGATGGCGCAAATATGCTGGCACCCTGCTATGCTGGAGCAGGGCGACGGAAAGCATATGCCAGTCGGCGCGGGCGGGAAGGAAACATCCCCTGGACGGGACTATGGGTGCGTGAGACACAGCGACAACTTGGCAATTTTCTTTGAGAACCCAATTGTGGTGCTGGCAATCGGTTGTACCTGGTGTACGCAACAACCGGGACAGAGGCCTGCTGGGCATCGTCTGCGAATGTCCGTCACACGATGGCAAGCTACGGAACCCTCATACACATGTTCTTGCTCTTCCGTCCAGCAAGTCCTGCTCCGCCCCAGGAAGACATGAAAACCGCGCAGTTGCTGAACGACTCAGCCCAAGCCAAGCATTTTTCCAAACCTTCGCGTTCCCACAACACTGTCAAAGTTGCTGTGTAGATCACAAAGTGCTCTTAGTAAGCGCTGGGGGCACTACTGGGGAACGACACAGCCATGTCATGCAGTATCCAGAAGCGATCTGTTATAAAAGATTGCCCCTAGTTTTTGTTCCCCAATTCTAGCCCTCGCACACTATACGGACCGGGCTAAATGTAAGCTACAGTTACGATCGGCAGACGGCGGTTTGCAATATGCGACGACACCCTGTACTTCAAACGAGCGTTTTCAAAAAACCGCAACGATTGTTGACACTAGACAACAGCAAAAAAAAAAGCTCCGATTTCATAGAATAAGGGTCCGCCGTACATCCTCTCTTTCTGCGCGCACGCCAGCGCGATTTTTTATTATGACAGAAAACGGACTTTCCCCCAGGCAACACCTGTCAGCAGGAAAAGGCATCCAAGAAGATTTCCGCACCACGAACTTTTACTCTTCTATTTTTCAGCTGTGCAGACCCGCGCGGCTGGCTCTGAGAGCGCGAATATGTGGGCTAGCCCAGAGAGGTAGGTCCCTGCGCGCGTCACAATTATAGTATTTCGCGCCACCTAAATGTTTAGGTAAATATCCATCTAGGTATCTAAATAGTAAACCTTCAGCCGCCAAAACTTTGTAGAACTTTTATGAAATATTTTACCGTGTTTGGACACGCCCCACCGCTTGCGGTTTGACTGATCCACAGAGAACGATACCCTTTTGAAAACATTTGAGAAGACAAAACAAATGGAAAACTACTTTGAAAAAAACATTCATGGTTGCGACCACATTTAGAGACTCCCCTACGCTTGGATGACGTTCGTTAGTCTGAGACCTTAGCGTATTTGCAAGGGCAATCCACCAGCCTTCCCAAAATGAGTCTCTTACTTCTAGGCACTTTTCAGCCAGACCTACGCTGCTCATCAAATAGCGTAGGTGCAGTTATCTTCCCACAAATGTCAAATATTTACATATCACTTGAAGGCCTGACGGAACAGTCCGGGTGCGCTAGTTCCAAGCGTTTGAGACTCAGGACATACATGGTATGAACAAACTTGGTAGTGTCACGATCATGATATGCGTCATCACACCGTACACACATATTCTTACAGCCAAGAGCCGCTTCCTATTTTTTAAAGAACAATTTCACTTTTAAGGAAGATTAGAGTCCTTAATATGCAATCATTTATATTCCTAGAATCAAGGCTTGTTGAGTCATAACTAACATGTTTATCTGTAAATATGGATTTTAAATCTTCTTTTTATTTTATCTTATTTTATATAGTTTAATATAACCAAGACAGTTATCTTTATTATATGCACGTGACACACTGTCTTTTTAAACGCTTCTTTAGATTAAGAAATACAAAGACTTACGGATTATAGACTAGTCTGGCGCTGCCAAAAAATGGACCATACTAGCCCTGCTTAAATATGCCATGCGTATTTTTATAGCCAAAGAACCATTTCGGGGCCAATCATTTATAAAACAAGTCTACCGTAGAATCCTTCTTGACATAAAATAAGTACTCCTTCTCCATCACTTCAAGCGCTCTTCTTCTGTTATTGCTGACATTTCCCATGGATCCTAAATTGCCATTCATGGACAACATACCGAGATCGACTAATCCTCTCGAGATAATTAGGTTTCCTGAAATGTCATCTGCTCTACCCGTGCTAAGCGGTTTCACGTTGACGACAAAGTTTGATTTGTGAAGCAAGTGGGAGTAAAACTTGGTCACTTTGAACTCAATCGCCTGCTCACTGTTGTAGCTATTGAAATCGATGAGCGGCTCATCTACACCAGTGAGGACAAACATACCTTGGGCCTTTTTGTGTAGTTGATGTAGTTTTCTTATGAGACTGACTGGGCTAATAGATGATGCTGAGAGAAGAAATTCAGGGTTCTCAACAAGAACGACGCTATTGAGCAGTTGCTGCTGCTGTATTTCCGCGACTTTTTGGAGAATGTGTTTGTTAAAAAAATTTATCACAGATGACTCAGAGACATCGTTGTTTAGCAAATCCGTAAAAAGCCCATCAAAACAATTTATAAAATGGAACCTGCCATTCAAACTGGAGTAGTGGTGCAGCTTCCCAGTTGAATCGGACATCTGCTGCCTGAGATCGAGATTAGTACTGCTGCTGTTGTTGTCGCTTGATAAATCAATACCTGTAACTTTCTTGAAGTAGTATGCGAGATGATTCAAGTTGTTGATAAAGGAAATATAAATTACCTGGTTTTCAGAGCTTTTAGCGCTGTCCAATAAAGCCTTGATAGCCAGAGACGTTATTGAGGCAGCGTGGGAGTTGAGACGGGACTTTCCGAAAAGAAGTTCCTCTATTAAGGTATTGACGAGCCAGATGGGGCTAGTGCCGTCAATGGAAGTTATGAGGCCTAAAAAAGCATTGTATTGTGCTGGCGTGAGAAGTTTGGGAGAAACCACTGTGCTGTCCGAAAAAATGGTAAAAACCTGCTTTTGTCTAGTGGTCATTGTATGTACAATTGATGGTGTTCTCTTCGTTTTATTAAGTAACTTTGATATACCTTCCGATAGCTTTGAAATCATCTCAACTGGTTTTGTTCATCGCCAGAATAAAGAAAATATTTTGTATGGTGCGCTTAGAATGACGTGTGCATTTATCTAATGTGATTACAAAAAAGCAACTAACTAACTTTCTATAAGGTTATAATATTTTTTGCACCATCGTAACTCGGTTTTGCCTCGCATATTGCAATACGCTGAATGCTCTTACCATTTTCTTTTAAGAGAAACAATACTAATTAAGCTTTGAAATTTGCTTGTTTTTCTGACTAGAAAAGTAGAAAGGGTATGGAATTAGGCTTTACAAATATCGCCAAAAAGTGAAGTAAAAGTGCGCTTAGAAATATTTTGACATTCAGTATCCGGCGGGTAAAATTGGAAGCTTTTCAGAAAAAAATAGGAAAATTTTCAATTTTTCATAATTGAAAGAACACATGTATGAGAAAACAATTCCAAGAAATAGAATACGCTGACGATTCGAAATAAAATATATAACGAGGTAGCTTGTAACTCATTGAGCACAAACCATTTACATAGGGTTCAATATGGCTTTTTCAAGAGTAGCATCTAGAAGCTTGCAGAGGGTTAGCATAACACATATAGTGCAGCATCAGAAACGCGTTGCAGTTCCTCTTATTACACAAAGATTTAATTCGACCCTTAATAATGGTCTCAATGCTAAGAACATCGAAAATAGCAGCCAAGTGGCTCCCCTCAGCCAATCAGTTGAACAGAAAGCAGAAGACTATGACGAAGACCTTGATGAGTGGTTGACTGCTATCGACCAGTTAAGATCAGAGTTTACCAACCCAAGCACCCCATACAATCCAGAAACATCTCTTGCACCACCAGACAAATCTAAAATTGATCTTGCTACTTTGCCTTACAACAAATTCAAGCCGACCGAAGAACAGCTACAGGAGTTGAGAAACTTGAAAAACAAAGCTATTCCATTACCGAAAGACGAAGTGCTCGAGAACTGCACCAATTTGATTATGAGACACGGTAAAAAAGCCAGAGCTGAGAAACTTCTCGCTAGAGCCTTGTACCTCGTCAAACTCCAGTTACGTGAAGACCCAGTAAAAGTGTTGAAGGACATTTTGGAAAAAATGTCTCCATTGATGACTGTCAAGACATTCAGAAATGGTACTGCCAAGTCTTCTATTGTGCCTATACCTTTAAACCAACGTCAGAGAATAAGATTTTCCTTCGGGTGGATATTGGATAGTGCCTCCAAAAGACCGAATGTCAACTTTTCCGTCAGATTGGGCGAGGAATTAGTTGCTGCTGCTAATGGAGATTCTGTTGGCTATGACAAGAGAGCTCAAATGCACAAGGATGCCATGTCTTATAGAGCTTACATCAAACTATAAGCATGCTGTGGATGACACTGAGGGAGGGAATAGTAATTTTTGAGATAGTAAGCAATGATACTTTGATACTACATAATGACGCTTGCAAATAAAACATTTTTGTAAATACAGTACAAATATGAGGCCCTTTTTGTAAAGAACTAACAAACAAATCACTGGTTTTTTAATATCTTTTAGAAACAGCCAAATGGGAGGTCTCAACAAACATCTCTGTACGGGCAGAAAACAAATTACAAGGAAGACATGAAAATGCTGGCTTGACTATCGGTAATAGTTGAAATATCGATATTCAGCATCTTCGTGTTATTATATCAAACTACATGTAGTGTTATTAGTATTTTTGGTAGTCAGGGCTTGTCGGGAAATTACTAGAAATAGATTTATCTATCAGGCATTTAATTAATGTAATTGGAAATAATAGATAATCTTTTGACTAGAATAGGGGAACCAAAGTCTATACAGTATACCAAGTTTGATAACAACATATTGTCTGAACGATCAACTGAGTGGTGTGGCACAAACCAAAGATGTGCTACACGTGATGAATCTTTTTCTGCGTACGGGTAATATCTAACGAACACCAAAAATTAAATTTTCTGGGTGAAAAAAATTTCATCAAAATCAAAGAAAAAGGATAGGAAAAAGAGGCCATTAAAGAAGAGTGAAGGTCTTGTTACCAGAATATCACGGTTTTTTCCCATTTCCGAAGTAATACCGAGTATTAAAGATGGCTCCAATTGCTGCTGTCAGGCCTGAGAACGTTCTCAAGACCTGTGAGAACTTGATCAAGGTCAACAACTCTGATGAGGCCTTGAGTATCTTGAAAAACTTTATTGGTGCCAAACGTTTCAAGTACATTTCTGCCCCAGCTGCCGAGTCCATCGGTTTGTTGTTTGTCGAGTTATGTGTCAAGAAGAGAGATTTCAAATTGGCCAAGGAAGGTTTATTTAACTTCAAGAAGAATGTTCAGACCATTAATAACGGCTTAGACACCGTTGGCACCGTCCTCAGAAGATACATTCAATTGGGCGAAGCAGCCTTGAACGAAGCCAAAGCAAATGCTGCCAGTGCTGCCGTTGAAGACAATGTTGTCGATTTGGACGAAGTCAAAGCTCCAGAAGTTTTGTTATTGTCTATCGTCTCTAGCGATGATACCAAAGACAGATCCGACAGAGAGCTCTTGACCCCATACTTGAGATTCATGTTTGACTCCTACAGATCGGTTTTGGAAATTATAAGAAACACCAAACAATTGGAAATTGTCTATTGCTATGTTGCCAGCCAATCTTTCAAATTCTGTGAACAGTTCGGCAGAACCCAAGAGTTTAAAAAGCTCTCCGAAGTGATTAGAAACCACTTGCAGTCTATTAACTTTTACGCAAACCAATCGTACACCAACTCTTTTAACGCTCAAAACCAAATTGACTTGTCGAACCCAAGTACTTTGGAAAGATTCTTGCAGTTGCGTTTCAACGGATTGAACATTGCTGTCAAAATGGAATTGTATCAAGAAAGCTTCAAGATCATTGTTGATATTCACACCTTGTTGGTCTACTCTAAGAGACATCCTAAACCAAGCATGATGTTGAATTACTATGAAAACTTGGCTAAAATTTTCAACGTTTCTGACAATACCTTATACAGATCTGTTGCTTGGTTGAAGTTCTTCAACTTGTACTCTCAATCACCAAACGCCACTTTGGAAAACTTGAAGAACTATGCCTCCATCATTGTTTTGTCCTCCTTGTCTATCTCTGAAACTGCCGACAGCAACAACGAAGACGATAAGCAAAAGTACCTTAAATTGTCCAGATTATTGAACCTATCTCAACCACCATCCAGGGATTCTGTCATTGACTCCATTAACACTCCAAACTTTTTGAAATTTGTTGACAAAGACTTGAAAATTTTATTCAACTTTTTGGAAAACAATGACTTCAACCCATTGTTCATTCAATCTGAGTTGGTTCCAATTTTGGACAAAATCTACAAAACTCCAAACTACAAGGCTTTCTTCCGTAATTTGTTGGACACTGTTGTTCTCAAAATTTTCCAACAGGTTGCCAAAAACTATGAAAACATTAAATTCGACTTTTTAATTGACTTGGCTACTTTTAAGGGTACTGAATTTGAAATTTCTGCTGTGGTGATTGAAAACTCTTTGATCAACGCTGGTAAGGAAGGTCTTTTGCCACAATTCAGAATTGATCATGCCGCTAACGTTATCTCATTCATCAACGATCCATTCAATGTCAATTCTTCTACCGCTGAGTCTACTGCCGCTGACTTGATTAAGGTTCAGTTATCTAACTTATCTAACACTTTGTTGAAATCTCTTTACAACACTGATGCTTCTTACATCGAGAAACAAAGAGCAGACAAGGCTAGAGCTGTTGAATTGGCTAACCAAGAGCTTGAGCAAGAACGTCAAGAGATTGAAGAAAGAAAAATCTTTTTTGAGAAGAGAAGACAAGAAGAAGCTGAAGAGGAAGCTAGAAGAGCCGAAGCTGAAAGAAAACTCAGAGAAGAAAAACTTGCTGCTGAAAGAAAGGCAGAAAAGGAAAGACAAGAGCAAGAAGCTCAAAGAAGAGCCGAAGAAAAGGAGGCTAAGAAGATTGAAGAGATTCGAGAACTTGAGAAGATGAAGATTGCTGAAGATATCAATAAAGCCGGTATTATTCACATTGATGTTAACGAAATCAAGGATATTGATATCGACCAATTGAGAAGAATGCAATTAGACCAATTGACCAAGGATCAATTGGACACCCAAGAAACTTTGAAGGCTGTTTTCAAGAGAAACGACCACTTGGAAAGAGCTTTCAGAAAGTACGAATTGAAATTATTAGAAGAAGACGAGAAGGTTCAAAAGCAAAAAGATATTGAAAACTACAATAGCTTGAAGGCCAAACTTACCGAAAAGGCCAAGAAAGGACATGAAGAGTCTATTAAATTGCGTGACAGATTGCAAAGAGTTGTCCCAACTTACAAATCTTACGTCAGCAAGATTAACGCTTCTCGCGAAGAAGAAATCGAGAAGTTGAAGGCTAAGGCTGCTGCTGCTTTGCAAAAAGAAAAGGAAGCAAGAATCCAACGTCTTAAGGAACAGAAATTGCATGCTTTGGTCAGAGCCAAGCAAGAGGAGGAAGAACGCAGACGCAGAGAAGAAGAGGAAGCTAAGGCTGAAGCCAAGAGAAGAGAGGAAGAAGCTGTTGCTGACGCCAAGAGAGAACAAGAGGAGAAAAAGAAGAAGGAGGAAATCGAGAAGTTGAGAAGTGAAATGGCCGCACAAAGAGCCAAGGACGAAGCCGCCCTTGCCAGACAACGTGAACTTGAAGCTCAAGTCGAAAAGAGACTTGCTGAAAAGAACAGACCTGCTCCATCTGGTGGAAGATTTAGTAATGCTTCATCCCGTAATTTCTCTTACGGTGGCAGATCCAACTCTAACCTTGGTGACAGCCCAAGAACGTTTAGTGGCTCTTCTGCTCCAAGATCCGGCGAGTCTTCTGCTTCTCCGTCCCCAGCTCCAGCCAGTGGCAAGCCATTGACTTTCGCTGAAAGAATGAGATTGAAACGTCAACAGCAACAACAGCAGTAAATAAGGTTGGAATGGACATTGTCAAGATAATTATCCCATTCTATCTGTTTTTCCGCGCTGCTAAATTCTCATGTTTTTTATTTTTATTTGAAGTTAGGATCACGGTACATCATACTTTTGATTTCTGAATCAAGGCTACTTTATATGCTGTTTTCGTTCTACTTTGCACTACATGCTAACTGTTATTGGTTTATACAATGGGCGTAATTTGTCGCACGTTTGCAAACGGGCGGACGTAGTAAGGCCCAAGAGGCGTAGACCAACTGGGCGGGACGGTAGGGTGTCCATATGGATCCTTAGCTTTGTGCCACCGTTGTCCTTGCCGGGCGGTGCTTTTTTCTCTCCCAAGCTTTTCGATATACGAAAGCCATCTTACTGTCACAGGCTTTTTCTGGCTTACCATCAGCATCCGGTGTCGAGCATTCCAGCCTATTGATAGATAGTCACCACCCACCATGAGTGTATGTTACGTTACACTATTTATTAAAGTGTTTATAGGTTTGTTGAGGCTTTTTTTGTGCGGCGTGTCGTGGCCAGAGCAGCGCTTTCATGTTTATGTTGGCTTTTCTAACTGTATTGAGATCTGTTACATCTAGCAGACCGTGTGAATGCCAAGTTGTGCGACTTAGATATAAGTCGCAAGCCATTTAGGGTCAAAATTGATATTAAGATTTGATGAAAACATGAATAACGGTCGTACAACGCGTTAAGTGCCGATATTGATATTTGAATTTTCTTAATACCTCATTGAAACATGGTGTCTTTTTGGTTTTGACTTTCCTTACATTTTTTTTTGTTTTTGCCTAGCCCACGAACATCAACCAACAGTTTGTCATTTCTCGGCTTTGACATTGAATACTAACACAGCATTATAGAACCCATATTATCAAAACAATAGCTATGAGTTGAACACTTATAACAATAGCACTACTGCCGCTGGTAACCCATATGGGGACAATCCATATGGCGACCAAAGCTACGGTAACCAGGGTTACGATAACACCAACAACCAGTCCTATGCCAACCAGGGTTACAGTAGCCAGCCTTACAGTGCTGGCGCTGGCGCTGGTGGTGCTACTGGTGCTGGCGATGATGTCACCTTTTACAACGAAATCAGAAGCATCAATGATATGTTGGACAACTACAATGTTTTGATTGACAAAATCCAAACTACTCAAAGAAGAAGCTTGAACGAAGTGGACGAAGAGCGTCAATTTCAATTGAGTAAGGACATTGACAACTTGACCTCTCAAGCTTCCTCTCAACAAACTATCATTAAGAACAGATTGCAAAGCGCTTTCAAGACTGCTGGTGTTGACAATGCTAGAAAACAGCAAGCTGAAACTGCCAAAGAACACTTTTTGCAATTGATCCAAAAGTACCAATCTGCTGAAGCCGACTACAAGACGAGAAACCAGCAACAAGCTGAAAGACAATATAAAATTGTGAACCCAACTGCCACAGACCAAGAAGTGCATGCGGCTATTAGCGATGTCGGCGGACAACAAATCTTTTCTCAAACCTTGTTGAACTCAGACATGAAAGGCAGAGCTCAGTCTGCTTTGTCTGAAGTCAGAGCTAGACACAGAGAAATCCAAAAGATTGAACAATCTATGCAGGAGTTGACCAGACTTATGGAACTTGTGGAGAACTTGATCATTGAACAGGATGTAGCTGTTGGCAACATTGAACAAAAGGCACAAGCTGCTGAAACCAACATTACCGGTGCCGTCAAAGAAACCGATATTGCTATAGAAAAAGCTAAGAAAGCCAGAAGAAAGAAGTGTTGGTGTATCTGGATCAGTATTATTGTCATTCTTATCATTATTGCTGTCATTGTTGGCAGCGTTGCAGGTAAATATGCAAACAAATAAAAGCAAAAAAGAGGCAATATTATATAAATCTTTACAAAAACTTTTTGTCAGTCGTGTTTTTTCGTCTTCTTTCGTTTTTTCTTGTCATTTTGTCAACAACTTCTAATAATTTTTTTGTTATCCTTTTAGCACTTTTTAACTTTCTTTTATCTACTATTTTCTAATTGTATAAAACATTAAAATTTTTGGTTTATTAGTACTTTGAATTTGCAGCTTATATATTACAATATAAAAAAGGAAATAGATTTTCTTTTCGTTAGTGACTGAATTGATGTTATGATATTACCGTTTTTTTAATACTGTCTGCATAGCCACATGGACATCCTTGATAGAGGAAGCTTCACTAGAGTTTGGCTGTGTGTTTTCTTAATACTGTTTTCCCATCATGTGACATAATATATTACATAAGCACACTGTCTTCCCTATTTCGAAGTTTTCTCTTTATTCTTTTTTTGTTTTTCCATCGGCCCTGAAAAAAACAGCCCTGTCCTCCTCCATACGAACACCTATTCTACGAGCCTATAGGATTCTGCCACAGTGTCGCTGAATAGCCTTCAAGGACTGTATTATCAATTGTACCATAGAGAAGATGTCCGAGAAAGTTGTTGAGAATAAGGAATTGGGCAAGAAAGCGAATGACGGAGAAGCTCCTGAGACATTGGCGCGTAAAAGAAATATCAATGAGAGAGAAACGGAAGCCGAAGATGAGAACCCTGTCAAGGACGGCAAGGAGCCTGAAATGAAGAAGACAAAGCTTGTTCAGGAAACAAAGCCAATTGACTCAAAGGATGTATCCGAGGGCGGTGAGAAAAATGGCGAGACTCAGACAACTACTACTTCGGAGATAGCAAAGAAGGACCCCAAACCCGAACAAGCCAAGAAGACAACAACAACGACAGAAACAAGCACGAAAGATCCTAAACGGAATACCAAATCTACAGAGAAGAAGAAGGGTGCAGAAACAGCTTCTGCTAAGCAGGAAGAAGAAGGCAGTGGCGAGAAGAAGTCCAATGTCATGTTTGGAGGAAGTGGATTTGGCGGCACCGCATTTGGCTCGTCATTCAAAGCATCTTCTGTATCTCCATTTTCATCCTCACTCAATACACCAACATCTTCTAGTCCAGGTCTAAACTCCGGCTTTGTTTTTGGACTGGGATCCAAGTTCTCGAATGCATTCAAAAACGCCACCAGCAGAAAATCAATCTTCGATACAGCCTCCAACGATAGCAGTAAAACCAAAAAAGAAGAAGAAGAAGAAGAAAAAGAAGAAGAAAAAGAAGAAGAAGAAGAAGAAGAAGAAGCCAGGGCCAAGTCGCCAGAAGCCGCCAAAAAGAAGGGTGACGAAGGAATAGCTAGTTCAGCAGACTTGTACAAGACTGTTAAGTTGGAAAAAAAGGATATGAAATCTGGGGAGGAGGAAGAGACCGTCGTTTTCCAGTGCAAGGCAAAAGTGTACGTCTTGAACTTGAACAACATAAACAGTGGCTGGAAAGAAAGAGGTGTTGGTATGCTACATATCAACAAGCTTTCGGAAGATAAGGTGCACGCAAACAAGGCCAAAGCCAGAATCGTGATGAGAACTATTGGCATCTTGAAAGTCATCTTGAATGTGCCTATAGGCAGCGGGTTCGAAGTGTTCAAGGGCATGGAGAGTTCATTGCACTCAGAAAAGTTCATCAGACTCAATTATATAGAGGTTGACGGTGATGCTACTGCCGCCGCGCAAGAAAGCGGCAAGGACAATAAAAACGGCTTGGCCAAGAATCAAAGGTTTGTGCAGTATGCCATCAGGGTGGGATCCGCGGATTCGGCCAACGAGTTGTACGATTGCATAAATGAGTTCATTCCGGGAAAGAAAGACTCCGTGGAGTCTAATGTTTGAATTAAGCGGACAGAACATATAGATGAAACTAATGACACGTTTATTACTATAATACACAGTAGTAAGGAAAATAAAAAAACACAATGACCTTTTCTTGACAACTTTTTATTTGCGTATATCACAGCTTTGAAAATTTTTGGTAATGAAAAAGAAAATATTTTACTGCTTGACAAAGGCTATGGAACAAATTGTGGAACCTTTGACCCCGCCAAACTGGAAGCTCGGATAATTAATCTTCTTCCACATCTCGAGCCCCTCGCTGTTTTCGAGCACGACCTTGGTGAGCTCTTCTTCGCTAAAGTTACAACTAGTTATAAGTAAAACAGCATCCTTTTTCATAAGCTGAGAGATAATGCGGGGATACAACTCGTAGCCCAAGTATTCACCATTTTGGTACTTGTATTTTTCACTGTTTAACGCAATAGCATCCAAAGTACCCTTATCCAAGAGTACATCAAGATCCTTAAACTTTTCATCCTTCAAGAACTCTTCGTAGTTAGTCAAGAAGTCAACCTGGTAAAACTTAATCTTACCATTTAGCTCTTTCGACTTAGCTATCTGTTGTGCAAACTTCACGGATGTCTGCGAGTAGTCTATGCCGATCAACTTGCCGTTCACGAAACAGCCCTCCTCGTGCTGACTAAGCTCAAACAATAAATGCCCATTACCAGTACCCAAATCAATGATTTTGGAGTTTGCATTTATGGTGGCAAGCTTACCGTTGAAGTTGTCCACGAGAAACTCTATCATTTTCTCCTCTGCATTGGACTCATTAAACCAGCACTCGCCGGTGTCTTCGGCGTTGGACTTGAAGTTGATATGCTCGAGCTGGTAAAAGTAGTCCCAGTACTCTTTGGTTCCTAGCTTAGACTTTGTGAGCTTAAATTCCTCCGACATTTTGACTGCTTGTGGGCTAATTTTCTGATTTTGGGCCCAGTTTCGATGGTGGAGTAGTGTCTCTGATGTTCAAAAGTTTTGCAGCTGAAAAATAAATATTTTCTCTGGGAGAAATTCAGGGGGCGAAATCACCCTCCTAGATCACAGACACGGTATCTTTGATCCATCCCCAGGAGCAAAGGCGACAAGCAGAAAAACCCATAAATAACTTGTATTTCTTTGAATGAAATACGGCGTTGGCTGAAGGGAACCTCACTGGAATGACTATTTTTTCAAGACGCAAATTTGCCAGCACAAGTGTGGAAGCCTCCATACAGTGATTTTTTTATATGTCAAGATAATCCCTCCAGACTATTACCAGGCTCATAATGAACACCATATTGTTTGAAAACATTCACAGCAAAGCACATGGAAAAAGTTAAAGGTGTCTAAAACACATGGAAAAAGTTCGCGTTCATGGCGCTCTAGGAAAGCTGTGCGTTTTGGGTCATCGCCCGCTGATAGAATATTTAAATCTGTCAGGAAGCGTGATAAACAGCTATTTTCCTGCGAGGCCTTTATGCGTTCTTAACATGATGGTACAATCCCTTAACATCAGATAGCTGCAAATCTCAAAAGTTTCCAAAATGTTTTCAGTTGTTTGGTCCTTTCTTGCTCGGAAGTTACTGTTCTTGCCCACTGCTCCAAGAGAGCTGTACTTTGAAATCGAACCCAATGATTTGGTCCCACTGAAGGTGCCTAATGAGGAAGCGTTCAGAATCATCAAATTGTTTTGGAACAAGTTTTATAATCACAAAGAGTCTAATTTTGACAGTCCTGTTCCTGTCAATGGAACATATACCTCGGACTCATCCTACAAGTTTGTTGTCTGGAGCGTCATTATAGCGATTGCCAGCATTGCAGACGGAGCTAACATTGCCTTCAAGGAAGATGAGCCCAAAAACTCTTCGAACCGCAAAATTAGGCAAGAGTGCCTCGGGCTCCTAGAAACTAGCTACAAGATCATAGGCAAATATAAGCACCGCGAAGTCATTGGTGCATATCCTGCCTCCGAGTACTTCCCTGGCAACAATGACATTTACTACGACGACGACGCTCAAATAGGCTCGGCGCTTCTTTTCATGTACAAGGCCACAGGGGACTTAATGTACTTTCGTGACGGTGTCGATAATTTGGAATTCCTTATGACTGGCTACAACTATGATGAGGATGTGGCAAACGGCGGAGGTATGTATTGGCGCTTCAATTCCAGCAACTACATAAATGCCTGCACAACGTCTGAAGCTGCTCTCGTTGCTCTTCGCATGGTTGACTTTGACGTTCACCAACATCTTTCCTCAAAACAAAAGAAAAAGTATTTGAGGTTTGCAGAAGATTGCATCCAATGGGAACTTGACGTCTTGAAAGACCCCGAAGATAACTTGATATTCGATGGCTTGGACCCATATGATCCAAACCAGCAGGAGAATCTACGTAACTCTCAAAAGTTCACGTACAATTCAGGAACATTATTGTCTGCGCTATGCTATCTTTATAAAATCACTAAAGATGAAAAATGGTACTTGGTCTCAGAGGAGATACTTGAATCGGTTTTGAATCACACAAAGAAATTATTCGATCAAAAATACGATGCGGGCAATCCGGATGAAACTATTAAGCAATACTGGACGGATCACTGTTACTTTGTGCAGTTGCTCTTTGAGGGACTAGTGGACTACTTGGTGATATATACTAACATTGAAAAAAGCAGTAGATCCATAGAATATGCCAAAGAAGATTGCGAAGCGAACGAGTACAGACAAAAGTTCCAAAAGTTCAAGGTTCCAAAGGAGAACGTCGCCGCCATTAAGTATGAGCTCCAGCGCCATCTTGCTTTCTTTCAGCACTACTCCTTTGACCCCGACGACGGTCTCTACTACTCCAACTTCCAACCGTACCGCATAAACTGCAAGGTTTATCAACGCTATATTGCCGATTTTGAGGTTTCAGAAGAGCAGGTACCGTATGACCCTGATGACCAGGAGAGAGTGCTGGGCGATGCGCTAGTGGATGAAAGGGAGATGGCAAAGTGCCTTATCGGTGTTGGAGCAGCTGCAAGAGTTTGGTTCCAGGCTGGTAGAGTACTAGATAGAGTCGAGGACAAGTATTTCGATTATCACTATATTTAAAAAGCTACATAGTTTCCTACTTGAAAGTGTCGATCAATGTAATAAACAGTACAATCTCTACTATTTGGAATCTTTTGTTTAGCTATTTCCACTCTGTAGGCCTGCTCCCTAAAAGAATGCGTTGCAAGCGCCTACCGCCCTCCACCATCTGTTACCCTGTTATATATTTCTCCTAACTGCCGGGTCACGAACCAAGTGGCTCTACAAACCTCTATCTTTAAAAGCATCTACAGACAAAAGATCATCGCATACATATCTATGCAGAAACAACCACCCCAGCACCTGTCTCTTTAGCCGAACCCGCGCCAGAATGTTTTGCACGAGAATCATATCCTCCAAAGCGCTCGCTGGCTCTGCCAGGCAGTTGCGTATATCCACTAAAAGACTCCACACTGCCGGTTTCCGTTCCCAGTTAAGGCCCCGTATCATTACTAAAAGTAACCTTCTCGTCGGCTTGGTGAGTGTGTCCGTTGGTGCTATTGCCTACAACAGTGTCAACGACTTCAAACCCTTGATTATTCATAACGATGTTGCGGCTCCGGTTGTTCCCGCAGACAATGCAGTGCAGGTGGACAGCTCCATTAACTCGTTCCCTGTATCGATTGTGTCTCCAGCCGATGGCAGTACCAAGTTCTCGCTCATTGGTCATGGTATCAGAAAAGTGACCTTTGTAAATTTCAAAGTGTATGGCTTGGGCATCTATATTGCAGACGAAGATGCCAAAAAAGTGCCAGAGGTCTTTAACTCTGCATACTTGTCCAAGGTTTTCATTGACAAATTGAACCCAAGCCTTCCTCATTCCGAAAACTTGTTAGCAGCATTGAAAGACCCAAAGGTCTCCGAGGTTCTCGTTGGCAGTCTTCTTGATGCCAATGTTAGATTCTTGGTCAGAATTGTTCCCCTCAGAGATACCGACTTCAACCACTTGCGTGACGGGTTTGTCAAGTCGTGTGTGAGAAACAAGCTTGCCAAGTCGCAGTACCCGGATAAATTGAACCAGGGTGTCGATGAAATTAGAGACATTTTCAAAAAGTACAGGGCCAAGTGTCCTAAGAACCACGTCTTTTTGGTGGAAACCGATAAACAAGGCAAGACTTCTTTTGCTTACGAAGACTATGGTAAGCATCCAGAAAAAGGATTGTTGAAAAAGACTGTACAGTTGGGCACCGTTCAGGAGGAGATTATCAGCAAGGCTTTGCTTTTGAACTACTTTGCGGGTAGCAAGCCAATTAGTGAGGACGCCAGACAAAGATCTATCGAGTCTTTTGCTAGATTGGTGTAATTATTAGATAGGAGCTACTTTCAAACTTAACAATACAGTCATGTATATAAATGTCTCAGAATTGAGATTTAGATGACTGCAGAGAAATCTTTTTTTTTTTTGTAAATTGAAGTTACTATAATAAAGCAGAGGTTTCTTCGTTTCTTGCGCTATTTAGCTTATCTACTTAACAAACGGCATTTAATTGTCATTAATTCGAAAGATCGTTCATAACCAATTTTGCTTTCACACAGGAGTGTAACGTCGGATAGGCGCTATATATTGAGCAAGCTCTATAACTTCTATTTTGAAACGCATTTTTGTAGACAAACATGTTACTATATGAATTGATATTTCCTCATTGTCTATAAAAATTCCGCGTTGCTTTATGCTAAAGCTATATTTTCTTAATATCCTCACTTATAGCTTTCTCGCACTGCAAGCTCAACCCGGCAGCAAACTGAGCTCTATTTAATGCTTTATCTCTCGCCTCACTAGGCTCAAACAACCAGCTAACACCGTCCTGGGCAAGTTGCTGCGTGAGGCACCCGACAAAAGAGTCACCGGCTCCAGTCACATTCTTAATACTGCTTTCTTTGACTGGCTGGGGAATTTTGTAGTACTGAACAATCACGCCTAGCTGGTGTTCAGCTTCTGAATTATTCAAGATGCGGCCCTTGCTGGTAATGGTGAAGATGGGCTTTTTATGAAAAATTTCGTTGAGGCCAGTTTCCTCAAGAACGTTTTGTTCATTGTTATTGAATTGGAAAAAGTTGTCTGTGTACTTGTGAGCGTCCACTGTTAAATTGAAGACCAAGATGCCATCCTTGCCCAATTTGACGATGAGACACGGGATGTAAGGGAGCACTTTGAACGCCTGTTGGAAAACCCCTTTACTGATCAAATCTCCAATAACCGGATCTTTGGTAAGACCATCAAGTTTGTTCCGGAAATTCGAATTTATGCCCGCGGCATCAAGTACGGGAAACCAGCCGCTCACGTCGAATAGCTCGTCCTGATCCAACTGGTCATGTATGGTGCGTAACTCGTTGACGGTAGGGGTTGCTAGCACTAGACCGCTGACATTTTCATAGTTGTTTTCCGCCACTAAATTGCTAAGGTGACTGTTGGAAAAGATAAACGCCAAAGGCGACTTTTTAATCACTTGGGCAATTTTACCTGCTTTAACGGAGGACGTTGGCTCAAATATCACCTTTGAGCCTAAGGCAAGAGCTTGCTTGATTATGGTGTCATACGTTTTTACGCTCATGTTTCCGTCAGCTAATATGATTTCTGGAGATGAGCCTTTGAGAACTTGGAGGAACGCTTTATTATCAAAGTTCTCGGCAATCTCCATATCTGCGCAAGCCACAATAAGACTACCGGCTTTATCATGGACCGAGACGTATTTGGCCGTGCTTTGCATTTCATTAACTGTTATTCCACTTGAGTCTATATGGTTGTCCCTGAGCTCAGTTAATATCAATTTACCAAAGTCATCCTTCCCCACCTGACTAATTAATCTGATAGTGGCAATGGTCTGCTTTTGGATTGGCGAAGCAGCAACAGTGGCAGCGTATTTTGAAGCAAGCGAGACATTATAGGCGACACCACCAATAGAAGTAGAGCTTTTACCGGGGTTAGAGTCACCAATGTGAAATTTATCTGGGCTGAGTTTGCAGATGAGGTCAACTGCAACGGAGCCAATCACCGCTATATCCACTTTAGTGGGTCTGGCAAAAGTGGTATTATCATTGTGGATATCAGAAGAACCATGCGATGGAGAGGTAAATGTCGATGCAAACTGGCGTTTGTCAATCTTTGTCAGAGGCTGGAATGTGGGTTCTGCCTCAAGCTCTTCATTACGGTTATTTGTCTATAATATTAATGATAAAACATGTTAGATTAATGTATAGAACAAAAAGAGGAGCAAAGTTGTGGCAAAAGCCTAATATGCACTTACTTCTAGTTTTGATAATTCAATAGCTATCTTTGAAGCAGCGATGGCGTTATTGAAAACCACTTTCAAGTTGGTGTCAACACTTGATCCCTTGGTAATGGCTGCAATTTTGCTAAGCAAGAAGGGTGTAAGGTTTTTGCCTCCGATACCCAAGTTCTTCGCTTCTATTTCCGCTTCTCTGATAATGTTGCTAATGTAGGCTGAGTCCAAAGCGGCGTCTGTTGGAGGAGGAATACAGAACAAGTAGCCAGAGTTTAACCCCATCACATCCATACCGTGGTGGAGGATAGAGGCGGCATCTTTGTAGCTGTCGAAATTGTAGGGAGACGTGACACCTGAATCCACTGCAAAAAAACCTGGGATGTTTGTGCCCTGTTTACCATACGTGGACACAAAGCAGCCCTGGGTCTCCAAGAACTCAATGGTTTTGGAGACGTCCAAGATCGACTTTGGGCCGGCGCACACCACGGCCACCTTGGTCTTCCCCAACTCTGTCAAGTCGGCGCTAATGTCGAAGGTATGCTCTGAGCCCTTGTGGGCGCCTCCGAGGCCACCGGTGGCGAACACCTTGATGCCGGCCTTTTCCGCGAGTATCATGGTGCCCGAGATGGTGGTGCCGCCATTGAGCTTGTGGGCCATCGTGTACGCAATGTCTCTTCTGGAGATTTTGTTTGCAGAGGCGGCCTTCTCTGCGAGATACTCGACTTCTGCGCTCGTGAGGCCCACGCACGGCTGGCCCTGAATGAAAGCGACAGTGGCCGGGACAGCACCCTCGTTTCTGATGACCCGTTCAACCTTTTGCGCCATGGCGACGTTTTGCGGAAACGGTAGACCATGGGTGATGATCGTGGACTCAAGGGCCACCACGGGCTTCTTGGACTGGAGCGCGTCTTGGATCTCAGGGGAGATCCGCAACGGGGAAGCTGAGAATGTGGATAGCCCGCGCTTGAGAGACGAGCGTACCTGTGTGACTAGCCTAATGTGCTGTATGAGCCTTACTCTTGACGAGAACATTTTGCGGAACTTGTTTAGCTTTGCACAATTGGGGCTCGACAGTGCGTGTGAAAAATTCTCTCTGGATGTTGGTTTCTTATATTTTCCGCTACATTTTTTGATTTTCGCGCTATCGCCATCTCCGGCGGACGTCCGCCGGAAATGCTGCCACTTTCTTGTTGCCAGCTATTGGGAACTGGAAAGAACTGCGGCTAGGCGTCCTTGGCGCATTCTCTAAACAGAGGAGTTCTTTCTGTAGCTACAAGCAGTGGAGGAAGATGAGAGCGAATATGGTGTCCTCAGGCGTCGTTTCATATTCGATTAACCGTTTGGAATAGTTAACCAAATGGCAACTGCCTTTCGTTAATATACAACTGAAAGTTCGTACAACTTCGACGGAAACTAATAGGAACGGTGCTCGAATCCTATTTTCCGAGTCCTTGGTGTTTTGACGGCTGGTGCAAATACGTTATTAAGTCCTTGCAAGCTGCTCGTTCACAAAAACTAGAATAAAACGTCACTGGTGCCCAATATGGCAACCGTACCGCACAAGTGAAATGCTGCGAAAGCACATGGCAGGCGCATGCCCTGACTTCCCGCCAGTGCTCACGACCATGAAGAACAGGAAGACGGACACGGAGACGGAGAAAAGGACGGCTGGTGGGAGCTCATGTGATCAGGGAGTGGCGAGCTGCGGGAAAAAAGAGGGGGTGACGGCTAGGAGTGTCTGCCAGCGGTCGGCAAGATGTCAAGGGTGGTCGCCTGTCTGGGCTCAGCCAATCAGACAGGTGCAACGCGCTCCGCGAGAGGTCGCGGACAACGGCGCCTTGCGGCGACGAAGTAGCGACAACAGAGTGCCATGGAACACAGTGGCCTTTGGAAGGCTGATAATCTGTCCCTACAACCGCACTATAGAAGGCTATTCTTTTTTTCCTTTTTTCTTTTTTGGAGGCCTCTGGTGAGGCTCTGCGCGCAGCGAAGTCGAAGTCGAAGGCGACACGCAAAACGTGGTCCTGTGGATGCTGGCTGGGACACACCCCCCGCCCGGGGGGCGGGTGTGGGTGCAAGCGGCGTCCCAGCGTAAAAAGGCCCCGCGGCCTTCCAGGACGGACGACGTGCTTGTCCTTTTCCTTCCCGCGGCCATCCCATCCCCATCTCCTCCTCCTCTTCCAGCTATCTTTGGAAGCTATCTTTGCCAGTCTTGTCGCGCTCTTCATCTTCCTCCTGCTCTTCCTTCCTTCCCCTCCTCCAAAACAATATTGCTACTGCAGCCTGCTTCTCTTTCAGTGCCTCCTGTTTTTGCACTGCTCCACCTACTTCCTTCTTTTTTCCTTTTTCTGCCAGCCTGTTGGCATTCCGATCTGTTTTTCCAGCAAGCCACATTCTCAACGTCAGCGGCTACACCGTCTTCGCTATTCTTCGCGTCTCCTTTTGCTTCGGCCCCAAGTCGACCTCTCCCACCGGCAGAGGCAACACCAGAACCGTCAAGCAAAACCAACATTGCGCCGCGAGACGCCGGATCTTCCGTTTCCAGCCCTTGTCGCGACGCGTCCTCTTACCGCCGGAGGCTGATCTGGCTCTTATTTGTAAAAGAGCTTGCTCCCGCGTTGTGCACTAAGCGCCGACACACTATCGGATTTTTTGTCCAGACTTTGCTTCCACCATACAGCCAGCATTCTGAGGCAGTACCCCTGTTTCTCTCGTTTTGACGCGTCGAGCTCCTCTGTTTGTTCGTTGCTTTCTCAGCAAGTTTCCTCAAAAATAACAAGCTTTCAGCTAATACAAACAATCAAAAAATCATTACTGCCAAAATCAATATTCGAAAAGCCTGTTCAGCATGAGTTTTAACAATATGAACAACGGGTTCCAGATAGCTAACCAGATGGTCTATAGACAACAGCAGCAGCAGCATCTTCAGCACCGAATGATAGAGGATGTCATGGACGACACCAAAATCGGCCTCAACCTGTCGGCAGTGCCTGTGTCCTCCCAGGCTCAGGGCGTTCCTGTCCAGTACGGGCAGTTTTCTCAAAGCGTGATGCCAGCCGTGCAACAGCCCCACCATTTCCAGGTCCAGATACCCATGCAACAACAAGGGCTCTACCAGCAGCAGCAAGTACAACAGCAGCAGGTGTATTCGCAACAGCAGCAACAGCAGCAACAGCAGCAAAATTTCCAGCTTCCTAGCGGTGTTCCTATGAACGTCCAGCAGCAGTATTTGGCCTTTGTTCAACAACAACAGCAGCAACAACCACAAAAGCAGTTTGTTCCGCAACAAATGATGCTCAATCAAGGCCAGTTTCAAGCGAATCCCCAAGTGCATCAGGCTCAACAGGCCCAAGCGTGTGCCAGGGCGCAAGCACAAGCACAAGCACAGGCACAAGTTCATGCTCTGATACAGTTCCAGTTAAAATTTCAACAACAGCAGCGACAGTTGCAACAACAACAACAGCAGCAGCAACAGCAACAACAACAACAGCAGTTTCACCAAAATCAATCTCCCAATCAGCAAGTTCAGCAGTTGCAGCAACAACTGCTGGGTCAAGAGCAATTTTTGCAGCAACGACATTCCAGTGCTTCAAGTAATGCCAACTTCAGCGTAACCAGCAGTAATAACAATAATGTAAACATACAACAGTTGTTGAAACAACAACAGCAGTTTCAAAACCAAATACAGCAGCAAAGGCTCCGCATGCAGATAAATCTTCAAAAACAACAAGAAAGGGCAGCCCAACAAGCTCAGCTACATCAGCGTCAACAGCCATTGCAACAGCCACAGCCGCAGTCACAGCCACAACAACAACCGCAACAACAACCGCAACAACAACCGCAACAACAACCGCAACAACAACCGCAACAAAGTCCATGGACTCAGTCTGCTTCTCCAATCAACAAGGCCGGCCCTGTTTTAAATGATGACAATCAAGGAAGTAGCGGTGCCAGTGTTAGCAGCACCGAACTCGAATATGTTCCTAACAATAACGCTCTTAGTTTTGCTGGCTTCAACAACCTTGGTGAAAGCGACGAAAAAAGCAATGCTGCTCCATCTACTGCCAGAACGGCGAATGCTCCGCTGGAAAGAGACACGGACAATGATAACAATTTGAAAGCGGACGATACAATAATTGATGACTCAATGCTTCAGGGCGACGACCAAAAACTTTTCAACTTTCTCAACTCTGATGTCTCTTTGAATAATACTTTTAAAGATGACATTTCATCGTTTTTAGAAGACTCTTTACTAGACCTTCAAAATAGTCTGTCATCCTCTCCTCCTGCGTTTAACAGGACTTCAACAAGCATCAAGAGCAACCTTGTCCAAAGTAACAGCACAATAACGAGACAAAATCCGATACTGACAGACTCTGGCCACTTTTCTGGCGCTACCAACACAAACAACATCAATAATGATGTGGACGCAAGCAACAACAATAGCGTAATTGATGACTCGAACAGCTTGAGCTTGCTCAAAAAAATGGCAGAACTTGATGACGATGAGAATTCAGAAATTTTGTCAGACATGTTGTTCCAAAATGGCAATTTTTCAAAGCCCAACGTCCTTGATTCTCCAGACGTTTCGAACGCTAACTCCACTCCAACAAACAATGCCATACTTGCCAATGCTTCAACTCCGGAGTCTTTGATATTTTCCGGAAGCATCAATGGAAATAACAGTGCCAACAGTTCCATTGGTCGAGCCGCCAAACACTTGACAGATCTCATGGACCCTCACAGCAACAGTCAGAATCAGGCTACTGCCTCAGCCATAACTACCAATGGCAATGTTTTCTCGGCTCCTCCGTCTGCTTCCAAAAAGTACAATATCACTTTGTCTGACTTTGAGTCGTCAGCTACAGGTGGTAAATTGGATAACATTGACCTTAGAAAAATTAAAATACCAGGAACCACTGGTAGTGATGGGAAGACAACCCAGAGTTCTGCGCTACATTTGGACCTGTTTGACTTTGAAGCCAACAAGTCATCAACATCGTTATCATCATTCACTAATAACAATAATAATGGCAACTTGAATAGCCACAGCAACACTATAAACAATCACTATGGTTATCCAGCGATCAATGAACTTAAAACTGTTAATCCAAAGATGGCAGCTATTGCTTCAAACGATTTGAACAAGTTCAAAAAGTTGCTTCCTCCTAATTCTCCAGTATTGAAAACTGAAAGAAGAAGCTCCTCGTCATCCTCTTTAGCATCAAATTCTATGTCGCCTAACAAAATTACAAAGGCTACTTTTTCAAAAACGCTCATTGCCCCTCCAAGACCTTTTAGTGAAAATTCAAGACCCAGATCGCCCAGCTCTATGAACCGGCCACTCAGCCCTTCCGCCAAAACTGCTGGCAGTAGTAGCGGTACTGCGTCTAGTACCATTGGAACCAATACAAACAATGGAGGCTCTCAAATTTCGCCAAGCAAAAATCTCCGAAAATCAAAGTCTACCATCAACGCCAAAGCGTTGACTAGCTCTAATTTAAATCTCAGCATTCATGGTAACGTCTCGTCGTCTATGAAAATTAAAGCTCAGATACCAAAACCAAAGCGCACATTTTCGTTTGACCAGTGCTCCTCTACTTTGGATTTCACGAAGGACTTTCAGCATAGCATTGCCAGCTTCAGTAATATTCACAGTTCACAATTAAACTCGGGCGCGTCAGAAGGTATGCAGACCAGTTTTAATAAGGTGAGAAACTATTCGTTCATCTTGGAACCTGTTGAAAAAATTATTGAAAAGCGCAGCAGTGTTACGCATAGCGCTGGGGAAGGTGTCAAAACTGGGGATAAAACCAGAAAGGCATCTTCATTGAAAAACCATAACAACTTGAATATCAACACTGGTAATGGCCGTAAAAATGGTGATCAAAGTTTGAATGCTTCCACATCGCCATTGAACATGAGCAGCAATGAGGCTAGCAATAGCGTTCCTAGCAGTGCGAATGTTAGCAACAAACGATTTTTGCACAATGATATTATTTCTCCTACTTTTTCGGGCCATTCCCCAACATTAGATAGCCCCTTGATGCAAACTCCACAGAGCGGGGCTTTTCCAAACTTGAACAACAGCAAGCAGTTGGGAGGTGCAGGTTCTTACTTTGACAGCAACATCAAACACTTCCAGGACGAAGGCGTTCCTGCTGGCAACGTACGTAACGGTGGCAACCATCTTAGTAGTTCTGGCCGCAGATCAGGACTTAAAAATATGGAGTCAGGAATGGCTGAATTTCAGATCAATGTTCTGAGAAAGTAGATTATTATGCTTGTGCTCGAGAGAAAACACAATATGCGTACGGTTATTTGTTCATTAGAGAAAACTTTAGAATGGTTATAAACCAAAAGTTGGTTATTTGAGGCTTTGCATCTTTTTGTCACGTTTGCTTTTTAATTTTTATTTCTTCATCATCTACATTATAATATTTTCCAGGTTTCGGAATTTTTTCAAAATTTTTTTCTCCATATCTACTTTGGCTTTACTTTGTTTGGTTAGTTCTTGTGCAAGTTGTTGTCATTATGTTCTACTTTAATGTTTCAATTTTTTTTTTTACCAATTATTTTTCACACTTTCTCTGCACATCATCACATTTTCAATTTTGTTTTGTTTTGCTTTGCTTGCTCTTGGCTCTATAATTTCTTTCTATCCCTAGTAATTTATTGTATTATAATAATGTCATAAAGTCTGTTTTTCATATTATTACAGTTACTATCCAGTAATAGAGCAACAAGTATATTAACATCTAAACACAAATTTATACATCAAAAAACCTCCAAACTAAGTTCATATTACATTACAAACTAGAAACCACCGGAATCTTTTTTCTTAAAAATTTTTAATTTAAAGCTTTCTCACCTTTGAACCTTCCTTTTCCAACCGCTGGATGCCCTTGTAATCGTCCTCCTCGTCCCGCTGTCTCACCACTCCGGTTCTTCCTCCGTTGATCTTCACCTCAATTCCTGCTCCTTCAATATCGGCCCCTAAGCCGTGCTCCTCGTCGGTATTTTCGTCCTCCTCGATATCATCCGCCTGGCCCGCTGTGTTGATGAGCACCTCACGGGACTCATTGCTACCGTGGGCGCCCTGAGTCGAGTTGTCAATGATGGGGAAGTTAGGCACTGGGACGCCCGCGCCGCCGGCGCCGTCGCCGTACTCGTGCTCGTGCTCATGATCCATGTCAGAATCAGAGTCAAAGTGTAATGCGGAGCACTTGGACAAGGCAGTAAAGGTGCGGTCGACCATCTTGTCGCCGCGATGATCTTTCCCGAAGAAGTCTTCCGTGAAAAGCGTCTCTGTGCGTGGCGACGATGACGATGGCGATGACGATGGCGATGACGATGGCGATGACAAGGAGAGGGAGGAGGGGTCATTGGAGAGTATAGGGACCAAGTAGGCCTCGACAAGTGTTTCGTAGGCAGCGTCTCTGTCATAGTCTTCCGTTTTTATTGGCTCCTTTCCTTTACTTTGGTCTTTCTGACCATGCTGCTGCTCTTCCTGCTGATGATTTTCGTTTTGGTTTTGATTTTGGATGTGCGCGCTTTCTTGCTGCTCGTGCCGCCGCTGGTTATCCAAGTCCCCTTTAAATTGCAAGTATAAAAGTGACTGGTTCGCGGAGTTTTTGCGCAACGCATGGAGAATCACTTTCTCATACGGAAGCTCAATGCCAAAATCCAAGTCCTTCTCCACGAACCAAATGATGAACGACGTATTTAGCACAAATATATCTACCGCAAACTCTTTCTTGTCAGTATTGTTGACATTACTATTATTGATGTTACTGCTGCTTTTGACAGTGATGTAGTTCTGTAGGACCTGGTAGCCCTCCGAAAGGATAAACTTCCAATTGCGGCCTCCGCCATATAAGATTGGGTTTTCCTGGAGCGAGAAGTTGGACGGCGTGGAGATCTGGTACTTTTTGTACGGATCCACGTTCTCAATCGACGGTTTGACGTTAATGATTCGTATTGACATGCTGCGAGGTATGCCTGTGTGTATGTGTGTGGTGACCGTAATTGGTGTATTGCTCGTTGGTGCTCTCACTATCTCGTTTAATATTTTTTTGCTAACTGTCTTTTTGTTTTCTCATTTTTTCCGCGTTTCGATTCTTCGCGGCGTGAAGCGCTTTAGAGTTTGGCGCTTTGGAGACTTATGACAACAACTGGAGACTTACAGAGATGGGGCAATACCGGAGTCAAACAAATTCCTTAGTACTTTCTGAAACAGGTTCTGTAAAAGGCAATCAGGCTATACCCATTTTGGACAGCCTGAATTGAGAGGGAACTTCAAAACGTACTGCGAACACCTGCCCAAATCAGCGATGGGCTTTGGTGATGACAGTTTAAAGGGCGCATTTAATTAACTAGTTTTACTGAGACAATAACACTGAAGCAAAAAAATTAAAATTAAAGTGGTATAATACCTATAATATACACAGAGCCTTAAAAACTTAGGGTCTTCCCATTCTTCTCTTTTTATTGGATAGAGAATAGATGACCCCCTTTTTGTTGTTATTATTCGGGTCGCCGACTCTAAAAAACGTTGGGGCGACCTCCACCAACCATCGCGGCTCTATAGTCGTCACACAATGCATATATTCTCTCGAGGTCAACAACAATGTGTGATAAATAACATGTTCAGCTCGTTTACCAAAAAGTGCACTGGATGGGTGCATGTAAACAGGCGTGTCTTCAATGAGTGTTCTGTAAGCCCCTGATTCTCTAGAGTCTCTCTTTGCGGAATTCTTAAAAAAGCCGGAACATAACGCTTTTCTGATCCTGTCAAAGTCTCGGCCGCAGCTGTCTATTGGGTGCTTGTACTTGAGAAAAATTTTAATGAGTTGATTCCGCACATCCTTAGCTCGTTTCAAAGATCTTTCTTGGATGTAATTTTCTTCACACCACTTTTTGGAATAATCATTTTGAACCCACGCATTGTATGTGTTTAATAATGTTAAATGATCACCGTGGATACTGTTGAGCTTAGACTTCTTCAAATCTGCCTGGTGCTGTTTGTTCTTTGGTCTGTAAAAAATAGTCTGCACCGAAAGCATGGCAACAATTGTTGTAAGCTCATCGGAGCAGCTCAAATTGACGGAGGCAATTAGCGCTTTGGCCAAAGAAGGATCCATTGGGAAATCAGCCATCTTGCGGCCTAAAGTTGTCAAGTTGCCGTCCTCATCTAATGCCGACAAATTGTATAGCTCTTGAAGGGCAACCATCATAGTCTTTATAGGAGGAGGATCCATAAATTCAAAATTTATCAAGTCATTGATTCCCATTGCTTTTAGCATCAAGATGGTGCTAGAAAGATTTTGTCTTTGGATTTCAGGAACCGTGTTGGGAAGCATTTCATTCTTGAAAGCGTTTTCAGTATATAACCGGTAGCATTTGCCGGGACCAGTTCTTCCGGCTCTACCAGCACGCTGGTTTGCTTGGGCTTGAGAAATTGGCGATACAACCAACGAGTCCATTCCAAGTTTGGGGTCGTATGCGTTGATCTTGACGAAGCCAGGGTCAATAACATAGTAGATACCGTCAATGGTAATGGACGTTTCAGCTATATTAGTGGCAATGACACATTTTCTGGATCCTTTCGGAGTAGGTTCGAAGATACGAGACTGAACTTCTGATGGTAAACTAGAATACACGGGTAAAATGATAAGCTCGGGGATGGATTTACCCAATGCTTTTACCTTTTCAAAAAGTGCTTCACATGCCGTATCAATTTCCTCTTGACCGGTCAAAAACACTAAAATGTCACCTGCCAGTTCTGAAATGTGAATCTGCAAGACTGTGTCTAGACAAGCTGCCAAATAGTCAAATTCGGGTTCCTTGGTGTACAAAACTTCAACGGGATAGGTTCTGCCAGGGATTTTCAAAACAGGACAGTCATTAAAATACTTGGAAAATTTTTCCGCATCCAAAGTAGCAGAAGTAATGATCAACTTCAAATCAGGTCTATTTGCAGCGGCTTTTTTCAAAAGAGCAAAAAGCACATCCGTAGATATTGTTCTCTCATGAGCCTCATCTAGCATGATAACCGAGTACTTAGTCATGTTCGGGTCAATCAATGCTTCTCTTTGCAACATACCATCCGTCATGTACTTGATTTTTGTATAGTCACTTGTCTTGTCTTCAAATCTAATTGTGTAACCAACTTTTTCACCAACACGGCATCCCACTTCTTCGGCAACACGCTTGGCCACAGAAACTGCCGCTACTCTTCTTGGCTGGGTACAGCCGATCACACCCTTGTTGGCAAAACCGTCTTCTTCCAAATACTGTGTAATTTGCGTAGTCTTACCGGAACCCGTCTCACCAACGATAACAATAAATTGGTTTTTGTCTACCAACTTCAATAGCTGCGAGCGCAGCTTGTACACAGGCAATGACTTTCGTTGTAATGCTATAGGCAAATTTGTTCTTTTACCGTAACTTATATTCTGCTTCATGTTTGCTTTCTGCCATTCGCTCAAAGTTGAGGGCAGATCCTCATCTTTCAAATCATTAGCGTCATTTGGATTTTTCAAAGGATCGTCTCGTAATGCTGCTGTTTGATTTTTAGCTCTAATGGCTTTGATTCTTTTCTCCCTGAGCTCTTTCAACTTTCTTTCTTTCAAGTCTTTGGCAAGTTGGCTACCGTTCATTGCTGCTCTGTTCAAACTGCCATTAGGTTTCTGGACAATTTTCAAATCGTCTAACTCACTAGTTTCCGTGGTACCTAAAAGGGCTTTTTGTTTCGATAAGAATGGCGCTGCCTCTTGATCGACCTCAATATCCACCTCCACCTCTGGCTCTGCACCCATATCTTTTGTATAATCATTCAAATCTTCCTCGAGTTCCGGATGGTCATGAACGGAGATCACTCCTGAGGCTACCAACTGTCGTAGTTCCCAACGTTCAGGAGACGTAAGCTTTCTCTTTGACAGCTTGTGCGACGCTTCGTTGTAAGCTTGCCTTCCTCTACCTCGTTCATATTCATCTGAAGATGAGGCGGCCTCGATACCTGTAACTTGATCAATATTTTTCATGCTAAGACTAATCTTTCTTCCTTCAAGTTTTTTCACTTTGACAAACACTATTTCTTCCTTGCCTAAAAAGTCACTAGGATGCTCGATTCTAGTGATACTCATCTCAGAAACATGGCACAATCCATCGTTGAACCTAGAGGTTTTGCTTTTTCTGATTCCAAACAAACGGATGAAGGCACCATAGTGTGTGATGTTGACGACTTTTCCTTGGTATACTTTGCCCACTATAGGCTCTGGATCAAGATCCAGTTCGGAGTTGTAACGGGGCGCCTGCTCATCTCTCATGTATTTGGAATCAATGGAGCGCCCAAATTCGTCAACTTGAGTATCACCATTAAACTCTTCTTTCTTAAAGTATCTATTATCGCAACTTGCTCTTTCTAACTTCCGTAACGGCACCTCTTCGCGGTACTCGCTCTTCACTTTAGTGCTAGGTATGTAGCTGTTGGAATCTTCATCTTCATTTTTGACTTCCTTCTTGATGAAGTCATGACGGTTCTTCTCGCTCTTCACAGTAAGTTTTTTCTCTTCGATGTGGCTCTTTATCAAAAAGTGCAATTTTTCAACAAGTTCATCATCTAGTGGTGCTTCATTCTCCTTTAATTTCTGTTTGAAGTCATTGACGCTGAGCGATTCCATATCCAAGGTGATCAAAAACTCAGTCATGGCTTCGTCAGCGAGCGGCGTGAGCTTCTTGAGCTCCTGCAACACCACCAGGAATAGTTTGCTATCTATGTGACCTGCATTGTTCAGTAACATGTCAGCCGATTAAGATGGTGTCTCTCGGTGTTGTCAAATGGTAAAGGGTGGTACAGCTCATCGCCACTCCGCGGCCGCTTATTTACTTTTTCATATTTTTTTCCCTTTTATTTTTCCGTGCATTCTGGAGTGTTGCATGCGCGCATGGTCTCAACGTTGCAAGGAGAGAAGTTTTATGTTTAGACACGAGCGGAAATGATCTTAAAACGTTAAGGAAAGGCATAGCTTCTGCGTGGGTAAACTACTCAATATTTTCGCCAATGCCTCGGTTAACGCATTTAGGCCTTACTTTGATGAACTGTCGCATAGAAAGTTCAGAAACTCACTTTCTAAGCATCAAAATCCAAAGATCTATAAATGAGATTCTGCGCATTGTAATAGTCTTGAAAATTAGCCTATGATTAGAGATAAAAACAGAACGTACCTTTAGGAATTACGTTTATACTGCTAACTATAGAAAGACAGCGGTTCGTGATGCATGTCAGAAGTGACTGTATTGGTGTCATTCTTTATAGTAACGGAGCAAATAGCGTCCCAAAAGCAGCCAGGGCAATTCCTCTTCTCAGACCTACCTCAAAGTCTACTTACTTCGGACCGCCAGTATTCAATTTCCATAGAATGAGTCGTGCACCACAGCGGATATAATGTAAAAGCACACCCAGCGAGTCGCCGTGGCATGTATTCCATCTTACGCACACCTCTCGATTAGAAAGCCGAGCGCTCCGGTTGGCCCCAGTGACTGTGCCCTTTGACACGAACTTTCTGTGTATAGGTTTCGTGTTTCGTTGTGTGCCAATTTCGCATGGCGATACACCTAGGGCGCGGCGAGCTTTAGACCAAGCTCAAGCAACGCTGAGACGAAGATTGGTTTTGAAATCGCTAAGCCAAAATTTACCCTCTATGATTTCGTTTAAACGGTATTTTTTACAGACTCAATGTTGTACTTCACAAAAGGCCTTCTTTTTCACTTCCATCGGCTTTTTGTCTCATATTATTTTTTTGCCTACGTTTTACATGAGTGAAAATTTTCCGCAATAATGGCCCGAAATAATGAAATATGAGTGAAATTGAGGAATGCTGAGGTAATTTTTGCCGCAGAATTTCACTCGAGGTGTCTTTCATTTTTAGTCCCCATTAATCTCGCTTTATCTCCCCGGTGCGACCCATCCTACCTGTCTCATGTACGACTATTTTTTGTTTATTTTTTTGAGCCGATCGAAAATAGCTTGAAACGAGACGAGTTTGGCGGCGATGTGGGACGACCCAGGAGAACACACGATAGTATGTGGAAGACCAGCACAGAAATCGAAAATCTCACAAGGACGATTGAATTCCAAGCAGGCGATAGTATCAGGCTTAGCAGGCCTAATAAAGCTCCAATATTGAATTCTCAAACATTGAAGAAAGCGCCACGGCTATCATTGCATGCTATCCATGTCTATTCAAATTTAGATCTTCCGATTACACTTTTCCAGGATCCTTTCCAGGATCCTTTCCATTTTTTTTTCTTTCCACATTTCCCAATTCTTTAACTATCATGGCCAAAAGAAATGATGGGTTTGCCCAATACCCAACTTCTCTCACCCTGGTCTCCTGGTATCTCTCCTTCTTTCTAAGGGGCCCTTTTCTCATAGTCACAATGGACTGAGAGACGGAAAATAGCAGTGGCCCATGCTGCACGCTCGGCATTTTAGCGCATATTCGTGCATATTGTAGGTTGTAATCGTCACATAGTCGCATCAATTTTTCCAAGGTGATGGAAAGCACGTTTCTTTATCCTTAATTCTTTCTGACATGAGGAAGTGAGATTTAAGAATCTCGCCGATTGCTGTGAAAAATTAATAGGGTGGGTGTAGATAGGAATGCTAAGCAGGTCTCGTAACTGGTGACATATTGCCAGTGAGGCGAACAGACTCCAAGCGTACAAAGACGTTTTGTTGTCTTATTTAGGTAGATGAAAAATTTTCAAAAATCAGTTAATTATAAAACAAACCAGAAGTAAATTAAGCGAAACTAAAAATGTAAATCTTTGTGAGAAGTGAAAATTTCCACAAACGTGATAATTCAGTAAGAAGAAAAGAGCCAAACGATATTATAGATAATATATTCCATACGAAAAACCTTAACAAACAAACGAAACAACAATAAAAGTAAAAAAACAAAAACAAAGGGAAAATGGAAATAAAGCCAAAAGCTTCAGGGCAAGGACGAATTGAAAGGGGTGTTCAACAGTTTAATTGTGCCGACAAGCGACTTTTCGCTGAATTGAATGTTAGAATGTGGATGAACGCTTAGCAGAATGCCGTGCGTGATGCTAATGAATTTTTGTAATGACGATAATTTTTATCAAGGTGATAATGGTGATGATGCGATAACCTTATTAGATCCCCCAACCGAGTGTAGTAGAAGATAAATGAACAAAAAATTCTAAACCCAAACAATGTAAAGTAAATAAACCAAACGAATAACAGTAGTAAGTGATAAACAAAAGAAAATAAATAGAAGTTGAAAAACATAAAAAGACACCTAATTTCAATGATGACGATAATCAGCTGATATAGTATAATGCAATGCTCAATGCTGCCATTTCAATGTTGTAAAAATGCCAGTTTTCCGGATCTTCAACTAAGACCGCGCATTTCATCAAAGATACTTTTCAAAATGATAGTCTTCCAACCAGCCAGCTTTCTCAAAAGCCGCAAACAATCTGCTGGCCTTGTTGACATCGATTCTGCATGCTTTCTGAGCATCGGTTCTTCTAAATGGCAAGCCTTTTTTCAATCTGGCAACCTTTTCTTGAAATAATCTTCTCTTGGAGTCCAAGTAAACATTGCAAGGCAATCTCAAAACCGAGGCCAAATGGACTTCAGCAAGATGTAACTTGTGGATCAATGCGTCGCTACTCAAGTTCATTGGTTGACCTTTCCACTCAGTGTTCAAGCAACGGGAATTGTTCTTCGGCAAAGTGTCTAAGGATGGAGAGTAGTCTGGGATAGATTCCCAATCGACAAAACTTGGCTTTGCTGGAGAAGACTCGGTCTTAACCTTTCTCTTCTTCTTTGGCGAGGCAACGGCAATATTAGCAGATTCCAATTCGCTGCTACTGGCGTTGATGAGGTTGGCACCAAAAGATCTGTTGCTAGGGGAGAAGGTTGAAGGCTGAGTACGCTTTGTGTTTCTTCTGGTGCGGATTCTCTCGAATCCAGAATCAGACTCACTGGTGTAACCACGAGTGGCTTGGTGTCTTCTCTTGTTGGATGAACTGCTGGCAGAAGCATTGGCAGAACTACTGCTTCCGTGGCTCTTTTTGTATAAGGAATACTCCTTCTTTGAGGTTTTGTAGTACTCTTTCTTGGAGGCACCGGCAAAATACTGGTTCAAGAATGAAAAACACTTTCTCTTGTAGCTAGCTTCGTGCACTTTTTCCCAGGCATTGATTTTCAAAGAGTAGTCTTGCAACCTGGCCAATGGGAAACTACAGTCCGGCTGCAAAACAGTGACGGAGACACGGCCATTGTCGCCTTGATCGCTGTAGCTGCTCAATTCCTCAAAAGGAGTTGCAGCAATAGTGGTTGATTGGCTGTCGTTGGCATTGTTGCCGAAATTTTTGTTGCTGTCAAGGGTACTGAAAGTCTTTACCGGAGTTCCAATGGCGGACGATGCTGGTGTATTTCTGGTAGTGACACTTGGTGACAATGGAGGAGAAGGAATGAGCTGGCTTCTGAATTGGGCCAATTGGTTGGCGTCAGTGTCGGCGTTACCATTATTACCTTTTTCGTTATTGCTGGCATCTGTGATGCTAATAAGTTTGCCTTGAGGCTTGTACTTGATAATCATGAGTTTACTTGCATCCTCAAGCACAGACGTGGTCTCTGTCATGGACATGTTGAATTCTTTTTTTTTGTATTATGTAAAAGCCGCTTGGGACAAAAGTTGTTTTCTTGCAGTTGACAATTGAGTGAGCCCGAATATGAATGCTGTTGACTGGTCTGCGATGTACGTATAGCAGAGTTGGTTATACGAGCAACAGCTTTCTATGATCTAGTATAAAGCTTATTATGTGCTCTTTTTTGTACGATAGTGTCTTATGTATGCCCAATGCAGCGCTATGATGGAGATGATACAAAAAGCCGAATGCTATGACGACAAGTGAGATGCAATGAATTGAGTTCTGACAGATATCACAAAGCGTGACCCCAGAAAAGACGACAGAAGAAGAGGAGCGAAGGATACACTATTCTTTTAATACTGGGGAAACAAGACAGAACATAAGAGAAAAAAAAGTCTAGTGACTGTAACAAAAGGAACATGATAGCTAAAAAAAAAAAAGAAACAAGAAAAAAAGTTAAAGAAATGAGAATTTTTCTTTTACAAGGAACAATCACACAGGAAAGGGCAGGCCTAAGGGTACCTCGCTCTACCTCGCTCTACGTGAGGTGTCCTACAGTATACTGTCTGGTCTGGAGACTATTGCCCACGATCAGTCTATACTGCACAAAAATCTTTCTTTTGTACCGCCCTTAACGAACACGCGGAAAACAAAAAGAAACAAAACAGCTTTCTGCGCGGTGCGGCGTGTCCTGCGTACCTCCTGCGGCCACAAACCTTATTTGTATGGGCAGCGCGGTGACTTTGACAGTGATGGGACGTCGTTGTCTGTGCAGTGGGACGCCATCCCGGCGGCACCTCCGGCCGCGGGCAGTCCTTTAGAAGTCAGAAGGCAACAAGAAACACAGTAGTTTGGGCAACAAGAAACGCAATAGCTCGCCGCTGGTGTCGGCGGGCCATTGGGAAAGGCCGACCCAATGGGCGATGGAAAGGAGAGGACAGCGAACGGAGTGCAAAAACGGGCGGAAATTCGATCGTGTGTGGAAAGAAATTTTTCCCGTCAGAAAAAAAAAATAAAAGATAAAAATTTTTCTTTAAAAAAAAGAAAAGACAGATGAGATGAGACAGCCCAGTCATCGATCACACTCGTTGGTGGTCAATGTCTTTTGGATCACAGGTTAGACCACCCTGATTGCGGCCTCTTCCCGTGGCTTTGTCTCTGTGCAGCTGGCAGTGTAGCGAGCTAGATCTGTTTCGCCTTTCTTCCTCGGAATCGCGGGAAAGACAGCTAGTCAGTGCCAAATAACGTTACGCACGCGCTGCCTGACCCCGAAATCTCTATTCAAGAAAAAAAAGGTCAGCAGCAAAACATAGGCGGTACATACTGCTGATACAAAGTGTGTTGCATCCGAATATCCTCGGGGGACGGTACGTGCACCGGGAGGTATGCGTGCGGCGCGAGCCGGGTGTTTAACATAAATCAGGGACGCCGGCAGCCCTGTTTTGGATATAAGGCGCGAGCTTAATAGCCCTTTTACAATTGCAACTGACCGCACGCGCGTGCTCTGTAGCTGAACCAAACCGAGAATCCAAATCCATTTCCATTCGGCGGCATCTTGTCGCACCGAAACAAAAGGCGAAAAAGAAGGAGGACCGGCGCCGTCCCGCCATACAAGCACCAGCTTATCACAGGCGGCTTATTTGTAATTTGGGAAATCTGGCAGGGGAGCCATACTGTAGCACACTGTTACTTTGCGCGGCGACTGAACCGTAATATCTCTCGCAAGGATGACGGTGCTGGTTCTCACTTAGTGCTCGGCATAACAGTTAGAAACTGAAAGCGAATAGCGCAAGGCACACTCACACGAATTGCCATTCAGCAGCATGGCGTGTCTATCATGTGGCCACGCAATTTCGATAGCTGTTAGCGCCTTTTTGTCGAGCGTACCAGGCTATGTGACCTGTACCCCGTTCTACTCTTTTGAGCACAGATAACACGAGACTGTGCCATGATTCACAGTTCCTTAGCCTGGTTTCCTGATCGCCCCATGCTCCACAACGCCTGTACATGCTACATGTATGGTACGTCTGTTAATCAGCAAGTGCCGTCGGATTGGCTTGCTGACTTTTGTCTTTGGCAGGGCAAATGAATAAAAGAAGAAATAGGTGGTTGCCAAAACACAATAAACAGCAAAGTGTCGGAGTAGCAAAAAGAATCACGAGCAGCAAAAAGAATCACGAGCAGCACACCAGAAACAAAAAAGAAATCTAGCGCAAGCAAAAAGAAATCTGGTGCACACGAAAAGAGATCAGCGTAGCGGAACTGTCGTTAGATAACACACGAAAATTGGTGGAGTTTTTCCTGCTTTATCAGTACGCGCACGTTGTCTCGGTAAACCCATTGCCATTTAACAATTTATGACAACTGTACAGTAGTCCGCAGCTAGGGTTTCGCAAAGGTGATCATCCACCTCGACAAGCGGTCCTATAGACGGCTCCCTAAATGCTGTCGCACGGCCGCGTCTAGCTCCTAGAAGGGATAAAATACACTACGAGCTAACTGTTTGGTTTGCCAGCTTTTAGAAATAAAACCGTTTATGCAGGAGATTATTGGGTGCTCTGCGACGGTGAGCCATCAGCCTTGTTGCAATCACATGCGTTGGCGAGATTTTGCTTTCCAGCTCTCATCGCAATATATCCTTCGCTAAAGTTTCAAGCGACTGTCACGCTCGTTCATCGAAGTGCAACTGCTGCAATTTGACAGCAGAATTTAATACAGCCCTGTCTTCTTCGCAGCAAAGACATGCCGCCTGCGAAAAGCTCCTTCCCAGTAGTCTTCAAAAGTTAATTGGCTAATTTGGATTGCTGTCAGACCCATCTGTAAGGCGCTTTTGTACTGGGTATACCACATTAATCAAATTAAAGGGTGTCACAGTTTTGAGATGGCTGACGCGCCTTTCTTTGTCTATTGTTATCTCACCGCCCAACTTAAATAGAGCTGTAAGTTACTTGTTTATTTTGAAGAAACCTTGCAACAGCAATTCATTGTCTACAGGGAGTTTGCCTCACGAGCGAGTGCTGGATGCCTGCGCTGATGCAATTATAGCCATGTATGTTGGTGCGCGCGCGATAACCGTACGAGCTTTGACCGTAGCAATCAGAATCGCAAACTGTTAGTCTCCACTGCATTATGGCAGTCCACCGAGCTCACACAGTCACGTTGTTTTCAGCCACTTCATCAAACTAAGAAGAATCTTCAAAATACTTTCTATTTCTCTTCGCAATTGAGTTTAGATACTACTCTGCCTGAACTGCAATGCCCGCTGCTAAGAACTCGTACTCGATCATTCAGAGCTTTGTCAAAAGTCCCTCGAAGCTCAAGATTGTATCCCAACGAATTGCCAAGAGCAAATCACCGCCAGTGAACAATAGACTGAACAATAGCCCAAACAGCAACCAGCACAATGTGTTGATCTTAGACTCCTCGTTCAACCCGCCACATAAAGGGCACATGTCAATTATCGACAATGCTCTAAAACATTATGATGCCAAACTTGAAAAGAGCATCAAATTAAAAAGCGACGCATTCTCTACCCAATCCGACCAAGAAAACAGTGACAATGCTACAGCGGGATCATCCACCGCTGTTGTGCTCATGTTGTCAATGAACAACGCCGACAAGCTCCATCCCAAGCCGGAACTGTTCGACAAGCGGCTTCAGATGATCCAGTTGCTCTCTGATCACCTATACAGAGTCCACAACGGGAAGGTCAGCGTGCTCATCTGCTTGACGAAACTAGCCAAGTTCACGGACAAATACCGGGAGTTCAAGGCTTTACTTTCGGATACTGAAAACCCCGACGCCAAGTTGTGGAGGGGATATTCGGTTGAAAGCCTGGAGGACGCCAAGTTTCCCAACGTGGCGTTTCTTGTGGGGTTCGATACCTTGATCAGGATATTCGACGCCAAATACTATAAGCCGAATTCTATCCTGGATTCCCTTGACGAATTTATGCGCAATTGTGAGCTAGTGTGCCTCGCGCGGGATAGTGGCAGTGAGGGTGATTTTCTCAATGAACAGGAGTCGTATTTGGTGAACATAAACGCCGGTAAGATTGAAGGCGTGCCGGCGTCCTGGGGCCCAAGGATAGTCACCTTGAACCCGTTGGCCGCTGCGCTAGCGGCAGAAAATGTGGTGGGCGAGCCAGAAGGCAAAAGCAATGAGAACGAAAAGTTCTTAACTACGATTTCTTCATCTGAGATACGAAACAGGCTTGGGGAGTACTACAGGGCTAAGAGCGGAAATGTTGCAGACTCAGGTGCGAGAAAGAAGAGCATTGAGGAGTTCTTGTCTAAGAGAGTGACTGATGAGATAAGAGACTGCATTCTAGACAACGAATTTTACAACAATTGAGCGCATACATATTGTGGATGGTTACTATCGCTTATAGTTGGAAATATCAGAAAGATCCATAGCTGTCTGAAAGAGATGCAAAGCAAGATATCTACAAATGTATTTTTGGGGCGACTTGGATGCACCACTCTTCTAGCAATATACTGAGAATGAAGAATGGTTTGTTTTCAGAAGCACACCCTACGATTTGCTAAGATGTCAGCTTTTAGTGTGGCAAAAGCTTGTACCATGCTTCCAAAACGGAAATGTAGGCAGCCTCTGATCGGTTAAATACTTGAACTTAAAGCAAGATGCAAACCTCTGTAAGTTACGCTTCTATAAAAGTTTTTAAGAGTAAGGCAAACCGGCATTTTACAACTGTCAAAAGAAGCAGTTCGTGAAGCACCCAATTTAACGTGGAATATTTATATGTACAATGAAAAATAATAGAACGATAATGTATGGCTTTTCGGCTTAGTTTTTGGTTGAGTCTGGGCTCAATATTTCGTCTAAACCAATATCTGCTTCTGCAACTTTCTTGGTTTCTTTCATCAATTCATAGAGCTATGGCAAATAGTTTAGTTAGTAATCAAATTCCACAAAGATCTTTATTTAAGAAACCGTATCTGGTTTGTCTCAACTAAATATAATGCCTTCCGTAAGAGGCCTACAAATAAAACAGAAACATACCTGACCAACCTGCTGTGGTGACATCTTGTCCAAATCCTGCTGTGTTAATCCTCCGGCTTCCTTCCATTTGTTGCCGCTGATCTGATTCAAGTAGTCTTGCCAGCTGGTTAAGAACCCCACAATATGAAGCGGGTTGTCAATATTTTTGTGTGCATGAAACTCGGCCTTCACGTACTCATCCCCCAACGAGCGCTGCAAGCTAGGCAAGTACTTTCTGTGTCCTCTGAGGATACGGCGGTACAAGTGTAAAGGCGGCAAAAGGGGTGGGACCTTTCTCGCTGGCCTTCTTGGCCGCACAGAAAGGGGCAATGTAGCTCTCATATTGTGTTGTTCTGTTAGTTGGCGTTGCGAAGAAATGGTGCTGTGCGGCCTGATATTATCAGTTGGTCTCTAAACTTTCACCGACTGTAGCGCTCTCTGGGCCTTGTCTCTTGCCATGTTAATGTTGAGATCTGGGCCATCTGCCTATTCGTTGGTGGTTTTAATTTTTGTCTTTCCGCGAGCCTCTCGGGATCCCATTAGATGATACGTACATGCTCACGCGCATTACAGCATATACTCACATACCCAGTGGTTCCACCTTTTCCTAAGGTGTCTATTGTTCCAGTCTTTTGCTAACCTACCTAAAGCAAACAATCTTGCGCCCAATCACAACAAGTCCATCCTGCCCTTTCCACGATAGCTGCTCTTTGTTGCGAAACCCTTGGCCTGTGTAGTCCGCCACATGTGGGCAGAGCAGCGACGGCTTAGCACCGAGAGCCAAATAGGGTCACGTGGGTAAGCAAACAAACTCAAAATGTGGAGGGACAAGAACAGGCAAACTGCGCCCTCTCTTTGGCACTCGTCGCTCGATGCAGAGAGCATTTTTCTCCGCTAGTGCCGCCGCCTCCACTCTCTCGCAGCGAATAGCGCAGGAGAGGAAATTGAAGCAAATTTTAAATGTAAGAAAAAAAAAACAAAGCATACCAAATTGTTAAAATAAAAAAAAAAAGAACCAAACACAGAAACAACACAAAAAATAGTAAATCTTTCACCTCTCAACCCGGCCGCTCAAAATAGACTCAAACTCAAAAGGTCTTGTGCCCTTCAAAAGCTATTCTTTTGTGTTGTTACAAATATCCACTCAACAGCCTTTTCCTCCCTCAGGATTGCGTAAAACAACAAGTGGCAGAAAACATTCGCTACCCATCACAACCGCTGCTAGAGCCTGTGTAATCAACAGCAAACGCCGGAAAGCCCCTTGTTATCCCCTCTATATAATAAACTAGCACATTCTTCCTTTCAGATCGGGCCATCTTTCATCAGCACACAGTCTTCCAGCCATGAGTGAAGACACAGGATACGGCGAGAAGCTGACCGTCAGACCTTTTTACGGCAAGTATCTTTCTTCCTCGACCAATATGCAGCCTACAACAGCAGAAACACAAGCAAATGTCCTCTCAGGCGATATCTCAGTGGGACCTAGCCACAGCGGGTCTGCTGCTGAGAGTGCCACCAGCAACCATAGCGAAGAGGACAAGCAACAAGGTCCCAACTTTATAAATAACAAGTCTGTGCAAGATTTGAAGATAACAGACATCAAAAATTCAATGTCAAATTTGAAAATCAACCAAAAATCGCCTTCTATGATGAGCATAGATGACGCCGACCATAGGGCCGCCAACAACAACGATAACATTCAGCAGTCTTCACAAAAAAATGAGCAACAACCACAACCTCTTACCCAAAGAAGAAAATCGACCATGATATTGACTGAAGAAGCAGAAAATGCTTTGGAAGAAGCTAGAAAGGAACACCGCAAAAATCACGGATTCTATAATCAAGATGAGGGCTCCACGAGCTCAGAAAATCGCGAAGATGATAGCATTAATGCCGATAACAACAAAAACGTCGACCCAAATAATGCTACGCCTAAGTTGTACCCGGTTGAAATAAAATGGATCCAAGGCGGTGCAAAAGTTTATGTCACGGGCTCATTTACTGGATGGACCAAAATGATCAAAATGAAAAAGTTGCATGATAACGATAAAGAATTCGTCATAAGGCTTAATTTGCCTATAGGTACACATAGATTTAGATTTGTGGTTGATAATGAGTTGAGGTTTTCTGATTACTTGCCAACCGCCACTGACTCAAGAGGTAACTTTGTGAACTATCTCGAAATACTATCCGAGGAAGAACAATCTTTGCAACGCGCTCGTAAAAGCAGCAAAGACGTCAGAAATGAAAATACTCTTAATAGGTTGAAGCAAATTGAACAGAATCAACAATTGTTACAAGAAGGACTCACACCAGAACAGAGGGCCAAATTACAGCAAAAGGCCCGTCCTAAGGATTCCTTTTTGAGTCTCACTCAAGATGACGACGATATGGGTAACGGATACACTAGATTCCATGAAAAATCTATGCTTAGTAATGCTAATCAGCAAGCCTCTAAAAGAGATAATTCATATACTTCCAATATCCCTGCTATATTCACCGATCCTCAAGCGATGGAGCGTTACTATTTAACTTTAGATCAGCAGAATCGTCAAAACGGTGGAAACAATAACCAGTGGCTAGTCCCTCCTGCCTTGCCACCTCATTTGGATCATGTTATACTAAATAATCAGCAACAAAATAGCAATGAAGGCGGTTTCAATAAAGAAATTAATGCTGGTGGTTCCTTACCAATACCAAACCATGTTATTTTGAACCACTTGGCTACTACCAGTATCAAGCATAACACGTTAGCTGTGGCCACCACAGTCAGATACAAAAGAAAGTATTTAACCCAAATACTATATGCGCCTATACAGTAATTAGAGCAATTTAGGTATTATCTTTTTTTAGTTAAACAGTTAGTCTTTTTTTTTTTGTTTATTTTTTGACTTTACATCTTATCTTGTGTTTGTTTTCTACGAATAATGTTTTTTTTTCATTGCGTTATTCATCAATGTTAGACATTCCTTTTTTCGTCTGATATCATTGGTATTGCAAAAAGAGCTTTTTCCAAGTATTTGATATGAGCAAATTTACGACTTGATTGTCTTCGACTCGTTCGATGGCCACTTCTTTTTTATCCCATCCCTAATCTGGCATATTTCATTTTAACTTTTATCTCTCCTTTTCCTTTTTTTTTTGTATACCAGATACCTTTCTAGACGATTATCTTATCGTTCTCTACTAAACGACTATAATGACTCATAAAATAACAAAAAGCTATTTGATAAAATTTACAAAGAATGCAAATTCGTAATAATGATTTGCTTCTAAAAACTGTATTCATAATGTATCGTAAGGAGCTACACAGAAGTTGTAGCTTTGGATCCATATGGGCTTGTGTTTGTACGATGGACTAGCGTATAAGAAGCCACGGCTCTTATAGTCAAACCCTTGTTCCTTTTCAACAATTTTGCTACCCTTTTTCCACATGTTTGCTTCCGCTTACCACGTCAATCCCATTGGTCGAACCACTGCAAATTGCCCAACAAGTCTTCAATATTATTATTATCCTCCTTATTGACAACATGTGCAAAAGCGTTATCCAGAATGCTATCGTTATTCGACGCGTTACTACTACTGCTCTGCAACATCGGATTGGCACTCTGGCTCAATATATAATCATATAACATTGAGTTGGTGTTGGTGCTAGCACCAGCGATATTGGTTGAGCTCACGTCATTGAGATCAAACGCTCCGGGCGTGCTTCTGACGTTGCTGGAAGGCAGCATTTTGGTAAAGGCAGTACCGGAATTTGGAGTGTTAGGGAAAAGCAGTTGTTGTGCCGCTGGCGATACTTGATGTTGCCCATCAGATTCTTCCTTTTGTTGTGTTTGGCTTTGCTGTAGTGGTATTGCCGGAGAAGCAGCTGGTATTAACTCTGGCATGTTCAATGGTGGTAGTTCAGAAGGTAGTTCAGAAAATCCCTTGGGTTTATCACTAACATGATTAGCTGGTTTCATGAATGATGAAGGTGCTGCCATGGAAAAATTAGATCTTTGATGTGAAACTAGAGGGACGCTACTTTCTGAGTAAGGCGTTGCCAATGGAAGCTGAACCGGCCTATTGAGAGAAAGTCCTTCAGTAGAAACGCCGCCATCACCATTGTCCGCATTTCTAAAATTACTCTCGTTTGAGACATTAATAGTGTTGGAATTACTACTGGTGTTATTGTTTGCGCTATGATGGATTGTCTCTTTGGCAGCGGTCCCAAAACCAAACTGGGAGAATTTGGCCATATTGGCCTCATTAGATCCATGGTCAATGTAGCCCACCAAACCAGTATTTATCTGATTATTTTTGAGAATAATCATTCGATTTAGCATTTTAAGCACCCAAAGAATTTCCCTGCACATCTTGAATTTGTCCTGATAAACAACTTCATAAAGAGTATTGTTGACAGTGACAAAAGTTTTTTCGTCTTTTGAATCTCGACTATTTCCGTGGGTTGGGTCAGCTTGCTTGTATACTGGGCATCTCAATATTGTGAGAAAGTTTATTGTGCGAAAATAGTTTTGCTGATTACCGGCAAAGTTTATGCTACCATTGATCAATATCAAGGAAGATATGCCAACCATGAGAAGCATTGTCAAGTTCAAGTACCAAGGGGTCAAAATTAAATTCAGCTGGTAAAGTTGGTTGAAAATGTCCAAAATCTCGGTACTTTGGCTGAACAATAGTGAAAAATCTTGAAAGTTAACATATCTGTTGATTCCAATTTGAGCAAAAATATTTGGCTGGTTTATCAATGGATATAAAGATTTCATGCGAAGATTGAAGCATACATGGTAGTAATGAAATTTGATTTGGGAGATCAACAAAGAACTGTTATTTTTGAGATGATCAGATTGGTTAGCGGAGGGACCATGTGTATAATAATATTCAGCATCATGAAACTTGGTATCAGCCAAGCTCCACAATCTGTTTTCCTGTGCCCATTCTTCAAAAAACAATAACTCTTTTTGAACTTTTTCAAAATCAAAACCTAATAGACGTTCGTTATCGAACACACTAAAGAATTGCAAGTTTCCTGATATCGTAGCCAACTTGATCATTGCAAGACCAGGTAACTTTAACCAGCCATCATCTTCGTCCGAAAAGTCCCAGCTAGGATACACCAAGTTTAAATACTCGTCAAAGATCTGCAGGTTTTTTCCGCTCTGCAACCCAAATAACTTGTCCATAGTATAAACTGCCCAAAAAAGTCTTTTGGCTTTCAAGTCATCGTTTTTGCCCATTGCTACGTGCTCATGATACTTTCTCGGTGAAATAACGTTATAGTCCATTGCCATCCCTCTGGCCATTTTGACTGCGTTGCTTAACGCAAAATGGGCCGATGATTGTTTATATGTAACGCGTAAGTACAAAAAGATTAAAAGCCAACCTTGAATCAACTCAAATGATTCCCAATGGAAAGATAACTTGGATACAATTTCATATGCAATCTCGAATACCTGTTCCTCGAGACCAAACTTGTACTTTTTGTGAAGCCCAAATTCGGTGAATCTCATGGATATGGCGTACACCAAGTACAATTTTGCAACATAGAGGTTATCGTTATTGGCGCTAGTGGTAGACGATTCAATATTGTTAGCTTTGTCTGAAAGTCCGATATTTTTGTTGATAGCATCTTGAGATGATTGCTTAAGCGACTTCCAGTATAGTTCATACTGTGACATGAAAACTGGCTCATTAAGGATTGCAAACAACGGATTGATCTCTATTAAGAAATAATTAATCAAGTAATTTGAGAGCTCAATGTCGCCATCAAGCAAGTTTTTCCAATTTTTATGATCTCTAATGTATGAGTGGTCTCTGTTGAAACTGAAATCTGATTTGATGTAGTGTGATCCAGACAAGTTCCATCCAAAATGCTGGGTTCTAGGAACCGACACTAGCGCTTTTTGGTCGATGTTAAGGGAGTCATAAAGTAGCTTAGCGAAGCCATCAACGAGAATGTTTTGATCGTTTCTTAGGATCCGCCATTTTATGGAGGAGTATAAGTAGATTTCTGACTTTCTGGAAAGTTCTTCCAGCCTCGGCCAAACATGAGAACCATTATATTTGTCAATGTGTGACCCATTGGCTGATTGAGCACGATCTCGCGGTACTAGCAGCTCATTATCGAGATAGTTATTGTGCTCCAAGTGGGATAATTTTGACTCAAGAGACCTTACCTTGTTCTGTAAAGACGCAATATACTCGCCAGTTTGCAAACTTGACATTTCCAGTGGGCCACCACCCGGAAATCCGTACTCAATCAAGTGCATAGGAGGACCCAATGCCAGCGTATTGCCAACACCGCCCACGACAGGAGCGGTGACGCTGCCCACAAAGTTTCTAATAGCCGAGGTACCTTGGGTGTACTGACACTTGTGGCCGTGCTTTTTGCAAGTGGCACATGGTTCGAGCCCGTCACACTTGACTTTCTGTCGCTTACACCTGTTGCAGGCCTTGGAGACCCGGACTCGGTTCTTGGGGTCAACGAGTCTTCTTTTCCTGATATCTGACATGCCGGAAAAGGATCCTTTATATTAGAACGCCTCTTTGTTTCCTTGAACTGACGTTAAAACATTAATTTAAATTAGCTTCTGTAATGTTTCATTTGCTTTTGCATTTGCAACCATGATTGAGCTTTTCTCCCCATTTTTCGAAAACCCTTTGCCGATTGCTCGGCCGACTTTTGCATCGTACATTTTCAATTTTATTTTTCGTGATCTTAACTCTCGTACACTCATGTCGCCAGTGGAATGATCGTTATGTTGTCCTCCAGGGATTCCGACGCCCTCGAGGGCAGGCCGTTTCGCCGCGTCAAAAAAGGGCGGTACATGACCAGATCAGTGGTCTATGATGTCGTAACAGACTTCTACTGTGCAACTTCGAGGCTTGTTGATGGCTTATGGTGCTCTTTTCCTTGTAGCGAAACTGATTCTAAATATGTCAGTTCTTTGACGGCTAAAGTACCATCTAGTTGCCAAACTCAAACTGTTTATTACTACACGTGTCTTACAATACCCACGGTTTACAAACGAAGACAATATGAGGTTATTGTATTTGATTTGCTTTTATTAATGATTATGTATGCATATAGTACTTTCAACTTCATTTTCATTTTCGCCCCTATTGTCGTTTCAATTCTCATGTTTAATATGTTCTAGCATCGAGGATCAACTTTCCCAAGGCCTGTCCGCTATGGCCTCTGCCAACGACAAATACACTGTGTCCTCTAACGATAGTTTCTACCACTTTGCCTACCATCTCGAACCCGTTATATGCGGTCAACTTGTTCTTGAAGTATAAGTCCTTGTTGTTCAATCTGTACTTTACCTTTGGATCAAAGATGGCAAAATCAGCATCATAACCTTGGCGAATGTATCCCTTGGTCTTGGACAACCCAACCTGTTTGGCGGTATTCTCGCAGGTCCACTTCACGATATCGGTGATGGACACTGGCGGCGAGATCTTCAAGCCTTCAGTGTACAAGATAGGAAGCCCTAAACCGACGGAAGCGATGCCGCCCCAGGCGCTGAAGAAGTCTCCCTGACTGAGGCCCTTGAGCTCCGGCACACAGGGCGAGTGGTCTGATACCACGGAGGTGATGATTCCCTGTTGGAGCGCCTTCCACAAGAGCTTACGATTCATGTCGGATCTGATTGGTGGACAGCACTTGAAGTGGGTGCCGCGGTTCGGAATCTTCTCGGCACTTAAGGATAAGTAATGAAAACAGGTCTCGGCGGTTACGGGCAAGCCGTTGTCGCGGGCAAACTTGATCAATGGCACGGCATCCTTGGAGGCAAGGTGGACAATGTGGATAGGAACGGTAGGGTGTTGCAAGGAGTAGTAGAGGATGTTCTTGATGGCGACGGTTTCAAAGTCATCTGGCCGGGAGGCCAAGAAGGCGTTGTAGTAGGTTGGATTGATGTCTATGAGCGCAGCATTTGCCTCAGCGGCGTGCAAAATTGGTGAGTCAGGAAACTGCTGCTGCTGTTGTTGCTGTTGTTGTTGCTGCTGTTTTTGTTTACTGCCGACTGGTTGGAGGATTGGCGATTGTTTGGCGAGCATGGCGGCTTCACCAAACTTCGGCTCTACGGCGGATAAAAGTGGCGATCTGGCCAAGGCGTCTTCTTGCTCTTTTGTGAGAGTGCTGTTAGAATGCGAGCTGTTTGGTGCTCTGCTGCTATTGTTGCCGCCATTGTGATTTGCAACTTTTGTATCTAAGGATGAAGCGCTAGATGCGGATGTTATGGGAGTAGAACTCGTCTGGTTGGTATTGGCGCTGTCATAAGAGCTTACAAAGCTCTCGGATCTGCCGATATCCAAGCTGTCAAACTCCAAGGCGTCAACGTCCTGGTTGGCGGCAATGCTGGTTTTGGCCTTGATAGGAACAGGATCTCTGTGAGGAGACGACGAGATCGAAGAAGAAGAGGACGAAGTGGAAGACTCGGAAATTGCAAAAGCCGCTGTTTGTGCCTTTGGCGCTTTTCTTCTCTGGTTGGAAGCATGGTACCTTTGGCAGCAGTCATCGAGGCCGTCAATGTGCGGATAAGCCGGCTTTTCGTCGCCGTGTTCCTTTTGCATCTCGGCATGGAACATTATCACGGTGGATTTTCCTTTGACCGTCTCCAAGGCTTTTCCAATGTACTCCGGGTCAATGGCTGGGAACTCGTCCACCCCGGAGTCTATGAGAAAGCCCTTGAACCCTCTGACACCAGCATCTATCAAAGGCACCAAGTCGCCCAAGTTTGTAGGGACCAAGCCGCCCCAGAAGCCAACGTCGACCCACGTCTTCCCCTTGGCAGCGTTGATCTTGGTGTGGAAATTTTCCATTGTAGTGGTGGGCGGGATCGCATTCAAGGGCATGTCAATCACGGTGGTGACACCTCCAGCGGCGGCGGCCTGCGTTCCCGTGGCAAAACCCTCCCACTCGGTTCTGCCTGGCTCGTTCAAGTGCACATGGGCGTCCACCAAGCCGGGCATGATGATATAGGGCGAGACATTACGATAGTGCTGAGGATGCATGACCCCGTAGGTCTTCAAGAGCGGGTCGTATGGCTGTAGCACCTTGTGGGCGACAACCTTCAAGATTTTTCCTGATTCGATGGAGTATATTATCGTGGCGGGGATCACCTGGTTCTCGATCACCACCTTGGTGGAGGAAATGGCTTTGGACATGGTTCTGTGTGTAGATGTGTTAGATTTGTTGGGATGTGCTGTGTAGGCCTGAAAGTATCGCGAGACCCTGTTAGCGAAGTAGTGGACAATAGAACGGCTTGCAGCGCTACTTATAGTTTGGGAGTGCCCTGCGCGGGCTTCTTAGATCAAAAGAAAGGGTTTGCAAAAGAAATAGATTGTAAAAGTAAGAAAGGCTGATTAAGTATAACAAGACTTGGTGACCCAACCAGTCTGCCGAAGTAGTGCAAAAATTTCAAGTGCAAAGTCTGTTTCCGGACGCTCCAGAGGCTTCCCGTTATGATAGGGGAAATTTTTTCTGGCAACTTAAAAGCTTATAGCGGTCGTTTGCAAGACTATTTATAACAGCAGAAAAAATGCGCAAAAACAGTGCAAGAGCAAGATACAAATAAACAAACATGAACATCCATAACCTCGGCGGCGTCTGGGAAGGCCAGCAACGAGAGTGACAGCGTCCGGGCCCATGGGGACTCTCCGCCAACGGTGTTCATCTGGAGCACGCGCTTTATCAGGTCGCCTTGCACCCGGCGGGCCTTATCTCTCGTCCTCGCGCTGCACAGATAACGTATACTGTAGGAAATTTGCGAAGCACGGAAGTTCCGCGGGATTTACGGAAAAAGAAACACCCGCAGCGGTGTGGTCATGCGCGGGGACGTGTTCCAAACGTACGAGGATATGCCTATATACAAGGGCGCTTTCTTCAATTGGTTCCAATTGGGGAGGGGCATACCTTCGATCCAACATAAATCTTACAAATTTGCTTTGTTGCCAACAAAAAAACTGTTTGTTCTATGTCATCATTAACTAACATGTATCAGGGGTGGCATGTGTAAAAACATCCTATTCAACGTTCACCTACTGGAAAAACTTGGCCATGGCGGCCTTTTCCTTTTGCTTTCTGAGCTTCTCGCTTCTCTTCACGTCCTGGATGGCCTTTGGGATGGCTCCGTCGTTTGGCGCCAAGGCCAAGGCGGCGTTCAAATCCTGGATGGCCTTCACGTCATCCTTGGCCTTCGAGTAGGCCAAGCCACGTCTGTACAAGGCTTTGGATCTCTGCTTGTCCTCGATGCCCTCGCTTTCCAAGGCGCTGGTGGCGGCCTGTATGACCTCCTTGTGCTTGTTGAGCTTCAAGGCCACGAGCGAAAAGTTCAAGTACGCGGACAACTTGAATGCGTTGAGCTTCTTGATGTCTTCGTCCGACAAGTCGTCTGGAAAATACTCCTCAACGTAGTTCTTCACCTTGCCAAACTTCTGGTACGCCTTCTCCGTATCGCCGGCCTTGAGCAACTTGGTGCCAATCTCTTTAACAGTTTCGATGGCCTTGAAGACGGTTTCTGGCTGCTCCAAGTTAACCTTATCGTCATCTGCCAAGTAGTCCTCGTACACGTCGCCGGTGCCGTCGTCAACTGCAGCAGCGGTGATATCCTCGTCTGGAGACAACTCTCCGCAGTCAGCAATCACAACGTCTTGCACTGGCTTGTCATTAGAGGTTTCAGAACGCTCAATGGCTCTCACTATACCCTTGCCGCTGAGCAATTTACCGAACACGACGTGCTTGCCGTCGAGATGTGGAGTAGGAACAGTAGTAATGAAGAACTGGGAGCCATTGGTATTTGGACCGGCGTTGGCCATCGACAACAAGAATGGCTTTTCGTGCTTGAGCTCAAAGTTCTCATCTTCAAACTTCTCGCCGTAGATGGACTCACCACCAGTACCGTTGCCAGCGGTGAAATCACCGCCCTGGATCATAAAGTCTTTGATGACTCTGTGGAATGTGCTGCCCTTGTAGGACAACGGCTTGCCGGAGTTGCCACTGCCTTTTTCACCGGTGCACAATGCTCTGAAGTTTTCCGCAGTCTTTGGCACAATGTCGTTGAACAACTCGAACACGAGCTTTCCCTTGGCTTGGCCGCCAACGGTGATGTCGAAAAATACTCTAGGACGAACAGTGGACATAATTTGAGATCAATGATATGATATGATAAAACAATGCAAGACAGGGGGAGTTGATTTTGATGATATCAAGTACAGATTTCCAATAGTCGGTAAGATGGTCAAAAGTTTCAAAGTAAAACCTCACCTTGGCGTGATTATTATAACTTTTTGGGTGTTTACTCCACACGATTAGCGAAATTCCGCCAGAATCTTCGAGAAGCACCGATGCGTCTCCCAGAAGAGCTATACGCACGCTAATTACTCTGAGAGCACTCATTCGGGCATACACGATTATTCTATCGGCAAAAGACCAAAGGAAAGACAGGATTGGTAGAAATAAAGCAACAGAGCCAAATTACTTGTCTTGGTAAAGTTTTTTTCATTACAGTTTAGCAAGCTCAGTGTTCTTCAGTTGTGGATGGGGACATCAGGATGTAATAAATTAACTGGCAGCAGTCTAAGAGATAGTATGGTAACTGGGACAATATTGCAATGGAACATTCAAAAGACGCAACTGTCTTTGAGTATATAGAATTCGTATATCGAGAAAAAAAACGAATCATTAGAAAATTGCAAATATCTGTATTGGCTTCGATAAATACTACTGTTTCACCTCTTAATAAATTCGCAAAAAGGCTTAAAGACTCAAAAACTGAGTCTGAATTTTAATGGGACAGGTTGTTGTAATATACCATTCTTCTTGGCAAGTATCACTGCTGTCCACTCTTATCTGGATTTATTGGACGGAACTTTGGCTGTATTTCGTATGCGTTAGGGCCAGGCAACTTGCCCTTCTCACTGCTCTCCTGGCTTTCCTTCTTCGTTCTTCTCACCCTTCTCTTCCCATGATCGTGATTGCAGTGTCCATTTTCATGCTCGTGGCCTGACTCCTGGCCACGCTTGTGGTCGTTGCGTTCCTTACCATAGTTCCGCAGCTGCCTAGCTCTATCATCATCATCACTATCATCGTCACTTGACGAAGACGACGACGAAGACGAGGAGTCTGATCCAGACTCAGGCTCCGACTCTTCCTCGTATTCTCCCTGCGGGTGGAAAATACAGCATATCTTACTCTTTTTCTTGTTCATGAACTCATTATCTATTGTGCTGTCCGTCCAGGCAACATGTCTTCTAGCGCGGTCCTGGCTTCTCCCACCCTGACCCCACTGGTTCTGTCCTGGCTCATTCTGATGCTGTCCTTCGCTATCCTCTTCCTCCTCTTCGGAGAATCCATGTAGCTGGAGCTCGCCGCCTGTTGGCGCTATAGTTATCGTTTGCGACGTCGATGGTCTGCTGCCAGAGTTATTGTTGTGCGGCATATTGAGTATCTGTTCTGAAATTAAGTATAATATACTTGATGATAGGATGCGGTCACTTGTTTCAATATAAAACGTATTAGCTGCTATGCAATTTACAGCTAGGTGATGATGACAATGATCTAAGATGTTCTAAATAAAGATTAGCAGGTACCGTCCAAATACGCAACTTAATAAAAAGCGCCACAGAATTCAAAGTCAAGAAAAAGATAATAGCAACTTTGCAAAAAAATAAGATCCTAGAAATAAAAAAAATAAATAGATTAATAATCCGAAAGGAAATACGTGTTTTTTTTTTTTGTTTTTTTAGCGTTGTTTTTATAGCATCATCAAATTAGTGATGATCTCTGTACCAAGCAAGAAAAAGGTCATTGATGCATTTTAACTTGCTTAGTTATTGGCATCATTCCGAGAAAAATAAAAATTGCAGTCATGTGATTATTTTTCTTATGTAATGAATTTGCTACATTGCACTTTGTGTTTGGTATGAATATCCCCTTTTAGGTCAATATACTTAACAACTCTTAATTAAGACAGTTCAAAGTGTGCTATTATTTATCAGTAAAGTTCTAAAAATAATTCAGTATAAGCATTGATATTGAGTGCACCTTAATAGCTCTACAATGTGGTATTTTATTAGCTTTCTAGCTAATTTATAAATTGTTTGCTAAAACCGTTACCGAAACGGTTGATCTTAGCAGCTTCTGGAACACTGTCCTGCTGAGATATTTCATTAACCACTATTTTGATATGATTGTGGAAAAATGTACCCTTCTTGGAACTGGCTTCGAGGCTTCCAAGGGCTTTGAGATCTGCATCATTGTCATCAATGTTTTGACCATTGATGTCATTCAAGTATGAATCAATATTTTCACTGCTGAAATTACCCTTACTCTTTGTGCCCATTATATTATCGGAAAGCTTTTGGTTGAGCCGAGATTTATCCTTGACAAACTTACTCATTGACATAGACTCTTCATCCTCAGCTCCAAAGTCATTGTCCTGATCAATATCGATTACCTTTGTGGCAAAGTACAATGCTCTGGCTTCCGGTAATGTGCCGATCCATCTGATCAACAAGCTCTGTAGCTCGGTCTTATAGTCATCGTCTGCAAGCTTGATGACTTTTTTCTCAACTAATGACTTTATCATGAGACAAATAATTTCCATAATTTTTTTGGCGCTCTGAAAGTTTTTCAAGTATCTGAAACCTTGCTCCGTTTCCCCATCAAACTCACCGTGACGTCCGTTGGTGCTATTGCTGCTAAGATTTGTACGCACCGATAAATCTTTAGAAGAGCCGGAAGCATTCAAAGTTGTAGCTTGGTCATCGGTATCTTCGCTGGCAGTAGATAAGTACACAGACGCATTCGAGAAAAACTCATGCAAAAGCATTGACTTTTCAATGTCTGTTAGAACCAACTTGCCGTTTCTAGATAATGGAAACTTCAGTGAGCTTTGAAAAGTACCTCTTTTGCCAATCGAGAGCTCGTGAATATAGTTGATGAGCGTGTGCGATAGTTCCAAGTGTGTCATGAGCCAAATGAGAGCTCTTCTATAGCCTTTTGCCATCAACATCTCATCCATCATTGCGCAAGCCACCAGAGGATTGCTTCTCAATATTGGCTCAAATATCCACACATAGGACCACATTTCATAGATTTTATCAGGATTGATTTCGTCATTTTCTGATTCAGAAGCCTCTTTGCGCTTTTCGCTGTGGTTCTGTTCTTTACGAATCTTTTCTGAATCGTTTTTTTCGCTATCTGAGTCCAAAGAAAGCTGGCTTAATTTTTTGCCGAGAGACTTTTCATCGTAGATCACCTCCTTTGTCGGATCCAAATCAAGAGCAGCCTTCTCTATTTCTTTTTCATATTCCGCACTTACAGCGTGCGAAATAGTTGAAATGGCCCTTCTTTGTAGGTAGTAAGGCACAGACCTCAGAGCCATGGTAATAAAAGTTTGACGCAATTCTTCCCAGCTAGTAAAAATTTCGTACAGTTCATGTTCTTCTTCCAGGTCATAGTCTTCGTCATCATCATCTTCTTTTTCTTCGTCTTCTTCTAATTCACGTTTTTTATCGTTAGGAGAAAAATAACCATCAGAAAATTTTATCTCCAAAGCTTTTATACGCTGTAAGTCGTTATCCGTATTGAAAAACACATTGTCGCCCCTAGGGATGTCTCTCCAGTCTCTTCCAAGCGAGTCAAACTCGAGCTCATTTTTAGACCGCACTCCTAACATAAGATTTTCTCGTGCTTTTGGAGCATTCTCTTGAGCAACATTTCCTTCCTTGGTAGTATCATTATTATCATCCAAACTTGGGCCATCCCTAGTCTGTGCTGCTGAAGCGATGATATTATTGTTTTTTGCACTTGCGATGCCCTTTGCGGCGCGCTCTTCTTCGGCAATTTGTAAATCAATATTATCTTCTTCACCTTCACTATCCTGATCATCAAATTCACAGTAACATCTGGCGGTGTACTCTTTTTTGATATACACATTTTTATGTTTGTGATCTCCATTTTCGTCATCGTCGTCGTTTTCATCCCCCTCTTCGTCCTCTTCATCTTCATATTCGTCATCTGTAGTGAATTCATATTCAAACATGTACCAAATATCCTCATCATACCTGTCATTGGTTTCTGTATTGATAAATAACTCTCCTATTTTGTTCAAATCGTGACCAAGAACCACTAGCGCTGCTACGTATATTCTCAAATCTATTATGAGGGCACCATCACCAGCCTTACGTCCGAATGGAGCCATGAAGTTGTTGAGTGATTCGTGTTTCAAGTCATGTTCACGTCTTTGAGTATCTTGGTTCAATATGGTTGCCAAAACTGATCTGATGGCAGCTGAGCCTTTTAATATGGATCGCACCACCCAAGGCGTGCCAAGCCCATAAATTTCCTCGTCAAGCCTGTCGATCTGGATTCCCAACATCATTACTCGAGTAAATAATTTCCATAATTGTATAAAAAACTTTAGGAAAGGATTATAATACAAGTTGTTGTTTGTCTGCTTCTTAAATAGCTTGAATATCGAGTATATAAAAACCGCCAACACGGAGTATAGAAGTTCCAAATTCATGTGCGACAAGTTTAAAGGAAGCCAGTCCTCGTAAAATGACTCTTGGTAAATGGGTAGTTTGGAAATCTCGGTTGCATATTTCTTAAGAATTTCTGTTGTTTTAGCGTTGTTCTTATTTTTAGCGCCGGCGTCTTTGGTATTGTTTGAGTACTTGGCATATATCTCGTCTATCAATTCAGGTATATCCATGTCTGCTCTAAACGAACTTGAGACATTGCCATTGCCGCCCTTCTTCTTCTTTTTCTTTTGTTTATTATTCTCCAACTTGGTTGCGCAGTCTATAAGAAGGTTTTTGGCATGCCGTACAATTTCCTCTCCATTGGATAAGACTTTCTCTCTCTTCACAAAATGAGCATCGAGGGCAGCATCGTCAAATCTGCTGTTGGATATTTTCAATAAGTCGATTATTGCCTCTATTATCCTGGCAAAACTGAAACTCAAGTCGAACTCCGGCATCATCGACTTGAAATCGTAGGTGAATAGAATCAACAAATTGCTAGTCAAGTCTAAACTGATATTGAAAGTGTCGTTATTGGAAGGTTTCGTCAACTTGTCACATAGCACGCAGGCAGTTGTAAATATCTTCATCAACGAGGCACCACCTCCACTCTTCGGCTCATTCTCCAACCCAAGAATTTTGCCAAACACTTGATGTTTCTGGAGCTGCGCCGATATTATGTCGAAGCTTACCTGTGAGAGCGTCGATGAGAGGATCTCGTCCCAGTCAATAGGCGACCCTTTAGCGCCGTCAAAATCCTCAAAATCCGACTCTGAGTCCTCGTCCTCAGCCCCCGCCTGTCCGTCGTTAGCACTATCGTTATTCTGCTCTCCATGCCCTATGCTGCTACTATTCGTATTGTGGTTGCTGTTGTTGTTTTCTCCTCCTGCTGCGGTTCCTCCTGCTGCTGTTCCTCCTCCACCATCACGATCTTCTTTGTGATTCGCCGTCTCCAGCCTTCTTCTCGTCCTCTGCTGGAATGCATTCAAGATGATATTCGAAAGTATCTCGTCATTTTTTGTCATATTGGTGAATTATATTACGCTTCCTGGCGCTCTGCGACTCGAACAGTTAACCGCTGTTCTATATGTAATAAGGAATGGAGCATAGAGAGCATGAAGCAAAGGTTTCGTGGGTTCCTATTTTCAAAAAATAAAACCCAGTACTTCGGAGCATTACGGATTTCAAAGTATGCTTTCTTGCAGAGCGCGAACAGAGGGTGCATAGCACCACAAGCGTAAAAAAATTTTCGAGGTGATGGTGGTTTCTGCTATATGCACTACGTTGTATCGAGAAGCAGTAACTACTGATGCTTATTGTTCATGCCGCAAGCTCGCTTGTTCTGAACAGAGCTCTTGAAGATACTAAAAACGCCCCGTTATTCTTATTGAATTTATTTTGAGGTTTTCAAACACAAAAACGATGCTGTTTATAAGGAAATCACATAAGAGACATGTGTATACAAAAGAAAGGATAAGAAGGAATAACTAAAGGCAATAACCAAAAACAGCCTTTTAAACATTAAACAATGAATACAAATATAAGAAACTTGAGGGCGAAAACAATATAGAAAGAAAAAATAGAGAGAAGAACACTAAAAAATATAATATCCAAAAAGAATGTGTAAAAAAAACATGTATGTCATTCGGGGTTAATTTATAACTGAGCTTTGATGTCCTTGTTTGCTTATCGCAACCACATTATTACAGTTGGTCATTAATAGTAGCGCTTGGAGCAGCTAAAACGTACTTATTTAGCTTCGTTGTCAGTCACATTTTCGCTAGGTAAATAACTGTCATACTCATACTCGCTCCCAGTCAACAAATTCTTACTGTGCTCGTCATCATAGTCTTCTTCGTCCAAAGCGTCATATTGTCTATCTTCTTCGTTGTTCTCATCGTCATCGTCATCGTCCTCATCATTATCATCTTCATCGCTATCTTCGGCTTTCTCATCCAACTCGAGTCTGAGCTCGTAGCAGATATCGTAACACTCTGCCAACAAGGCATTTAAAGTGCCTTGACCTTCTGGAATTTGGCCGTCTACTATAAATTTGCCGTCCTCTCTAAGGTCGTCGATAGACGCAAGTTTCATCTGGTATGGGTACAACTCTCTAGTGGAGCTGATTCCTCCCATTCTCTTCACATCTAACAAGCATCTACGAACCGTTGATAACTGATTGTGTATAGGCTGTAATGCCTCGGACACTGGTTCAGATGATTCTAGTAGCTTGTAGATGATGGCATAACATCTTCTCAATAAATATAATAACATTGTTTGACCCTTTGAGTATGGTTCGTTGTTTGAGTTTCTGAATTTACCATCCACTCTCAAGTCATCTATTTTTTGTAACTCCTTTTGGTAACTGAACAAATCGGTTTCTCTTAAAGTCCAACGTCTGGTGACCAAGAGGTTCTCCAAAGAAATTTTGATCTTGATCAATTTGTTGAACAATGGAAGTAGCTCCTTATCGATAAGCGAAAGTTTAACAGAGTTATCGTTCTTGATGATTGTCAAGTCATTGATAATGTTGTGGCATTCGTCTAGTAATCCGTTCAATGCGCTTTGGCCCTTTTTGTCTTTAACTTCTTTGTCATCTTTCGTGAGGAAATCACCGTTTTCGTCACGGTGCTTCTCCAATTGCTTCAATTCTTCTTCGTGCCTCTTGAGCGCTTCTTCATAACTGCTATCGGCGGATTGGCCCTTGGAATTCCTTCTAGTGAACAAGCCCATCAACAATCTTCTCAAGGTGATCAACTCATTTAAGTACACTGTGAGTTCTGGCGATATTTCATCCACATTCTTTTCAATAATCTTGTACTCCTCCATACAGTAGTGCAATTTCTGGTTTAACAAGTCCTGCTCTTCTGCAATGTTAGATTTTTCTTCTTCCTCGGCAGTGGTTGCTGCGCAGTTGAACTTGTAGTAGTCATCTTTTTTCACGATTTCTTGAATCTCGGCTAATCTGTCTTTAATTGGCTTCAAGTCGTGCTTAGTGTAAACTTTGGATTCGACTAAGTGCTCTAATAGCCTTTGAACGGTGGACAAGGAAGCATAAGTGGCAGGAGCGGTCTTGGTCAAGCCTACTGTCATAAAACTCAAAGACAACAACTGGAAGACTTCATCCAAGACAGTGTCGACCTTGTTGTGGATGGTAGAGCCGCCGATAACTGTTGCGCTGAGCGAGCCACGGCGATTGGCGTTATTATTGGCGCTGGAAGGGTTGTTTGTTCTAATTTGCTTCAATTCCTTGTACTTTCCCAAGACTTGGTCGTAAACTTTTTTAATGTCCGAGGACTTCATAAACTCCTTGCGGTTGTTTTTGAGCTCCAAGAGGGTAGTTCGGATTTGATACAAGTCATTGTAGAGGTGACGCTCTGTCTCTGGAATCTCGTTAGTGTGCATTTTTAAAACTATCGGATGGAGTTTAGCAGGGCGGGTATGCGTTGCTTCTGTCGTTATAAAAGGGGTCAGGTAAAATAAGTCGCTTAATTAGTGCAAGATAAGCTCCTAGTAGTTTGCTCACTGTCAGCTACGGCAAAGAGGTGTTCTCGGCTGTCAGATAAAGGGCGCGCTTTCAAGAAATTGGTTTGTTAGCGGTGTGAGGGGCTAAAGGCAAACGGGGAAAAGCTTCGCAAAAAGGAGTCAATGTAGGATGCGGGCTGAGATGGGCGTTGAACGTGGAGCAGGGTGCACTGGGCCTGTAAAGAGGCGCTGGTCTGAATTGGTAGTGGTGAAAGCTGTATAGGCGTATGGGCGTATGGGCGTCCTTGCTGTTTGCTGGGTGCCAACACTGTTCTTTTGTACTCGGCGGCTAAAAGAGAAGAATTGGCGATGATGGGAGGAAGGTGGGAGCGCAGGGTTTGGACGCTCCCGCCAGGCATCGCGAGATTTTGCCCGGAGATCATGTGCCGCGAGAATAAAGTCACACTGCTCCTGGCCCTCCACGCGCGCCAAGGCCATCCGGCAAGCTGCTGGTCCTGGGCTTTTGCTGAACTTCACGGGTCCCGCTGCTGCCTTTTTACAGTTGTAACGGAGACTGCGATGCCTTGTCTACGTCTGTTACTGCTGCTATATCTTGCAAAAGACAGAAACCGGACCCGAGAGACCCCGATACAAAAGGCTGCCAAAAATATCGACCGGGGCAAACCCCAGGCGACAAAAATGCGAGAAGACACTGCCAAAATCTCGCAAGCGCAGTCACGACGGGGCCATCTGTACAAGGCCTGGGAACGGTTCAGTCAGTAGAGCGGCTGCTATTACAGGCGCCTTCGTTCGGGTTCTGGGCAGTACCAACTCTGCAAAACGTCTGGACTGTGTTGTCGGCCGCGACTCCGGGACGTCCGTAGACATGTGTTACCGTCCGGGCGGTACACCCAAACGGCTGCTTGGCCGCCAACATGTCTTGTGACAGATGTTGATAGCCGGTGGTTGCAACTGGCATACGTCTCAAGACAACAGCCGCTTTGCTATAGGTTGGCCGCCAGGCTGGCCGCAAGCGTGCCAGTCTGCGGCCACAGATCACTACACGCTAGCGAGACGCTCTCCTCAAGGTAACCGAGGATATCCCCGCGTCTTCTGTATTTTATTAACAACAGGCGGGCCGGTTGGCAGCGTTCACCTCATTCCAAACGGCTGGCATTTGCCTCTGGCCACAGGAATAAGACTAGGGGACCTGGCTTTAGCGGGCAGTGTGTATTGGAAAGGGCCAAGGTTTCTTGTCATGCTTCGCAAGTGTCTGCGGCCCTGCTGCCGCCTTCACAAGGCTGGCAGCTGGCGATGTCCAGAAACAATAGCGAGTTGCTGATGAAACAAGCAGTGCTGCGGTTGTTCCAGTGCTCCCGGGTGGCAGATTGGTGGCCGCTGTGCGACTAAGGAGCAACCACATAGGCCTGGTCGTTTGTACAGACTGTCTGTGTTCCACACTGTAGCGAGATTGCCGCTTTAGGCCGTTGAGCGCAAAAGGTAAACACCGTGGGCGCTGGGCCCGCCGCACTGGTGCACATGCTGTGTTTACGTTCTGCCGCATCAGGAAAGGCGTCAGCCCTGTTGCGCGAACATCGCTTCGTCTGTGCTCTAGCATCAATGGCTGGCAGGCCATCTGGCAGCCCTTCTGGCCTTCAGGGCCTGGCAGCAGCGTCAGGGCTTATAAGAACATTTGACGGTGCAGCTAGTGCTTTCGCCCCTGATATAGCCTGGCTTCTGCCCACTTCTCGCTCCTGCTCCTCTTTTCCCTCTTTTTCCCTCTTTTTCCCCTTTTTGCGCTTTTGGTCTCCGTCCACACCTATACACATATTCACACATTCAACTTTTTGTATTCGCCGCAAGCAGTGCCCACCGCGCTTCCAATAGCTACCATATTGCTTTCTGCCACAGCTAGCTATCTCTCGCCACTGCTAACTATCTCTCGCCTCAACCGCACATCCCGCCATAGCAATCCGCAGCCGCAATGCTGACTCTCCCAGACATTGGCCTCCCGTGCAGGGTCAAAGCCGTCTACTCGTGGGGCGGCGAGGAAGAAGACGACTTGGGGTTCATCGAAGGCGACCTCATCGACGTCGACAGCTTCGGCGACGGAAACTGGTGGCACGGCAGACTGAAGAGAAACAAAATGGTCGGAAACTTCCCCTCAAACTATGTCAAGCTCCTCGACCCTCCAGGCGGCTCCGTTTCGGCCTCTGCCGCCTCCAAGAAGCCTCCGTTAAAACAGGAGACCTCCGTGAAACGAAGCAAAGAGCCTTCTTTGTCTCCAAACGTTTCCAGTCTGGACATTGCCGATGTACCTGCCGCCAACATCAGCGCCAGCAACATCAGCGACGCCAGCTTTGCCAGGTCTCCAGCCTCTGCTTTATCCCATTCAGCATCTGTTCAGTCCCTAGACCACGCCAATAATACCATCGCCACCATAGACCAGTCCCTCGCGCCCACCGTCAACGCGTCCCAGAATAACAGCTTCTCCTTGTCCCCAAGCGACATTGAGCAGCAGATACAGCAGTTGAGGCAGCTACAGCAGCTTCAAATCTTGCAAAGCGAGATTCAGAAGAAGAACCAGATTGCGCACTCTCTCTCTACCCCACAGAACTTGAACCTCCTCGTCAGCCTGCTTAATGAGTTTTACGCGGCTAAAAATAAGGAGTCCGCCGCCCAAACAGCCGCCACCACTACAACGCAGCTCCTCAATAATAACCGAAATAGCAGAAGCGCTAACAAAAGCGGATTGCCACATAGCCAGAGCTTTTCCCACTTCTCGCATAGCCCCAGTGCAAACTATGTCAACAGGGACATCTTGCCACCAGAGCTCATGAACCCAGCCCCAAATAATCGCAAAGACTATCAGCAGATGCAGTCTGGCTGCGGCTTGCCACACTCAGTGTCTACCCCACTAAACGGCTTGCAAAAGCCAATGGTAGCCGGCTTTTCAAACGATATCAGAGAGTTCTCAAATACCTCTACCTTGAAGCCTTCACACTTTGACAGTGATGGTCACTCCATAAGCAGTGACACTAATAGCGCTACTCTGGGTGAGCTTGATGCCCTACCACCTCCTCCCCCAGTGCACAGGGTTCCTGTCAAGCTGTCTTACTCTCCCACAATGACGGCTAGCAACATCCAGGGACAAGATCTTCAGCACTTATTGAATAAGAACCTAAACTTGGGCGCTGGCCGCGTCGATGTCAACAAAATGACGGCCTCCGGCAGCAACAGCCCTAAACCGTTTTACCAGAATCCTCAGAACTCCAACAATGCCAGCTTCATCGTTCCATATGATCCGGAAAGTCTCAATCAATCCAGATCCAGCGTTAACGAATGTCACCCTGCTGCGGTAGACGATAACTCCAGTGTCAGTGGTGGCACCCATTTTTTCAACTCTAACGAAAGTGTAACGAGTTCTGTGTCAACCGCCATTACTGACTTCAGTGCTACCAGTGCTGGCAGCTACTACAGACACAAGTTGGATGCTGGAAATGCGTTGCCACCGATTCCGGATGTAAGAAACAGCATTGGCAGCGGCGTCGCAAACACTAACACCGCTACCGCTGGCAGCAGCATTAACAATTTGGCTGTTGCTAACATCTATTTCAAAGAGAAACAGGAAAACGGCGATGCTGAAGAAGATGATGAATTAAAGGCAAGTTTCATGAAGAGTAAATACTACCGCAGAGTCTCCGCGCAGGACCACTACGAGCTCCAAAACTCCAAGGGTAACTTATCTAAGCTCAACAATGCTTCTCCGCCAAACAGTCAGCATCCCGACTCTTCCAGATCGGGATCCTCCTCTCCGATGTCGTCCGCTGCCATTCATGATCCAAACTCTCTCAATGGTGGTAGCCACAACCCACTAGATGTGATCTTTGTCGAAGAAAAGAAGAACAGGAAGTCAGCTACCAGCAAGTTCCTTAAGAAGCTTTTCCTCAAAGAAAGTGGCGGCCCAAAAACCAATCCTCTTAATACCGCTCCAATATCCAGTATTTCATCAGGCGCTGGCGCTGTTGGTCTTGGCGCTGGAAGCGGTGGTGTTGCTTCTCTTACTGCAGGTGCTGCCCAGGCATCTAATTATCCGGCTACTTTGAGAAATAACAATTTTGCCGATTTAAGCTTTGATAGCGCTGACACCGAAGCTGCATGGATAGAGAACAAGGTTGACTTGAATAGAGCATCTACCATCAGTCCAAAAGAGTACAAACTTCGTCAGAAAAGAGCTTTGGAAAACGAAAAATACTTGATTTTGGAACCGCAAAAATTGATCACTGAGGCAAACAGCAACGAAGTCCTTCCAATTTCTAAATATGGTGTTCAAGAAGCTCCAGTTAGTTTTAACAAGGACTTCAAGAGCGTTGATGAATTCACCAGAAACTTGAAACACTTGCCATACATCTCACCAAAGACTTTTATCTCCAACGAAATTGCCATCAAATACTCTGAAGACTTGGATAAAGTAAGAGCTTGCTTCATCTTCTGTACCGAAAAAATGCACTTGATTGAGAGTAATGAGATTATTGATGTCAGAAATTCTCCTGCAAAATACATTAATAGTATTTTTCAGAACAAGTCTGCGACAATCTATCAATTAGCATGGTTGATGAAGGTGTTTTTAGACACTTTGAAGATTCCAAACGAGTTGATTATTGGATACTATAAGAAGCCAAATGACTATAACTCCAACTTAACCACAAATCACATTTGGAACAGCGTCTTAATTAACAATGAGTGGAGATTCATTGATTGTGGCTTGGCTAATATTCACAGTTTCTTTTGCCCAATCCTCAAGAATAACAACGATGCAATTGCTGGCGGCAGCGTGGTGCCATCTTCAGCGTCCTTCGCTTCTGTGAAACCTTCTGTTTCCAGCAGCATCACTGGAGCAGCTCATGAACCTTCATTGCTTTCGTCTAATTCAATCATTTCCAGTGCTGGCAAGGATTCTTCTGTCTCAGACAATGCAATCTACTTTTTGACCAAGCCATTGGAACTCATCTACACCCACATTCCAACTTTGATTGAGCAGCAACATATTACGCCGCCATTGGACTCTATGATTGCTTTGGCGCTTCCTTCTTGCTACCCACAATTTTTCAAGACAAACCTCAAAATTATAAAGTTCAACAATTCATTAACAAGGCTACAGGACTTGGAAGTGTTTGAAATGGTAGTTGAGGTTCCAAAAGACATAGAAGTCTTTTGTGCAGTGAAGCCAGATAATGAAGTCACGACTAATAAAGGGAACCTTTCCAATGGGAATGCAAACATGAGCAATGGTGGCGCTAACAGCACCGGCTCCTTGGGCTTCAAGAGAAATAGCCACAACAATTACGGTCAAAATAACAATAACAATGCTGTAATATCCAGTATCAATGGCAGCGAATACAAGCACTTGTGCTTGGCCCAAACTTTCTGGAAGAACAATGTCAAGTTTTGCAGAATTAAATCTACTCTTCCAAAAGATGTCAGCAAAGGGTTCTTGGAAATCTACAGTGGCACCAAGGGCCTTCAAAAGTCTCTTACCAACATCCACCCCTTGTCGTTAACTATCCCGCTTTACCATGCCTTCACTAGCTCCTCTTGCGGCGCGAACGACTCCCCTGACCATGGCCCTCGCCGTGAGTTAAATTTTGTCACGAGATATCCGACAATCCACTGTCAGCAGCACGATTTGTATGTACAGGAGCCACAGATCAGAAACTTGATGTTTAACGCTACTTACATTTTCAAAATTGCCCAGCACCCAGCGATGGGTTTGACGAATGCCGCGGGCTTCATGAGAACCAAGCTTGCGTTGCAGAGTCCAACTGGTAGAATCATTAAGTTGAGAAAGGAGGACTTGCAAACTCCGTTTGGAACCTGGGAGGCCAATGTTAACTGCAGTGAAGTTGGTGTTTGGAAAGGTTTGGTTGTTACTGACGGAGGAGTGGCTTGGTGTGTCTTTGCAGAATGGTTCTGTAAATAATGAATGGATTTTACATGCATCTCACTCACTTTGTTTCTGGTTTTAGCTTTTCTGTTTTGTTCTGTTTTGTTCTGTTTTACTCGGCATTTTTTATTTACAAAAGTTCTTTTCGATTGATTGGTTTTTGTTTATTTATTTTCTATTTTTAAGCTAAGTTGCTCTTCTTTTCTCGTCATGGTCATTTTCATTCATGGTTGGTGGAGAACGTCCATCTATTTGTGCACCAAAGGCGCCATTTGCCTTTTCTATAAGTGATAGAATTAATACACAAAAGCATTCGAAGGTAACGGTCTTACAAGTAGCAAAGTATCATTTGTGTGCGAGACGAGGCTTTTCCAGGGTCCTAAGCACAATATGGACATTTTAAGCCCGCAACAGAATCTTGATACGCCAAGAGCTCCTTCATGAACCAATACAAACTGCTTGCGTCCTCAATTAGACTGCTAAATATCCCTCCAGTTTCACTTTAGTGCACCTGACTTTACCCTTTGACAGCATGAACGCAGGGGGTACCCTACCCACAGGCTAAACGATTCCAACAACTGCTCGCTGCCAAACCATTCTGTTTATCTACACAGGCTACAATCATATTGCCTTGGTTTCTGGTCCACCAATGAGAGAAGAGTTTGGAGGATCCATCCTAATCCAGCCCATCACGACAGCCTTATCACCCAATTTTCTCGTATCACCTCCCTCGCTCCTCAGTGCTGTTGTCATTGCTCTGCATTCTTGCCTTTCCTCTCTGCAATGTCGGATCTCGTTGAGTTGCAGAGAAACAATTTCTTGCACCACTTGGACCAGGTCCACACCAGCAATGGCCTCAAATATCTTGTGGTGGATGAGACGACGGAGTACCTCATTTACGCGCTCATAGATCAGAAGGAGCTTCTCCGGACCGTCACCGCGGTAGAGCGCATCGACCATAAGCGAAAGTCACAGACCTCGATTGACGCCGTGTACATTATTGATCCCACCAGATTCTCGCTCGCATGCTTGAAGACCGACTTTAAGGTCTCGCCGCCACGGTACAAGTCTATGGCGATATACTTGTTACCGAGCCCGTCCGTTGGAACGGTCATCCAGGACTTCACGCACAACAATAACCCAATATACAACCAGCTAATAAGGTTCATCAAAGTGTTTAACTTTAACTACATGCCGATTGACAAGTATGTTTTCCTCTCAACCTATGACACTACCCAGGACTCGCTGCGTCCAGTGCAGAAGGATTTTGACGACAACGATCCCAAGTTGTTTGAGAAGGCCAGACAGGACGAGCAGGCGTTCTCCGACAAGCTGTTGCTCAACAACTACTCATTGCAGATATACTATAACCCAGCATTCAGAAAGCTCATCAATTACCAGATCGAAATGGTTGCTAACAGTTTGCTCAATTTGTGTATCGTCACTAACGAGTACCCAGTGGTCAGATATTACTCTCCAAAACTCTCCCTTAATGATTCCACCTTAGTATCTAAAATCATTGCTGGCAAAGTCCAGGAAAAAATTGACGACTATGTCAGAAAGAACCCAGACTTTTTCTCGCGCACCAATGGTGGGCCTTCCGCTTCCACAGACAACACAGTCCTACTTATCACAGACAGAACTCTCGATGTCATTGAGATGTTCCTCCACGAATTCAACTACGAGTCGATGGTATATGATTTTCTCGACAAAAAAGAGTTTAACTCTAAAAACTCCATTGTATTCTATAATGTCGAAAACGCCAACGGCAGAGGCTTGAAGAAAGTGTCTAAGATCAGCCAACGAGGTAATGACAAGTACTTCAACAAGTACCGCCACATGCACATCAGTACCGCCTATGACTCCCTTAACAAGGACGTCAAGAAGTTGCTCGAGGATAACCCTATGCTTGTCAACACAGCCAACGCCACAAGCACCACCGACGTCTTGCACATGATGGCCCATACACAGGAATTTAACGATGAGAGAAGGTTGTTGACGTTACACAAACAGCTCATCGAGAGAATGTTGCACTTGAACTTGAAGGCCAAACTCCACGAAATCTCCGACATTGAGCAGATTCTCGCAGCGGGCGGCACCGACGTCAACAACCAAATGGTCAAGTTGCAGGAATTGACCAACGATCTTATTTTTAAGCTTGACGAAATGAAACAGTTGGACATTAACCACCGCATCAGGCTCATCATTCTCTTCGCCTTGACTAAGAAGGACGGCATCCTTATCAGTGACTTGACCAAGCTCTTCAAGTTCCTCGGCGTGTACCGCCAGCACGAAATGGACAGCTACATTCAGCTCTTCAAAAACTTCAACATGCTCAACCACGATATCATCAAGTTGGCCTCCTCAAGCAACAGTGGCCGCCATCACCACCACAGCAGCAGCGGCCACGTCAAAAAGAATAAGCCAAAAGAGTACCACAAAATCGACAACACCGAGTTCAACACGTCGCGGTACAAACCGGCCTTGTACAAAGTCCTTAGTGACCTCACCATCGGGAACCAGGCGGAACTCCAGGAGTTTCCGTTTGTCAAGGAAGCCATCGGCACTCTATACGAGGAAGCCGCCGCTGCTGGCAGTGGCAGAGGCAACACTTCTGGTAGCGGCTCCACCTCCCTTAGAAACCAGAACCTCGTCGCCACGTGGCATACTCCTGCCAAATCCCGCAAGCGCCAGAAGATGTTCGTGTACATGGTGGGCGGCATTACCACTGCGGAGATCAAGGCGGTCTATGACTTGTCCGAGAAGCTCAACCGGGACATCTACCTCGGAAGCGAGAATATCCTCGTTCCGAATGAGACCGTCTTCAACGTGCGCAATTTGTCGAACCCGGAGCCCCGTGAGCTCAACCCTTTGATTCCGCACAAGTTGAGCCGCGAAAGCAATGACAAGGTACCTGAGTGCCTCTTTGACAATGGTTTCAATAAGCCGGCGCCAATGGTTCCACTTCAGCAGCAACAGAAACTACCGATAGCTCACCAGAAACCGCTTAGTCAGGCGTCTTCTCTGGGTAAAAGCAACGGTTCCAGTAGTAAGCCGGAGAAGAAGCACAAGTTTGGCAAGTTTTTGAAAAAGTCCAAATAGAGTTGTTAGTTACGATCACTAACAATCATTACATTTTGCGTAAGGCAAATCGTCACAATAACCCTACAAACATTTACAAACTAGACCTTTTTAATTATTTGAGCACCCCAATAATAATGTTTTACATTGATTTTCTTCTACTTCTGCAGCAAAATATTAATGAGTGGTAAATAATCGTATCGTTAGCATGTAAGCGTTATAAAAATCTATAGAGCAAAACAAAAATAATTTTCCAGATTGAAAGCTGAGAGCACAGGGCAGATATTATGGCCAGCATAATAATAGGCTAGAGCTTGAAAACAAAAAAAGATTAGCTTTGTCTTTCTGAATTTGGCTTAAAAACAAAATTAAATCAAATGAAATGATAAAAATTACTTAAAAATAAAGAATTGAAAGTGTTTGTGGTTTCACAAATGATAAATACTTGGCTAGCCAACAAGCAACTCTTTCAAAGATGAGCATCTTGGTGATGTCTTCATCATTGAGGTTTCTCCGTTCATGGTTGCTGAGTTCATGGTAGTTCCTGCAGTCCAGGTATTTGATGAGTGAATTAAAGTTGCGTCACTATTTTTTTCTTGCTCTGCGTCGTAACTGCTATGGGTCAGTTCCCTCTCTGAATGTCTTCTTTTTTTAGCCTTAACAGACATCCTTCTCAAACTAGTACTGCGTGTAATTGTAGGGGCCTTCTCATTGACTCTGTCAACGGTAAATATGTTTTTTTGAGGGGTAATAGGAAGTTCTTGAAATAATGGGTTCTCTTGATGAGTGCTAAAATAGTGACAGATATCGACTTCAAGTGACGAAGCAGTATGATCAATAATTTGCACGTTGGAACTGATAAAATTATCCTTGTTTTTATCATATTCAAGGTTTGTTATTGTCTCTTTAATAAAGACTGTGTTTCTTGGAGTAGTTGGTAAAGAAACCACCGATTCTAACGTATTGGTGTTAGAGCTGGAAGACATGGCTCGAGCACAAACGTCATCATCATTAGTAGAAAGGCTGTCCAACTGATCAACCTTGAGATTAGCTGGGCTCTGATAATTTCTTTTATAACTGAACGCAGCGCTTTGCTCCTTCTTGGCGTGAATGGCATCTGAACTTCTTATCTCATGGGCAACTTCAAGCTCCTCGGCTTCGGAAATTACAAACATGCTATCTTGGTTATTGCAGTCAATAATAGGTGCTGGCATCAGCTTTCTCCTGCTCGATTTTGTGTCAGAGATACTGTCATCGTCAGCACTGTAGATGTCCTCAATGTTTTTGTTGACGACATACTTGTTGTCGATCAGAATCATTTCTGGGTCCACGCAATTTTCTTCGGAGTGCAAAGAGCCTCTTTCTTGGTCATCACTGGAGATAATCAACCAATTTACTTGGCCAACCTTGTGTTTCAACTCGAAGATAAACGTAGAAGTTAGATTGCCAATGGACGTTTCGTATTTCCAAGTATTGAAAAACCATTCACTCATGACAAGCTTCGATACTCTTGCTGCATCTTCGACCTCATAAGACTCTTCAATTTCATCTAGTTCCCCGTCATTATCACCATGGTCCCAAAGTTGAAATCTACCCTTGTTGGCCCTGTCGATTTTGTTCAAAAGCTTCAGGTTATTATCAAATCTCTTTAAATATTTTAATGATAACTCGCTGGTATTAGCTTGCAAAGTTCTGTAGGGATCTGCGCAGAACTTTCTAAGAAACACACCTTCATCAAAATACAAGACATCATGGGCTGAATAAACTGTAGCTTTAGATGTGCATATGCTGTGCACAAGATCATCTAAGCTAGCATTGAACCTCGGCAATTTATGCTTAGGAACTGAAATTACCAATGCGTATTCCACGAAACTTGTCCTGTAAGGCAATGGAGGATATTGTTGTAGCTGAGGCTGGCTAAAGTATCCTTCTGGCAACATGAAAGCATTTAGCTTTCCTTCATGGATAATGTTTCGCAAGTATGCATGGAATATTCTTTGAAAAGCATGGTTTCTGACCGTATAAAATTGTTTGAAAAAGTATATGTCTTTGCCTTTGTCAGAATCATCGTGGGGACTCTGGAAACAAAGTGACGATGCAACGTGTATAATCTCCATAACTTTATGGTAACTTTCATTGTAATTATTCTCTGCGTCTTCGTTGAAAACTTTGCACCATATGGTCACTAATAAATCCAAAAATTCTTGCAAAATGTAAGGATGGTTGTTGCTGGGTAAGCACAATGGCAATAAAGAATAAAAGCTAGATTTACTGTAATTTTCTGCCTCTTCTTGTTTGATGAACGTTTCATAATCTTGGCCGGATATCAAACCTCCTGGGAGCAAAGAGAGAATCACCCTCAAACTTATCAATATAATTAAAATATCAGTTTCAGCAATAATCTTATCTAACTTAGCCCCTCTTAAGGAACATCCATCGTGAGGAAACATCTCCTGGATGAAAGCTTTGGAAATGAGAAGATTTTCTGTCTTTAATTGCTGCAAGTTTGGGGCAAATATATCAAAAAGCGAACAAGGAGAAAACAGACCATTATTCAAAACTAATTTTAAATGCTTTATTAATCCGTGAATCACATAGCGGCACGAACAATGATTTATGCCTTCGGCCTTGTGGAATATGTCAAATCTGTAGCTTGGTTCACCTTTTTCCCTGTTTCCTTCAAGAATTTCTCTTTCGAAAGCTTCCTTATCGTAAATGTAGTATCGGGCTTGAAGCTTACTGCGGTTGCTGTTTAAAGACTGGATTAAGTCTACCATTGGTGCTTCTTGCTCTCTGAAAGTATTCTTGAGATCAGTTTCTATCGAAAAACTGTTGTATTTGTTGTATTTCTCTATTTTCGCATTTCTGGCTTCTTGCTCTTTGGAGTCTAGTATATCATTGTAGCTGTTGCTATGTATGAGAACAGTCCCACATTCATCGAAATCAGGAGTTAAGTCTCTCTGGCTGCCATCCGTGTCGTTATTGATGGTGTCGGATTTCGCGGAAAAGTTATTCTCGCTGTTTTGCGTTGCAGGGGTTCTAGCGGCGCAAGGCGTTGAAATCTGACTCTTGCTGAGTCTTCTTTTAAAAAATTTTAGTTTCATCTTTTTCAGAAAAGACGTTGTAGACGTGTAGCTAATGCAAAAAAAAAAGCCTGTTCAAGAGTTCTCAGTCAAACCTCTGTTAAGAGAGCCAGCATGCCAGGAACGCCTCGACAAACAAAGAATTGTGACACCAGCAATCAGCGACATCAATTCCTTTTATACATGACAGAGGTGTGAAGTGATTAACCGTGAGTAACTTTTACTTTGTTTAGCTTAAGACACTAATATGATCCATAACAGAACGAGTAAACGACTTCGATCATTTATTTTCTTAAACTGGGACTCATTTGACTTGGACGTGCATGCTAGAACTTTCACACCTTAGCCCCACATACGCCCGCATAACTTTACCTCATGCCAGAGTCACTTCTGTAACACCGATCAATCACATAAAAACCAGAAGTGGCACGTTTTGCAAAGAAGCAACAAATCCTGTTTTTCTCCCATAGCCTAATCCTTACTGCAACAACGCGAACCATGCATGCTTCAAGAAATCAGCGCAGATAAACAAACAATATAGGTGTGTTTCTCATGTGTTTTGACACTATTATTAAGGAACTCGACGCACACGGATGGCTCTTTTTTAGTAATCACATTTTTCCTAATTGGCCTTGCTTTGCTTCGTGCGTGGGTCCTGTTGATTGATTATTTTGCTTCGCTCTGGATTGTAGTACTTTCAATCACAACTCAGCGGCCATTAGAAACCGCAGATGCAAAATTGTACTTGCGCAGGACCCTGGAAAACACTCTCGGGTCATTATTTTTTTGACGAAGTTATGGCTTCAGTCAGCTAAAAGCAACAAGAAAAAGGAGCGCCAAAGGCACGGTGAGGTGACGCCGCGCATTCTGCAAACAGAAACCCGATGGCCATCGCTCGTGCAAGATCTGGGCTTAATTAGCTGGCTGGCGCGTCTCCGCTTGCGAATGGCCTGAGACATTGCAACTGAGATATTCAGTTTTGATGATCTCTAAAAACCTGCTTATTGTGGCCCGCTTTGGGGTCAACAGGAAGGGAGCGAGGACGATCGTTCAAGCGATTTGTTAGAGTTGCAAATAATACTTGAACCTCTCCCAAAGATCCTCGATGCTCTTCACAGTCTAGCGGCAGCTGCACTTCTGATGCCTTCGGTACATGGCTTAAACGTTTCCCTTTTGTGCAAAGGGAGTGCACCCATGAGTGCAGTTAACGAACGACAGCACAAAGTCAGCAAGCTTTTTCCTTTTGAACCGCGAGAGGAAACGTCCAGATCCGACGTATCTTTGTGCACTGGTGCACCATTCAAACTTGAAAAATACAGTTGGTCCTTTAGGGTAAAATTTTGAGATGGACCAGTGCAGCACTGTATATCAGTTGTCTAAGCCTGTCTGTCCCGCCTAGGTGCTTTCAATGTCACAGGGTTATTGTCTCTATAAAGTCTTTAGGCCCATTGGTACATGAATCGGACCATCTCTGTAAGTTGCATTAAAACTTCTTCGGTGCTAAATTGAGCAGAAGAGCTTTTACCCCTTTGGGAAAGCTTATCTTGAGTTGCTTCGTGCCCAAAGGTCCGTCTGCGACACAATTTCCGGTGGCTGGCCTCTCAACAAGAAGGTAGCGACGAAGAGCTGACCTGACTGGGCTAGCAGCGATTCCTTCTTGAATGGTAAGTGGGCTTTTGAAAGGAGAGCCTGGCATTGCGTCGCTTGTTTTCCCAGCTGGGAGAGCTGGCGCGTACCACAACATAGGATGCTGCAACGTCTGAACCAGGCCGGAACGTCCTTGTACACAAGCCGGAATTGTGTTGGGTCTCGAAATACGCATTACAGTGTTTGAAATGCCCAAGTTTACACTGAAAGTTGCAACTCGATAGACAGGTTAGGACATTAATATATGATCCTATTCTAGGAAGCAGGTGCTGCCAGCACAAAACTCTTTAAGCTTCATTCCAGATTCCATAGCTGTGCGAGAAAACTGATAGAAGTCCTGAAAAATTGGGCAAACTATAAATGACATGTAAGTCTTACTTTGGCGCTTTCTCTTCCCAAAACAGAGAAAAATTTAGTGCACTAACATACCAGTACCAGAAAGCTTTCTGTAATTGGATTCCATATGCGAGATCTATCGTCAGTATCATGAAAATTCAATCGCTTATGATTCGCAGAAGACTCCCTCTACATGATAGAAGAAGCCCTGGCAGATTTGCTCTCTTTCTCCAGAGTCACAAGTCATTAGCAACAGATCACAAGCCGTAAGTCATAAGTCACTTGCAGGTCAAAAGGCGACAATTTTCCTAACATGCATTCCTGGTGTGATAGCACCCTCTAGCTTCTTCTTTCAGCCGCTTTGGTAAACTGTTGGAACACCGATCTTTTGTTGTTCTGCTCTCTTTGGAAGAGCGCTGTTGGCGTACATCTTGGAGCCCTTCTCCCATACTCGCACCGCCCTCTGGATGCTAGTACCCAGCAAAAACGAACCCATACCCTTGATCATCATCTGTCCTGATCCACTGCGAGCCAGCTAACAGGCTGACAGAAGCAGAAGGCCGCGGTCGTAGCTGCCTAAAAAGGACCACCTCCGAGGGCATCGCGCGGTGTTCGGATGCTGCTGTTATAAGAAATGGAAAATTTTTATCTGCACATCCCTACACCGAAAAATTTTCTGTTTCTTTTTTCGTGGTATAGGAAAAAAATTTCTATATATATGGTTCGAGTTTATTTTGTTTCTTTCTTCTTTCTTTTTTTTTTTTCCTTTCCTCTTTTTTTGGCAAACTTTGCCCCTTTGTATAGGATCAATATTATTGATTTTCAGTACCACAAGAAGGCCCAATTTTGCTTGTTTCTATTTTCTCACTTCAATTCTCCTTGAAAAAATACAGCTTTTAGAAGAAACAAATAAAAATGTCTACTCCTGATTACACTAAGGCTTTGGACTTTTTGAGCACGTATTCTGACAAAGATGGTCTCGATGTCCACACCTTGATGGACTCCAACATTAGAGGTGGTTTGACTTACAATGATTTCTTGGTTTTGCCAGGTAAAATCAACTTTCCATCAAGCAAAGTCTCCCTCAAGTCCAAAATCACCAAGAAGCTTTCTTTGAACACTCCATTTATGTCTTCCCCTATGGACACTGTCACCGAAGCTGAGATGGCCATTCACATGGCCTTGTTCGGTGGTATTGGTATAATTCACCACAATTGTTCTGCTGAAGAACAAGCTGAAATGGTTAGAAAAGTTAAGAGATACGAAAACGGTTTCATTAGTGAGCCAGCTGTTATTTCCCCAAGCACATCCGCCGGCGAAATCAAAGCTTTACGTGAACAATTGGGCTACTCTAGTTTCCCTGTTACTGGTAAGTTCGTTATTTGAATTTTCTTAAGGCTCATGTCAAATAAGTCCTCAAGCACTAGCGGACAAAAAGACAGTGTTTTCTCAACTTATTCTAGATGATGATTAAAAATTATAATTAACTTTCGTTCTTCCGACTAGTTTGAACAAACGTTCTTGTGGAAACAATATGTTCCTGATTTATATACTTGAGAAAGTCTCTGTTTTTCTGTCTAGACTCATTTACTTGTTGATGTTGAGCATATTGCGTTTTTTAAAATTGAGGTGTCTTGTTACTAACAGTAATTTCTAGAAAATGGTAAATTCCCAGGCAAGTTGCTTGGTATTGTTACTTCTCGTGACTTCCAGTTCTGCGAAGAGTTGTCTACTCCAGCTTCCGAGTTGATGACCAAAGATCTCGTTACCGCCAAGAAAGGTATTAATTTGGCTGAAGGTAACGAAATCTTGACCAAGTCTAAAAAGGGTAAATTGCCAATTGTTGACTCCAACGGCAATTTGGTTTCCTTATTGTCCAGAACTGACTTGCTTAAAAATCAAGACTACCCATTGGCCTCTAAGTCTTCAGTCTCCAAGCAATTGTTGGTCGGTGCTGCCATTGGTACCATGGACGATGACAAAGAACGTTTAAGATTATTGGTGGAAGCCGGCTTGGATGTTGTTGTCATTGACTCTTCCCAAGGTAACTCTGTTTTCCAATTAAACATGATTAAATGGATTAAGGCTACTTTCCCAGAATTGCAGGTTATTGGTGGTAACGTTGTTACCAGAGAACAAGCTGCCTCTTTGATTGCCGCTGGTATCGACGGTCTCAGAATTGGTATGGGGTCCGGTTCTATCTGTATCACACAAGAAGTCATGGCCTGCGGTAGACCACAAGGTACTGCTGTCTACAATGTTACTGAATTTGCCAACAAGTTTGGCGTTCCATGTATTGCTGACGGTGGTGTTCAAAATATTGGTCACATTACCAAGGCCTTGGCTCTTGGTGCCTCCTGTGTTATGATGGGTGGTATGTTGGCTGGTACCACTGAGTCTCCAGGTGAATATTTCTACAAGGACGGCAAGAGATTGAAGGCTTACAGAGGTATGGGCTCCATTGACGCCGCAAATCAGACCAACAGGGCTGGTAATGCCGCTACCTCTCGTTACTTCTCCGAGTCTGATAAAGTTTTTGTTGCTCAAGGTGTCTCTGGTGCCGTTGTCGATAAGGGTTCCGTCACTAAGTTTATCCCATACTTGTACAATGGTTTGCAACATTCTTTGCAAGATATTGGTGTTGAGTCCGTTGAGTCTTTGAGAGAAAACGTTGACAATGGCAACGTCAGATTCGAGTTCAGAACTGCTTCTGCCCAACTCGAAGGTAACGTGAACAACTTGCACAGTTACGAGAAGCGTTTGCACAACTAGAGAGAGATGGTTGTGTGATTGTTTTCTGTTTGTTTTTCTAAAAATTTGTATTTTTTCACTATTAATAATTTGTTAACTTTTTAACTAAACGTTTACGCTCTGATTTATTGTTTTAATTATTTTTTCGCGCTTTGTGTAGCTTCACTCTTGCTAATGGACCACTCTGCGTGTTTAAAAAATAGAGTAAGCGCAAATGACCCAAAGGCTCTCCCCGTATTGAATTCGCTCACTAATGATCTGTATTGTGCTTATTATTTTTGTTTTATGTCTGAAAATCTATATCTAGAAAGCAACCAGACATGATCCCTTCTTGTGCACGCTCTTGCTAAATGCCTATATCCTTAAAAGAGATTGTTTCATTTACCAAGTCACTTTTTATTACTCACTTTTTGCCTTCAAACCCTCCTTGACTTAGTATTTTATGAGACCTGATCAATCTACACTCGTCTCTAGATGACAATCTGTCGACTATGATAGCGCTTTTATCCGGGGCTTAATTTAGGGCTTCATACGATATTGAATCACTTTACCGTCTAAGTCAAACTTTTATGTTACAATAACAGCATCCTTGAATCATTCAAAAACATCGTTTATTCATTTATTCATTAATTCTATTTTATAGATTGAACATTAACCCGGTATAAATTATTTTTATCTTTTTGATTTAATTTGCTCGCTTGTTAAGCAAGGAACTGATACTCAAATGAGTCTTTGAACCAGGTGAGTTTTTTCTTAACAGAGCCAAAGGTGACGCGGCAGACTTACTGCCTTCCTGATTACCCTCACTACTGCCGTTACTGTTTTGTTTTTGTTTTTGTCTTGATTTTTGATTTTGATATTGGAATTGGGGGGTTGAGTGTGAGCTTTTTGGGATGTTAGTTAACGAAGCATAAGAGTTAGCGTTAGTATGAGCGTTAGAATTATTACTGTTGCTGCTGTTATAAGTACTATTGTCGTAGTTATTACTAGTATTGGCATTGGTGTTGGTGGCGTATCCATCAGCAGGGCCTAACGATGGCAATTTGGTGGGGCCATATCCATTCGAACCGTACCTTTGGGCTAGCACAGAAGGCAAACTCTGAGGATACGATGCCAACTGCGAGGATAGAGAGGATGATGATGAAGAAAAATTCTGATTAGAAGTATTATTGTTGTGATTATTATGTAATGATCTTATGTTGTTGTATGGTGAATTAGCGTATGGCGTGGCCTGAGGAGCGTCACTTGATGGCGGCACAATACCATACGACCTACCGTATTGTGACTGTTGAGGGGCCTGATATATTGGAGGCAAAGATGTTGGAGAGAGTGGGGCATGCTGTTGTGGACGTAGAGCTAGTGGACGCTGATGTGAAGCAGGTACCCATGACGTGTGGTCTGGACCAGTTATCATATTCAATGGCGGAAGGCTTATTCTATTGTTAGATTCTCTTTTTATCGTTGTATCGTGCTCAATAGTAGTGTTGGGATTAGAGCCTTCTTGGTTGCTACTGAGAGCGCTGATATGAGGTAAAATAAATGTTCCTGACTGATAAGTTGACGTTTTGCTAAACACTGTGATCGGCTTGTCATGAGCGCTTAGCACTGGAGAATTAGGGTCAGAGGCAGAAGAGTAAATTCTTTTCTTGAAGTCATTATTATTGCTACTAACGTTATTGTTAGGAACTGACTCATGAGAAGACTTGAAACCAGTTTCCAAAATATTGTCAAAAGACCGCTTTTTCCCCAAAGTAGAAGATGGTTCCGTTTTGAGTTTTGTATTTGGCTTTGGCTTCATTGATGCTGATACTGCCTCATGGTCATCAGTTTCGTTGGTAACTGTGCTGTGATCACTTTCTTCAGCGGCGGCGGCTGCTGCGGCGACTGCCCTTTTACGTCTTTTAATTATGCCACTCTTCATCTTAATTGGACGGTGGCAACCATGAAGCTTGTAATATAACCCACAGGCATTACATATTGTTTCCCCCAAATCATTTCGTCTCCAAAGGGGAGTTATTGTGGTCTGACAATTTGCACAAGCAATTGCCACACTGGAGTCTCCTTTGGTCGGTATGTCCACAGGGGCTGCAGTGGCAGTCCTGCTGCCTGATGTTGGAGCTACCATATTTTCCGAATCATTTTGATCAGAAATGCCACTATTTTTCACGTCCTCAGGCTCAGAAACTGAATGGCCATGGCTGTCTTGATGCTGATGTTGATGCTGGTTCCTACTTTTAAGTTCGTGAATGTTCATGTCTATTTCATCTTCTGGGTTACTTTCAGATTTATTAATGATCACACGATTATTGTAGACAGGACACCCTTTACAGGCGGCAGCGCCACCGGTTCCATTACACCTGCCGTCACCTTTGCAGCTTCCCTGTTTGTGTGACGAGCAGCTGCTGTCCACCTTTACTAAACGCGGCGGTCTCTTCAAATTTACAGGCCGATGACAGTTATTAGCCTTATAATAGAGACCGCAGGCGTTGCATATTAGCGAGCCGTCAGGAGCTCTTCTCCAAAGGGGGGTCTTGGTGGTATCGCAATTGGAGCATCGCTGGCCGGATACATGAGACGGCTGTGTTTCTTTTGCGAATGATGAGGATAGTGATTCAGAGTGAGAATGAGGAGATGATGATGCTGGCGATGCTGCTGCCTGAAATGCTGAATTTTCTGTTTGCGCTGGCGCTTGTGCGGCGGGAGAAGACGGCGAGATAGACGCTACGCTGCTAGTGACCAGAGAGGACCTTATGGAGGCTAAGTCTTCTTCGTGAGTATTTTTTCGGTTGACAATCACCATTCTAAGTGCGATGTTATTGAGTAAAGCGAGAGAGAGGGCTTTGTGATGGTGAGACAGCCCATGAATGTCTGTCAGGGTGCGAGAAAGCGGAAAAAAACGAGAAGTGCAGAATATTTGGGCGAGATGCTGATGAAACGTTGAAGAGAAGGAGGTATGCGCTAGCAGTGCATAGGCATTTACCAGAGCCTTTTCTTTTTTCTGGCTGGGTCAACAACGGCCACCGGTAGTGCTGATTGCGCGCGTGAATGATGGACCTGGATACTTTGGGGGTAGAGAGGAATATCACGGCTTATAAGAGAGATATTGAAAACAAATGAGGTTGGCAAAAAAAACCGTAGCGACTCTGGAGAAGTTTTCTGGCCCTTTTGCAGAGAAACAGTATGGCGGACACAGTTTCCCTTTTCGGCCAGATCTAGGACATACTTTCTGTCCAATCAGAGCAATGCTATAGGTCAGCAGGAACACCTTCGCAACCATCATACCATAAGTACATCCTACTGCATATTAAGACACCGTCGGTAGCCGGTGTATCAGAGCACATTCCCTGTTAAGAGCATCTCATCATTCTTCCCAAAAATGCATTTTTCTGGTGAGCCTCCTGGAGTCACGTGAGATGCCCACCATCGTCCGTAATGATGTTTAAGCGACACCTCTCCGTGTATATCAACAGCCTAGACCCTGGCCGCGACAGTATTGTTAGCTTGTGTCTTCCAATTGCACCGCTAGCAGCTATGTGTGGCTACAGATCGCCAAGAACGATGCGATGTTGATATTGGTGTCGCGTTGTACAGGGTTACAAGAGAGTCAATGTAGGCTGGAAACTGTATAGCCAGATGCCAATCATGGAATTTCATGGATGAGCAATTTACTTTATACTTGATCTTTACAGGATGCGCTTTATTTGGTAAAGATATATAGGCCTGTTTTTACTTGTGATAGATAAGGGTGCCTTTTTCATTTCGCAGAATAGACGCGAACAAAACATACGACACAAGGCTCGTTGCTTCTGAGAATTACGGTGCGTCGAAGTAACGTGCATACATTACAAGCCCATGCCAGGCCGTTCGATATGCGGTTCCTCAAACTAAAAGACATTTCCTGAAAAGCCAAAGAGATATGCGAAAATAGGCAAAAATATACTTTGGTGAGCTTAGGTGAAACAGGGCTATGAATCCGAATAACCTTTTACCAATTCTTATTTCTATTTCCTCTATTTTTGAAATCTATTTTTCATCGTCATTATGACCTCCTCTCAAGTTTGATATTGCACCCTTAAAATCATCGAAAACCACCTTTGCCTCTTCCTCTAACTCCTCGAATACGTCGCTTATCAAGTCAAGTAAAGGCTCATCCGTGTTTTCTGGCTTCTCTTCTTCTTCGCTCGGGGAGCCTGATTCGACAGCAGTAGCCTTGGGATCTGATGCCGTGAGAGTTATCGTAGGCTTTTTTGAAGGCACAGGCGGTGCCGAACCTAAATCTAATTTGAATGTTGCACCAGGCTCATAGACTGGGGTAATTGCGGTACCTATGCTGCTTTCTATGGACAACAAAGACGCAGTTGGGTACAAGTGAACATCAACTTTCTCCGCTTTGCCGCTCTCTGCTTTTCTGAACAACAAATCATAGGTAGACTTTTCCTTTATGTAATCAATCTTGAAATCAACATTCGGATAACCGAGTGGATCATTCCAGTCTTGCTTCACTAGTCTGTGTATGTTGAATATGACATTAGGATCGCTGCCATTATTCGCGCTTGGGGAAATTTTCAACATGTCACATAGCATATTGTACACTTGGGTATTCTGGAATGGTTCAACCTTAATATGATTATCTTCACCAAATTTCTCAAAAAAGTATGGCCCCGTACCGAGGAACAACGCTCTCATAAGTACTTCTGTGTTGTTGTATCCATGAATCCCTTTAAGCTTATAATCACCGCCAGTCTTCTCAAAATCTTGTTTGGTAGTTATGGCATATCCTACGTCTGGTACAATCCATATTGGCGCAATTCTATCGCCGAACGTTGAGTTCGCGGTGCCAAAGTTCCAAGCTTCTGGCATCTCTTCCTTTTTAAATACCTGAAAATGCAGAGCATTATCCTTATCATTGTTGAGCAATGACTCGCGCTTAGCTTTGATAGATTCGTAAACCTCGTCCACAGAAAACTGCTTATATGGTCTCAAGCCAAGTAGAGGCCATCCGTCAGTGTGCTGTATTTTGTTCAAATCGACGATATCATCAAGTATGATCAACCGATCGTTCGAAGTTGGTGACATACCGTGATCTGAAACCACCACAAAATTAATTATATCAGTCAAGTTTCTCTCCTTAATCCCCATTATAATGCTTTCTATAAATTTATCGACGTACTTTAA